>JAREIK010003249.1:56040-135835 GCA_029783825.1 Sapria himalayana
TTTAAAATTTAAAATTAAAATTAAAAATTATTATCCAATAATATTTTTTACTTTAATTTTGAATCAATTTGGGTTTTTGTAAATATTTTTTTAATTAATATCTATCTTATTAATAGTAGTTTATTAATTAATTTTTGATCATTATTATAATATCTATCAATAAATTATTTATATTAAATTTATAGCATATATACCTATTAATATTATTATAACTAAATATTTTATTCACATTTCAAAAATTTTAAATATTATTATTTTTCGAGGTTATAACCTATGAAAAGTAGAAAAAATACCAAATCTTTTTTTGTTATTTTATTGATTAATAAAACCAATAAACCACTAAATGGTTAAAACCTAAGTCGCTAAACTCCTAAAAGACAAAACCTCTAAATACTTAAACCATTAACTAGTATACATTAATAATAAATCATAATATCATTTTAATTTTTATTCAGTATAATTTTAAATTTTTATTTTAATTAATTTTCAGTTTATTTTTATATAAATATTAATTACAAATAAATTATTAGTAAGACACATCTAATTTAAATTAGCTAGTATACCCTAAATAATAACTAATAAATATTTATTTTTTAATTATAATTTAAATATTCATTTTAATTATTTATTTGTTTATTTATTATATATATTTAATTACAAAATAATTTATGAGTTCCATAATATAATGTATGTAAATTATTTTTCATAAAAAAATTATAGATAAACTTTTTAAAGAAAAAAATTTTCCAAAACAAAAAATTATTATTAGTAATATATTTGCTATGCTTCTAAATCACTTTAGTTTTGTATTATATTTTAATTGACATTTATCTTTTAATAATAGATTATAAGTTATTTTTTCATCATTATTAGATATTTATCGCTAAAAAAGTTTATATTGAATTTATAGACTATATAAATTTAATGATTTTTTATAACTAAATATTGTATTCACTTTTGAAAAAACTTTTAAATTATTATATTTTCAAAGGTTATAACCTTTGAAAATGTGAAAATAAAAAAATATATTTTTTTTGTTATTCTATTTTTTAAATAAAACCTATACACCACTAAATGCCTAAGCATTTAAATCACTAAATTACAAATTACCAATACCTCTATATAGATAATCCTTTAAATTGATATACGCTAATAATAATTAATAAATTTCATTTTTTTGTTTTCATTATAATTTAAAAAATTCAGTTTGATTGTTTAGTTTTTTATTTTTATATATGTATTAATTATAAAATAAATTGAGTTAAAAATATAATTTATAAAATTATTTTTAATCAAAAAATTGATAAGCTTATAAAAGAAGAACAAATTTAAAATTAAATATTATTATTTAGTAATATATTTTGATTTGATTTTGAATCATTTTGTGTTATGTAAATATATTTTAATTAATATTTATATTATTATTAATAGTTTATTAATTAAATTTTTGATGATTATTATAATATGTATCATTAAAATTGTTTATATTGAATTTATATGATATATAATTAGTAAGATTAATATAATTATACATTGTATTCACAGTTTCAAAAAATTTTAAAAATTATTTTATTTTTAACAGTTATAACCTTGGAAAATCAAAAAAAATCTAATTAATTTTTTTTATTAAATAAATAAAACCTATAAACCACTAAATACCTAAAAACATAAATTGATAAACTCCTTAACGACAAAACTCCTAAACAATCAAACCATTAAACCACGATACCCCATATAATAAATCATAAATCTCATTTTATTTGTATTATTATAATTTTAAATATTCATTTTAATTATTTATTAGTTTATTTTTTATAGAAATATTAATTACAAAATAAATAATGAGAGAGACAACTAAATTTTAATAAAATACTTTTAATCAAAAAAAAAGCTAATAAAAAGAAGTAAAAATTAAAAACAAAAAATTATTATTTAGTAATATATTTTACTTTGAATTTGAATCATTATATATAGGTTTTGCAATTATATTTTAATTGCTATCAATCTTATTAAAAATAGTTTATTAATTTATTATTTGATCAATTTTATAATATCTAACAAAAAAATTAGGTATATTGAATTTAAATGTCTTATAATTATTAAATTATTATAAGTAAATATTATATTTAAATTTGAAAAAAATTTAAAATTATTATATTTTCAAATGTTATAACCTTTGAAATGTTAGAAATATCAAAAATAATTTTTTTTGTTATTTCATTGTTTAAATAAATCCTATAAACCACTAAATGCCTAAACACTTAAATCAATAACTCCTAAATCTCTAAAATTTTATAATTTTAAACTAGTATACCCTAAATAATAAATAATAAATCTCAATATTATTTTTGTTATTTTAATTTAAAATATTCATTTTAATTATTTATTAATTTATTTTTATATAAATATTAATTACAAAATAAATTATGAGTTAAACAAATATAATTTATATAAATTATTTTTCATCGAAAAATATAGATAATCTTATAAAAAGAATAAAAAATTTAAAAACTATAATTTATTATATAGTAATATATTTTGCTCTTCTTCTGGATCATTTTAGGTTTTGTAATTATATTTTAATTGATATCTATCTTATTAATAATTGTTTATTAATTTATTTTTTGATCATTATTAGAATATTTATCAATAAAATTGTTTATATTGAATTTATATGATATATAAAAATAATGATTATTATAACTAAATATTGAATTGACTTTTGAAAAAAATTTAAAGATTATTATATTTTCAAAGCTTATAACCTTTGGAAATATGAAAAAATAATAAAAATAAATTTTATTTTATTTTATTTTTTAAATAAAACCTATAAACAACAAAATGCTTACACAATTATATCATTAAACTCTTAAACCCCGTAATTCCTAAATACATAAACCATTAAACTGCTCTATACTACTTAATAATTAATAAATTTAATTTTTATTTCAATTTATTATTATTTTAAAAATTCATTTTAATTATTTATTAGTTTATTTTATAGAAATTTTTATTACAAAATAAATTATGAGTATGATACACATAATTTAAATAATTTATTTTTAATCAAAAAAAAAATATACGCTTTTAAAAGAAGTATAAAAGAAGTATTATTAATAATTAAAAATTATTATCAACTAATATATTGTACTTTAATTTTGAATCAATTTTGGTTTTGTAAATATTTTTTAATTAATATCTATCTTATTATAAATAGTTTATTAATTTAATTTTTGTTCATTATTATAATATCTATCAATAAAATTGTTCATATTTATTTTATATGATATATAATTATTAAAATTATTATAACTAAATATTGTATTCAAATTTCAAAAAATTTTAAATATTATTAAATTATCAAAGGGTAAAACCTTTGAAAATGACAAAAAATTACAATTTTTTTTGTTATTTTATTGTTTAAATAAAACTTATAAATCACTAAATGCCAAAAAACATAAATTGTTAAACTCCAAAATGACAAAACCTCAAAATACTTAAACCATTAAACTGGTATACATTAATAATAAATCATAAATCTCATTTTAATTTTTATTCAGTATAATTTTAAATTTTTACTTTAATTATTTATCAGTTTATTTTTATTGAAATATTAATTACAAAATAAATTATTAATGAGATAGATATAATTTAAATTAAACCGGTATACCCTAAATAAAAAATAATAAATCTCATTTTTTTTCATTATAATTTTAAATATTTATTTTAATTATTAATTTTTTATTTTATATAAATATTAATTAAAAAATAAATTATGAGTTAGACAAATATAATTTATGTAAATTATTTTTAATCAAAAAAATATAGATAAACTTTTTAAAATAAAAACAAATTTCGAAACAAAAAATTATTATATAGTAATATATTTTGCTTTGCTTATGAATCATTTTATGTTTTGTAATTATATTTTAATTGATATCTATCTTATTAATTATAGAGTATTAATTTATTTTTTGATCATTATTACAATATATATCACTAAAATTGGTTTTGTTGAATTTATATGATATATAAATATAATGATTATTATAACTAAATATTGAATTTACTTTTGAAAAAAATGTAAAAATTATTATATTTTCAAAGGTTATAACCTTTGAAAATATCAAAAAACAATAAAAATAAATGTTTAATTATTTTATTTTTTAAATAAAACCTATAAACTACTAAATGCATACACAATTATATTAGTAAACACCTAAACCACGTAATACCTAATTACATAAACCATTAAACTACTATATAATACATAATAATTAATAAATCTAATTTTAATTTATATTTATTATAGTTTATATATTCATTTTAATTATTTATTAGTTTATTTTTATAGAAATATTTTTATAAAATAAATTATGAGTGTGAAATATATAATTTAAATAATTTATTTTTAATCAAAAAAAATATATAGGCTTATAAAAGAAGTAAAAATTTAAAAATTAAAAATTATTATCCACTAATATATTTTACTTTAATTTTGAATCAATTTGGGCTTTGTAAATATTTTTTAATTAATATCTATCTTATTATTAGTAGTTTATTAATTTAAATTTTGATCATTATTATGATATCTATCAATAAAATTATTTATATTGAATTTATAACATATATAATTACTAATATTATTATAA
Source organism: Sapria himalayana (assembly GCA_029783825.1). Lineage (NCBI taxonomy): Eukaryota > Viridiplantae > Streptophyta > Magnoliopsida > Malpighiales > Rafflesiaceae > Sapria > Sapria himalayana. The sequence continues at coordinate 60,693 of JAREIK010003249.1, forward strand.
GTAAATATTGTATTCACATTTAAAAAAATTTTAAATATTATTATATTTTCAAAGGTTATAACCTATGAAAATGAAAAAAAATTACAATATTTTTTTTTGTTATTTTATTGATAAAATAAAATATACAACCACTAAATCGCTAAAAACCTAAATCGATAAACTCCTTAAAGACAAAAACTTTAAATACTTAAACCATTAAACTAGTGTACTTTAATAATAAATCATAAATATCATTTTTATTTTTATTCAGTATAATTTAAATTTTTCTTTTATTTAATTTTTAGTTTATTTTTATAGAAATATTAAATACAAAATAAATTATTAGTAATACATATCTAATTTAAATTAGATAGCTATACCCAAAATAATAAATAATAAATCTCATTTTTTAATTATAATTTTAAATATTCATTTTAATTAGTTATTAGTTTATTTTTATATCAATATTAATTACAAAATAATTTGAGTTACACAAATATAATTTATATAAATTATTTTTCATCATAAAATTATAGATAAACTTTTTAAAAGAAAAAAATATTTCAAAACAAAAAATTATTGTATAGTAATATATTTTGCTTTGCTTCTGAATCATTTTAGGTTTTGTAAATATATTTTAATTGATATCTATCTTATTAATAATAGATTATTAAGTAATTTTTTCATCATTTTTAGAATATGTATCAACAAAAATGTTTATATTGAATTTATATGATATATAAATATAATGATTATTATAACTAAATATTGTATTCACTTTTGAAAAAAATTTTAAAATTATTATATTTTCAAAGGTTATAACCTTAGAAAATGTGAAAAAATAAAAAAAATATTTTTTCTTTGTTATTCTATTGTTTAAATAAAACTTATACACCACTAAATGCCTAAGTATTTAAATCACTAAACTACAAAATCCCGATACCCCTATATAGCTAATTTTTTATATAGGTATACCCTAAATAACAATTAATAAATTTCATTTTTATTTGTTTTCATTATAATTAAAAAAATTCATTTTGATTGTTTAGTTTTTTATTTTTATATATGTATTAATTATAAAATAAATTATGAGTTAAAAATATAATTTATAAAAATTATTTTTCTTCAAAAAATTGATAAGCTTATAAAAAAATAAAAATTTAAAAACAAATAATTATTATTTAGTAATATATTTTTCTTTTATTTTGAATCATTTTAGGTTTTGATATTATTTTTTAAGTAATATCAATCTTATTCATAATAAATTTTTAATTTATTTTTTGATAATTATTAGAATATCTATCAATAAAATTGTTTATATTGAATTTATATGATATATAATCATTATGATTATTTAAAAATAAATATTGTATTCACTTTTGAAAAAAATTTAAAATTTATTATATTTTCAGTGGTTATAATCTTAAAAAATGAGAAAAAATAATAAAAATAAATTTTTAGTTATTAAATTTTATTAAATAAAACCTATAGACCATTAAATACTTACTTACTTATAATTAGTAAGCTCATAAACCCCGTAACCCCTAAATACATAAACATTTTAAAATCTATATACTACTTAATAAATAATAAATCTAATTTTTAATTCTATTTATTATAATTTTTAATATTCATTTTAATTATTTATGGTTTAATTATTTAGAAAAATTAATTACAAAATAAATTTCGAGTAAGACAAATATTATTTAAATAATGTATTTTTAATCAAAAAAATATAAGCTTATAAAAAGAAGGACAAATTTAATATTAAATATTATTATTTAGTAATATATTTTGATTTGATTTTGAATCATTTTGTGTTATGTAAATATATAATTAGTAATATTAATATAATTATACATAGTATTCACATTTCAAAAAATTTTAAAAATTATTTTATTTTCAAAGGTTATAACTTCTGAAAATCAGAAAAAATCTAAAAATTTTTTTTTATTTTTATTATATAAATAAAACCTATAAACCACTAAATACCTACAAACATAAATTGATAAACACCTAAACGACAAAACTTCTAAAAAATCAAACCATTAAACCAGTATACCACATATAATAAATGATAAATCTCATTTTAATTTGTATTCATTATAATTTTAAATATTCATTTTAATTATTTATTAGTTTATTTTTTATAGAAATATTAATTACAAAATAAATAATGAGTTAGACGAATATAATTTTAATAATTTATTTTTAATCAAAAAAAATACGCATATAAAAAAAAGTAAAAACTTAAAAACTAAAAAGTATTATTTAGTAATATATTTTACATTGATTTTGAATCATGATATATTAGACTTGGAATTATATTTTAATTGCTATCAATCTTATTAATAAAAGTTTATTAATTTATTATTTGATCATTTTTATAATATCTAACAATAAAATTACTTTTATTCAATTTAAATGTCTTATAATTATTAAGAATATTATAACTAAATATTATATTTACATTTTAAAAAAATTTAAAAATTATTATATTTTCAAAGGTTATAACCTTCAAAAATGATAAAAAATCACAAAAATATTTTTTTATTATTTTATTATTTAAATAAACTTATAAACCACTAAATGCCTAAACATTTAAATCTCTAGACTCCTAAACCCCAAACCCTCTAAATACTTAAACCATTAAACCTATATAACCTAAATAATAAATAATAAATCTCATTTTTTGTTTTCATTATAATTTTAAATATTCATTTTAATTATTGTTTAGTTTATTTTTATAGAAATATTAATTACAAAATAAATAATGAGCGAGACAAATATAATTTAAATAAATTATTTTTTATGAAAAAAATATATAAGCTTATAGAAATAAACAAAATTACAAAAATTTAAAAATTTATTTAGTAATATAATTTACTTTGATTTTGAATTATTTTGGGTTCTACAAATATATTTTAATTAATATCTATCTTATTAATAAAAGTTTATTAATTTATTTTTTGATCATCAAAATAATATATATTAATAAAATTTTTTATATTGAATTTACATCAAATATAATTATTAAGATTATTATAACTATGTATTGTATTCATATTTTAGAACTATTAAAAAATTATTATATTTTTAAAGGTTATAACCTTTGAAAATCACGAAAATTCATAAAAATAAATTTTTTGTTATTACATTGATTAAATAAAACCTATAAATCAATAAATTAAACCTAAATGTTTAAACATATAAATCAATAAACTCATTAACCACAAAACCACAATAAACTTATTAGTATTCATTATAATTTTTATTAGTAAATCATTAAATAGTTATACCCTAAATAAACTTAAACCATTAAATAGTTATACCCTAAATAGTAAATCATAAATCTCATTTTTATTAGTATTCATTATAATTTTATATATACATTTTAATTATTTATTAGTTTATTTTTATAGAAATATAAATTAAAAATAAATTAATAGTGAGACAAATATAATTTAAATAATTTATTTTTCATCAAAAAATATATAAGCTTATAAATGGATACAAAAATTTAAAATTAATATTTAGTAAAATATTTCACTTTGATTTTGAATAATTTTAGGTTTTGTAAATATATTTTAAACAATATTTATCTTATTAATAATTGTTTATTAATCTTTTGTATGATCATTATTATAATATATATCAATATAATTGTTTGTATTAATTTTATATGATATATAATTATCAAGATTTTCATAACTAAATATATTATTCACATTTAAAAAAAAATTAAAAATTGTTATAGTTTCAAAGGTTATATCCTTCAAAAATGAGAATAAATAACAAAAAATATTTTTTTTATTGTATTTTTTAAATAAAACCTATAAACTACTAAATGCCTAAATACTTATATCACTAAATTCTTAAATCACAAAACTCCTAAATATATAATCTGTTAAACCTGTATTTTTTATATTATTAATAATAGTTTTATTTAATTTCTATCTTATTAATATATTTTACTTTGATTTTGAATCATTTTATGTTTTGGAAATAAATTTTATTTAATATCTATCTTATTAATAATCGTTTATTAATTTATTTTATTATTGTCATCATAATATCTATAAAAAAATTATTTATATTGAATTTAAATAATATATAATTATCTAGATTATTATAACAAAATAATATTTTCACATTTAAAAAAAAAATTAAAAATTATTAAGTTTTCAAAGGTTATAACATTTGAAAATATGAAAAAATAAAAAAATAAATTTTTTGTTATTAGATTTTTTAAATAAAATCTATAAACCACAAAATACCTAAATTCTTAATGACTAAACTCCTAAACCCTAAAGCCAATAAATACATAAGCCTTTAAATTAGTATACTCTAAATAAAAAATAAAAAATCTCATTTTTATTATTATTCATTATAATTTTAAATATTCATTTTAATTATTTATCAGTTTATTTTTATTAAAATAATAATTACAAAATAAATTATTACTGAGATAGGTATAATATAAATAATTTATTTTTCATCAAAAAAATATAAGATTATAAAAAGAGGCAAAATTTTTAAAACAAAATATTATTATTTAGTAATTTATTTTAATTTAATTTTGAATAATTTTAGATTTTGCAATTATATTTTAATTTATATCATTCTTAATTATAATAGTTTATTAATTTATTTTTTGATCATTATTATAATATCTATTAATAAATTTAATTATATTGATTTCACATTATATATAATTATCAAGCTTATTATAACTAAATATTATATTCACATTTTAAAAAAAATTAAAAATTATTATATTTTCAAAGGTTATAACCTTCAAAATTTAGATAAAATCACTTAAGGCATAAACACTTAAATGACTAAAACCCATAACACCTTAATACTTAAACCATTAAACCTGTATATCCTGAATAATAAATAATAAATCTCAATTTTATTTGTATTCATTATAATTCTAAATATTTATTTTAATTATTTCTTAGTTTATTTTAATAAAATTATAAATTACAAAATAAATTATGAGGAAGACAAATATAATTTAAATAGTCTATTTTTAATAACAAAAATATAAACTTATATAAAAAGCAAAATATTAAAAAAAATTATTATTTAGTAATATATACTTTGATTTTGAATAAATTTAGATTTTTCAAATATATTTTAAATAATATCTATCTTAATAATAATAGTTTATTAATTTATTTATTGATCATTATTATAATATCTAGCAATATGATTATTTATATTGAATTTAAATAAGTTATATTTATTAAGATTATTATAACAAAATATTATATTTACATATGAAAAAAATTTAGAAATTTTTAGATTTTCAAAGGTTATAACCTTCAAAAATAAAAAAAATAAAAATTTTTAGTTATATCATTGTTTAAATAAAACTTATAGACCACTAAATATCTAAACACTTAAATCTATAAACTCCTAAACACAAAAGCACCTATATACTTAAAACTTTAAACCCGTAAACCTTAAATATAATTTAAATAATTTATTTTTCATCAAAAAAAAATTATAAGCTTATAAAAAGAAGAAAAAACTAAAAAACAAAAATTATTGTTTGGTAATAAATTTTACTTTGATTTTGAATAAGTTTAGGTTTTGCAATTATATTTTAATTTATATCTATCATATTAATAATAACTTATTAAATTATTTTTTGATAATTGATATCATATCAATCAATAAAATTGTTTATATTTAGTTTATATTATATATAATTATAATGATTATTTTTACTAAATATTGTATTCGCATTTTTAAAAAAATTTAAAATTATTATATTTTCAAAGGTTAAACCTATAAACCTATAAATATCAAAAATATTTTTTTTGTTATTTCATTGTTTAAATAAAACCTATAAACCACTAAATACCTAAAAATATAAATCGCTAAACTCCTAAAATACAAAACCTCTAAATACTTAAACCATTAAATTGGTAAACATTAATAATAAATAATAAATCTTATTTTTATTTGTATTCATTATAATTTTAATATTCATTTTAATTATTTATTAATTTATTTTTATAGAAATATTAATTGCAAAATGAAATTATGAAGGAGACAATTATAACGTAAATAATTTATCTTCATCAAAAAAATTATAAGCTTATAAAAAGAATCAAAAATTTAAAAATAAAAAATTATTATTTAGTAATATATTACTTTGATTTTGAATCATTTTAGTTTTTGCAAATATATTATAATTAATATCTATCTTTTTAATAATAGGTTATTAATCTATTTTAAGATCAGTATTATAATATCAATCAATAAAATTATTTATATTGAATTTACATGATATTTAATTTTTATGATTATTATAATTAAATATTGTATTAACATTTGAAAAAAATTAAAAATTATAATATTTTCAATGGTTATAACATTGAAAATGAGAAAAAATCATAAAAATAATTTTATTGTTATTTAATTATTTAAATAAAACCTATAAACCACAAAATACCTAAATACTTAAATTACTAACACCTAAACCCTAATACTGCTGCACCACACACAAATAGCGACGGACCACAGCACACGTGCAAATATTCTTGTCCATTTTGGTGTAGCATTTAGAGGGGCCAGCAAGTCCTAGAATCAGCCAAAAGTATGGGCCACCAGCTTGTAGAGAGCCCCACTAGCAAGTAGGTATGATAACATTCAGACAACTGACGAGACCGAGCAAAGTGGTCGGGATTAACCCAAGGAGTAGCGGGGAATGGATGAATAATCGGAGAGATGGAAGAATCCAAACCATCGCCAAGCAGGGCCAGTAAGTAATGGAGTCTAGACCAGCCACATGGGAGCGAAAGATTCAAACTTGTTGTTTATGTTTGTAGTCTTATTTGTATTTTGGACTTTGTATGCACCATGTACTTGTAGAGACAGATCATGACATACTCACACACACAATCTTGTTTGTTCTCTATGCAGCATGCAAGGAGTGCAATTTGACCCATGAGTATCTCTAAGTGGGGCCCACTAATGTTTTTTGTAATTAAACATTATGCGATGCTACACTCCCAAGTGCAGAAAACACAGCTTTATAGCATTTTGTAATTTTACTTGTATTCTAGCTTGGTTGTACATGTAGATAATTAGACTATGAGATAGACCTCATCACACATGCACACCGATGCATGCATATTTTTTGATATTGTGTCGGTGCAACGTACAACCACTTCTTGGAGCTCGAGGAGGAAGCATTCTTACCCAAGAGAAACATTTTTGAGGATCATTGGAGCAAAAGAATGTCGAATTCAGCGGTTAGAATGAATTTACAAAGTGTCGTAGATATGGACTTGTGGATTTATGGGTATTTAGTTTTACATGTATTACATTGCATAGCAATGACATAGGCAAACACTTGATGATGAAAGTCACACACATGCACAATCTTATATTTGCAAAGTTTTTATATGGTGCATCATTCAGGTTCCTTCACAAGGCTTGGACAAATCCGAATTGAAAAAATGCAGTGCGCATAATGACTAACTACCAACTCTGAGTCCGGGAATGCGAGGTGATTTTAGTTGTATTCATATGGTTGGAATTATTAAGCATTATGTTTTTTTATGTATTTAATGCATAGAATCATTAAGGTGCATTGGATTTGGTGGGCTGGCCTAAATTAGTCAGCTTTTTAGTCTCTTGTAAGTTATGTGCCTAAATGATAAATAAAGTGTGTATTTCAAAAAAAAACAAAAAAAAATCATAAACCCTAAACTTTAAATCCTAAACCTTAAACCATAAACTATAACCCTAACCCATAAACCCTAAATCCTAAATCTTAGGTTTTGCACTTATATAATCAAATGACTAAGTGTTAAATTAAAATTTAAATTCACAACTTTTAGGAATGTCACAGATTTATCTTTTTGTATATGTAACACAAAGTCATGACTCAAGGGTGAGTTATTAATTCAGTCTCTTTCTTGCTTTAGATTATTGTAGCATTAGCAATGGTCATTATTGTATATTTTGTCTCTAGAACACAAAATCATATCTATGAGAATATGTCATAACTTGTGTCTCTCTGTTGAACATATTGTTATGGTACTAAGAATAATCATGAATACATATTTAATCACTATAATACTGGGTCACAATATTGGATATGACCATAGCTTGTGCATTTTATCTTTATATTGCAAAGTCATTGAACTAGGAATGATTGTAACTTTGGACATTCCTCAAGAGCAAAAGTGATGACCCTAGAAATAGTTAAAGCTCGAGTACTACTCTTTATAACTTTCTATTACTAAAATTCTTGGGATTGGAAATATCACTATAGCTTTTTCCTTTGATTTGTGACCTCAAGTGTCAATATGCATGACTAATATTTTGAGCAATGATTAAAACCTTTTATACATTTGAATATTTTTCATTTTCACCTTTCTGGGTATTATCAGCTTGTATACTTAACTCATTTAATATAAAAAGAAAAAAATGATATTTATCATATCCATGAGGATATAAAAAAAAGGCTTAGACATGCTAATAAAATAAATTTTTGATTCTTGATTGAAAGAGGGCCCATACTTCTTGCCCTGCGCAAACCACCCAGGGGCTAGTTTGTTCTAATAGGCTAGAAGGTGGTTATTTTTGTAGAGGTGAACTATGTTTTAAAAAAATTGCTTCGAGTGTGTGCATGAGATATATTTTAGAACAAATTACAATAATCAATATAAATAGTATCCTCAACAACTAGCTATTTCAACACATAGGGGTACAACTTTGGTTTAGTCTGTTAGCGTACATGAGTCAAATTACCTTTGATAGCCCAGTGATTCAACATCAAATATGATGAGACATAATAGAGATAATGTAAAATCTCCTATTATTTTGTTTAGAGCTTTAGCAATCATTATAGAGTTGAGAGAGAAACAAAATAAATTATTTTAATTATTCAGTATAATTTAAATTTTTATTTTAATTATTTATCAGTTTATTTTTATAGAAATATTAATTACAAAAAAATTATTAGTGAGACAGATATAACTTAAATTAAACTGGTATACCCTAAATAATAAATAATAAATCTCATTTTTTTTGATTATATTTTTAATATTCATTTTAATTATTAATTTTTTATTTTTATATAAATATTAATTAAAAAATAAATTATGAGTTAGACAAATATAATTTATGTACATTATTTTAATCAAAAAAATATTGATACTTTTTAAAAGAAAAAAAAAATTTCAAAACAAAACATTATTATATAGTAATATATTTTGCTTTGCTTATGAATCATATTACATTTTGTAATTTTATTTTAATTGATATCTATCTTATTAATAATAGATTATTATTAATTTTTTGATCATTATTAGAATATTTATCAATTAAATAGTTTATATTGAATTTATATGATATATAAATATAATGATTATTATAACTAAATATTGAATTCACTTTTGAAAAAAATTTAAAAATTATTATATTGTCTAAGGTTATAACCTTTGAAAATATAAAAAAATAATAAAAATAAATTTTTTGTTTTTTTATTTTATAAATAAAACCTATAAACTACTAAATGCATACACAGTTATATTAGTAAACACCTAAACCCCATAATACCTAAATACATAAACCATTAAACTACTATATAATACATAATAATTAATAAATCTAATTTTAATTTCTATTTATTATTGTTTATATATTCATTTTAATTATTTATTAGTTTATTTTTATAGAAATATTTTTATAAAATAAATTATGAGTGCGACAATTATAATTTAAATAATTTATTTAAAATAAAAAAATATATATACGCTTATAAAAGAAGTAAAAATTTAAATATTAAAAATTATTATCCAATTATATTTTTTACTTTAATTTTGAATCAATTTGGTTTAGTAAATATTTTTTAATTAATATCTATCTTATTATTTATAGTTTATTAATTTAATCTTTGATCATTTTTATAATATCTATTCATAAAATTATTTATATTAAATTTATATCATATATAATTATTAATATTATTATAACTAAATATTTTATTCAAATTTCAAAAAATTTTAAATATTATTATATTTTCAAAGGTTAGAACCTATGAAAATGAGAAAAAATTACAAATTTTTTTTGTTATTTTATTGGTTAAATAAAACCAATAAACCACTAAATGCCTAAAAACCTAAATCGCTAAACTCTTAAAAGACAAAACCTCTAAATACTTAAACTATTAAACTAGTGTACATTAATAATAAATCATAAATATCATTTTAATTTTTATTCATTATAATTTTGAATTTTTATTTTAATTAATTTTCAGTTTATTTTTATAGAAATATTAATTACAAAATAAATTATTAGTAAGACATACCTAATTTAAATTAGACCGGTATACCCTAAATAATAAATAATAAATATCATTATTTTTAATTATAATTTTAAATATTCATTTTAATTATTTATTTGTTTATTTTTATATAAATATTAAATTACAAAATAATTTATGAGTTACACAAATATGATTTATGTAAATTATTTTACATCAACAAATTATAGATAAACTTTTTAAAAGAAAAAAAAATTTCAAAACAAAAAATTATTATATAGTAATATATTTTGTTTTACTTCTAAATCATTTTTGGTTTTGTAATTATATTTTAATTGACATCAATCGTATTAATAATAGATTATTTAATTATTTTTTCATCATTATTAGAATATTTATCAATAAAAATGTTTATATTGAATTTATATGATATATAAATAAAATGATTATTATAACTCAATATTGTATTCACTTTTAAAAAAAAATTTAAAATTATTATATTTTCAAAGGTTATAACCTTTGAAAATGTGAAAAAATAAAAAAAAATATTGTCTTTGTTATTCTATTGTTTAAATAAAACCTATACACCACTAAATGCCTAAGCATTTAAATCACTGAACTACAAAATCCAGATACCTCTATATAGATAATCCTTTAAATTAGTATACCCTAAATAATAATTAATAATTTTCATTTTTATTTGTTTTCATTATAATTTTAAAAATTCATTTTGATTGTTTAGTTTATTATTTTTATATATGTATTAATTATTAAAATAAATTATAAGTTAAAAATATAATTTATAAAAATTGTTATTAAACAAAAAATTGATAAGCTTATAAAAAGAATAAAAATTTAAAAACAAATAATTATTATTTAGTAATTTATTTTGCTTTGATTTTGAATCATTTTAGGTTTTGTTATTATATTTTAAATAATATAAATCTTATTTATAATAGATTTTTAATTTGTTTTTTGATAATTATTAGAATATCTATCAATAAAATTATTTAAATTGAATTTATATGATAAATAATTATTATGATTATTATAAATAAATATTCTATTCACATTTGAAAAAAATTTAAAAATTATTATATTTTCAAAGGTTATAATATTAAAAAATGAGAAAAAATAATAAAAATAAATTTTTAGTTATTTTATTTTTTAAATAAAACCTATAGACAATTAAATGCTTACTTACTTAAAATAGAAAGCTCATAAACCCCGAAACCCCTAATTACATAAACATTTTAACATCTATATACTACTTAATAAATAATAAATCTCATTTTTATTTCTATTTATTATAATTTTAAATATTCATTTTAATAATTTATAGTTTAATTATTTAGAAAAATAAATTACAAAAAAAATTTCGAGTGAGACAAATATTATTTAAAAATTTATTTTTAATCAAAATAAATATAAGCTTATAAAAAGAAGGACAAATCTAAAAATTAAATATTATTATTTAGTAATATATTTTGATTTGATTTTGAATCATTTTGTGTTATTTAAATATATTTTAATTAATATTTATATTATTATTAATAGTTTATTAATTTAATTTTTGATCATTATTATTATAGCTATCATTAAAATTGTTTATATTGAATTTATATGATATATAATTAGTAAGATTAATATAATTATACATAGTATTCACATTTCAAAAAATTTTAAAAATTATTTTATTTTTAAAGGTTATAACCTTGGAAAATCTAAAAAAATCAAAAATCTTTTAATTATTATATAAATAAAACCTATAAACCACTAAATACCTAAAAACATAAATTGATAAACTTTTCAACGACAAACTCCTAAATAATCAAACCATTAAACCGGGATACCACATATAATAAATCATAAATCTCATTTTAATTTGTATTCAGTATAATTTTAAATATTTATTTTAATTATTTATTAGTTGATTTTTTATAGAAATATTAATTACAAAATGAATAATGAGAGAGACAACTATAATTTTAATAATTTAAATTTAACCAAAAAAAATAAGCTTATAAAAAGAAGTAAAAATTTAAAAACAAATAAATTATTATTTAGTAATATAATTTACTTTGATTTTGAATCATTATATATAAGTTTTGCAAATATATTTTAATTGCTATCAATCTTATTAAGAATAGTTTATTAATTTATTATTTACCAAATTTATAATATCTAACAATAAAATTTCTTATATTGAATTTAAATGTCTTATAATTATAAAATTATTATAATTTAATATTATATTTACATTTGAAAAAAATTTAAAAATTATTATATTTTCAAAGGTTATAACCTTCAAAAATGATAAAAAATAACAAAAATAATTTTTTTATTATTTTATTATTTAAATAAAACTTATAAACCACTAATTGCCTAAACATTTAAATCTCTAAACTCCCAGACCCCAAAACCCCCTAAATACTTAAACCATTAAACCTATATAACCTAAATAATAAATAATAAATCTCATTTATATTTGTATTCATTATAGTTTTAAATATTCATTTTAATTATTTTTTTATTTATTTTTATAGAAATATTAATTACAAAATAAATAATGAGTGAGCCATATATAATTTAAATAAATTATTTTTTATAATAAAAAAATATAAGCTTATAAAAATAAATAAAATTTCAAAATTTAAAAATTTTAAAAATTTATTTAGTAATATAATTTACTTTCATTTTGAATTATTTTGGGTTATGCAAATATATTTTAATTAATATCTGTCTTATTAATAATAGTTTATTAATTTATTTTTTGATTATTAAAATAATATATATTAAAAAATCTTTTAAAATTGAATTTACATCAAATATAATTATTAAGATTATTATAACTAAGTATTATATTCATATTTTAGAACAATTAAAAAATTATTATATTTTCAAAGGTTATAACCTTTGAAAATCACGAAAATTCATAAAAATATTTTTTTTATTTTTTCATTGATTAAATAAAACATATAAATCAATAAATAAAATCTAAATGTGTAAACATATAAATTAATAAACTCATTAACCCCAAAACCACAATAAACTTAAACCATTAAATAGGTATACCCTAAATAATAAATCATAAATCTCATTTTTATTAGTATTCATTATAATTTTATATATACATTTTAATTATTTATTAGTTTATTTTTATAGAAATATAAATTAAAAAATTAATTAATAGTTAGACAAATATAATTTAAATAATTTATTTTTGATCAAAAAATATATAAGCTTATAAATGCATACAAATATTTAAAAAATTAAAATTAATATTTAGTAAAATATTTCACTTTGATTTTGAATCATTTTAGATTTTGTAGATATATTTTAAACAATATTAATCTTATTAATAATTATTTATTAATCTTTTGTATGAACATTATTATAATATATATCAATATAATTATTTATATTGAATTTACATGATAATTAATTATTAAGATTATCATAACTAAATATAGTATTCACATTTAAAAAAAAAATAAAAAATTGTTATAGTTTCAAAGGTTATATTAAATTTTTTGTTATTTTATTTTTTAAATAAAACCTATAAACCACTGCTAGGGGTGCTCATGGGACGAGACGGGATGGGGTTTACAAATCTCTAGTTCCTTCCCATAGTTCTGAGATAATTTTTTGAAGATCCAGACTCGTTTCATAGGTTGAAAATATCAGGAGGGAATGGGATAGATATCGGGGATTTTGGGTAGGATAAAATGGTTCTGGGACGGAATGGAGTTCGCACATTTTTTTTCAATTTATTTTCATAAAACCGTCCAAGTTAGTTTATGTCAAAACCTTTTGTTGTACCATTTATCATTCCTTTGTTATGTATATTTCAAACTCAAATTGGGCCAATTTAGTTTTGTCAAATAGGCTGAATACCACAAACGAGTTCCATTACCTTGTAAAAAGCTTTGATGTGCAGAAACGAATAGAAATATTAAATAGAACGGGACCTAGTTGTGTGCTTAATTTGGTTCTTTATTTTGTCACAAGTTGGCTTTGTTCAGCTGAGTGAAAGTTAACCATAATAGCAATACTACATTTTTTAAACAATTACTTAAAATATTAAGAAATAGCTAATGATGACCACAAACATTGGTAGCAGCAATTACTACTTAAGTAATTGCTAAAATTAGGCAGCTTAATATAACAAAAAAAATACAATTAATAACAACCATGATAATAATCATTTCAAAGGTCTATTCTGGAACAGCAACGAAAATCCAACCCCAAATAATTATCTCTTCTACAACTCCTCCCTTTTATTCCTCCACTATAGAAGGACAACCAAAGATGAAAATATGTTAATCATGTAGACATAAATTTCAAAGATGAAAGAGTAATAAAAAAACAAAATCTTACTTTATAAAATTTAATACACGCATTCCAAATTTAGTTGGCCAAATTTAGTTGGAAGAATATTAGGATCTTGAGACCCCTCTAAAAATTGTAATTGAACCATATTTTTATTAAATTGAATGAATAAAATAAGTAAAAGTGAAATTAATATTTAAAAGATTTGTATACTAACCTGATTCATTATCATCAAGGTCTCGAACTAATTCTTCAATATCAATAGTTTTGTTTGAGCTACTCAACCAATCTTGTAGACATATGAGAACTTAAGATGTAACAGGTGTTAAAGAACTCGTAAATTTATCTAAAGTTCTCCCCCCAGTGTTAAATGTAGATTTGTAGGCCATAGTAGATGCTTGGATAGCAAATACATCTCTTGCTACATTTGCCAAATAAGGATACCTAACCTCATTTACCTTCCACCAGTTTAGAAGATCAAAATCATTTATATTTTTTTCAAGTTTGTCCTCCAAGTACCTATCCAACTCTTCCAAAGCTGCAACTTCTTGTTCTTTCTCCAATTCAACAAAAAAAATCATCAACATAAGTATCACTACCATCAAATAAATCATCATTTTTCTTCAACACAGTATAAGAGAAATCATCTTCATTTGATTCATCTTCTTTTAAATCTTTATAATCATCCATCATCTCATTTAAAGCATTTACAACCCTTTTCACCAAATTTTTAGGCAATTCCTCTCCATAATTTTAGTGTACTTAACCTTGAGATATTTGAGCTTATATCTAGGATCCAACACTACTGCTACAAAAAGCAAAATATTTGTTGACTGAAGAGAACCCCAATATTTGTTGAATTTATTCCACATTTTCATACCCATTTCAGACACCATTGTATCTCTACTATTTTCAAAGGCTCAATTTTTTTCAAATTCGAATAATCTCAGAAAAATCAACACTAGAGGTAGAATATTATGAGCCAAAAATTTTACAAGTTACCTCATAAAAAGTTTTCAAGAAACGAGCCAAAATTTTGGCGTTTGTTCAGTCTCTCTTAGTTGGAACGTTTGAATCAAACTCCTTCAAAAACTATTTGTATTTGTCCTCCAACTTATCAAATTCTTTTTGATATTTTATATCAGTTTGTAGCATCAAATAAGTCGAATTCCATCTTGTAGGACAATCTAATTGCAATGAAGTTCCATATGTCAAGTTTGCTTCTTCAACACATAACTTAAACATATCTAATCTTTTAGGACTACTCCTAACATATTTCACCACATGTCTAAGTTTTTGAATACCACACTCAACTACTGCAATGCCATCTCTGACAATTAAGTTTAGGATTTAAGCACAACATCTCATATGAAAATGCTCGCCTCTCAAATGTATAACACTTTTCTTCACAAGTCTTTTTTTCAATTGTTCAACTGCAACATCATTATTTGATGCATTGTCAATAGTAATGCACATCAACTTTCTCAAACCCCATTCATTCATGCAAAACTCAATAGCATTTCTAATATTAACTCCAGAATGACTTTTAATTACAAAAATGTTCAAAAGCCTTTTATGCATATTCCATTGAGAATCAATGAAATGAACATTCAAACATATATAAGACAAATTTTGAATGCTAGTCCAAGTGTCGTTAGTCAATGAAACTCTACAACAATGAGATGATATGCTATCAAATAATTTCTTCTTTTCCTTTACAAACAAAGAAAAATAATCCCTCAATATAGAGTGCCTAGATGGAATTTTAAATTGAGGCACACTAACTTCACAAAACTCCTTAAACTCATCCCTCTCAACAAAAAAAAAAGCCAATTCATCTTTTATGATCATTTTCACCAAAGCCTCCCTAACTAGTTGTTGATCAAATTGCCAACAGGTTAATTTCTTATCCTCTGAACTAGTACCTTTAGTGAAACTCAACAAAGATTGTGACTTGTCTTTACCTTTGTGAGCTTCTATTAATTCTTTTTTGGGTAAACATTTCATACAAGTCTTTCTCAAGTATTTTAATAAACCCGATGTACCTTGATCACTTTTTGCAAAGTATTCTTTCCTACACTAATTACAAGCTGCCTTACCAGTTTTATTTTCCTCTGAATCAACTAATATCTCATAAGTTTCCCAAACAACAGACTTATACTTTTTATGAGCTTGAGGTTCAGATGTACCTTGACTTTCTTTTACAATTGGAATTGAAAAACCTACCGTAACAATAGGAGGGTTCGTGAAAGGATGATGATTGGATTTACCAGTACTTTGATCATTTGAGATGTGATCATCTTCAATTTATTGTATTTTTCGTTTACCACTGGATTGTGCCATCTGCATTTCCATTAATTAATATGATATGTTAAGCATAAATACATATAAATATTTCAGACAAGCAAGCTCTACAAAACTGACTGTAACACATTCAGCCCACCCATTCGGCCCAACCACAACACCACAACTAATACTCAATAAAACGGACTGAGACACATAATAATAATAATTAATCACTTAATTCTCGTCAAAAAAAACAAACCAAATGGCTGGTGGCATCTGGGACATGGTGGAGGCAACCAGAAGCGTGATGGACAAGGGCTGGACCTAACTAAACACGGCTAGAACGACATGAGGTGGCCTGGAACTCTTCAGAACGACAATAGGTGTGTCAGAATTGGATGGGCATTAGCAGAATTGGTGGCATCTTCAAGTTATAAATATATATATATTATTGGTTCTAGTATCAGTTTTTTAGGACGGGACGATTCTCGGGATGAATATTGCTTAAGATCCTGAACCATCACAAAAGAAAAATACGTGACAGAACAGGATGGGAAAAGTCAAAGTCAATATATTTTTATCAGTCCCGATTCTTTCGGGACAATACTTCGGGTCGGGTTGCGATTCTCCGAGTCCCTTGAGCAGCCCTACTAAATGCATATAAAGTTAAATCAGAAAACTCCTAAACCCTGTAATGCCTAAATACATAAACCATTAAACCACTAAATACTAATTAATAATAAATAAATATATTTTTTAATGCAATTTATTATATTTTTAAATATTCATTTTAATTATTTATTAGTGTAATTATTTAGAAATATTTATTACCAAATAAATTATGAGTGGGACAAATATAATTTAAATAATATATTATTTATCTAATAAAAATATATGCTTATAAAAGAAGTATACATTTAAAAATTAAAAATTATTATCATGTAATATAAGTTACTTTAATTTTAAATCAATTTGGGTTTTGTAAATATTTTTTAATTAATATCTATCTTATTATAAATAGTTTATTAATTTAATTTTTGATCATTATTATAATATCTATCAATAAAATTGTTTATATTTATTTTATATGATATAGAATTATTAAAATTATTATAACTAAATATTATATTAAAATTTCAAAAAATTTTAAATACTATTATATTTTCAAATGTTATAACCTATGAAAATGATAAAAATTATATAAATTTTTTTTTGTTATTTTATTTTTTAAATAAAACATATAAACTACTAAAAGCCTAAAAACATAAATCGCTAAACTCCTAATGATAAAACCTCTAAATACTTAAATCATTAAACTGGTATACATTAATAATAAATCATAAATCTCTTTTTAATTTTTATTTAGTATAATTTTAAATTTTTATTTTAATTATTTATAAATTTATTTTATATAAATATAAATAACAAAATAAATTATTAGTGAGACAGATCTAATTAAAATAAAACCGGTATCCCTAAATAATAAAAAATAAATCTCATATTTTTTTTCATTATAATTTTAAATATTCATTTTAGTAATTTATTTGTTTATTTATAAATAAGTATTAATTACAAAATAAATTGAGCTAGACAAAAATAATTTATATAAATTATTTTTCATCAAAAAATATAAATAAACTTTTTAAAATAAAAAAAAAATCAATAAAAAAAATTATTATATTGTAATATATTTTGCTTTGCTTTTGAATCATTTTAGGTTTTGTAATTATATTTTAATTGATATCTATCTTATTAATAATAGATTATTAATTTATTTTTTGATCATTATTAGAATATTTATCAATAAAATTGTTTATTTTGAATTTACATGATATATAATTATAAAGATTATTATAACTAAATATTAAATTTACAATTGAAAATAATTTAAAAATTATTATATTTTTAAAGGTTATTATCTTTAAAATTGAGATAAAATCACCAAAATAAATTTTTTGTTATTTTATTGTTTATATAAAACCTATAAACTACTAAATGCCTAAATGCTTAAATCATTAAACTACTATACCCCAAAACCCTTAAATACTTAAACCTTTAAACCATCTTTAAATATTTAAGTATTTATAAATAATATATAAATATCTATCAATAAATAATAGTTTATTAATTTATTTTTTGATCATTGTTATATTTATATTTATATTTAGTTTATTAATATCTATCAATAAAATTGTTTATTTTTAATTTACATGATATATAATTATTAAGTTTATTATAACTAAATATTGTATTCACATCTGAAAAAAATTTCAAAATTATTATATTTATAAAGGTTATAACCTTGAAAATTGATAAAAAATTTGAAAAATAATTTTTTTTGTTAATTCATTATTTAAATAAAACATATAAACTACTAAATGCCTAAAGACTTAAATCACTAAACACTTAAACACTTAAATACTTAAACCATTAAACTGGTATACCCTAAATAATTAATCATAAATCTCATTTTTATTTGTATTTATTATAATTTTAATATTCATTTTAATTATTTATTAGTTTATTTTTATAGAAATATTAATTGAAAAATAAAATTATGAATGAGACAAATATAATTTAAATAATTTATCTTCATCAAAAAAATTTATAAGCTTGTAAAAAGATTCAAAAATTTAAAAATAAAAAATTATTTAGTAATATATTTTACTTTGATTTTGAATCGTTTTAGGTTTTGCAAATATATTTTAATTAATATCTATCTTATTAATAATAATTTATTAATCTATTTTATGATCAGTATTATAATATCGATCAATAAAATTATTTATAATAAATTTACATGATATTTAATTTTTATGATTATTTTAATTAAATATTGTATTAACATTTGAAAAAAATTAAAAATTATAATATTTTCAATGGTTATAACCTTGAAAATGAGAAAAAATCATAAAAATAATTTTTTTGTTATTTAATTATTTAAATAAAACCTATAAACCACAAAATACCTAAATACTTAAATTACTAAACTCTTAAACCCTAATACTAATGCACCACACACACATAGAGGCGGACCACAGAACACACGTGCACATATTCAAGTCCATTTTTGTGTAGCATTTAGAAGGGCCAACAAGTCCTGGAAGCAACTAGAAGTATGGCCCACCAGCTTGTAGAGGGCCCCACTAGCAAGCCGGGATTATAACTTTTTGACAACTGACGAGACCGAGGAAAGTGGTCGGAAGTAAACCCAGGAGTAGCTAGGAGTGGGTCCCACTAGCCATATCAGGTAGCATAGAGGGCCACCCAACCATCACCCAACAGGAGTAGCGGGTAATCCATGATTAATTGGAGAGCAGGCAAAATCCGAAGCATTACCAAGCAGGGCCAGTAAGCAATGGAGTCTAGACCAGCCACACGGGACCGAAAGATTCAAACTTGTAGTTTATGTTTGTAGTCTTATTTGTAATTTGGAATTTGTATGCACCATGTACTTGTAGATACGAATCATGCCATACTCACAAACATAATCTTGTCTGTTCTTTATGTAGCATGCAATGAGGGCAACTGGACCCATGTGTATCTCTAAGTGGGGCCCGCTAATGCATTTTGTAAATACACATTTGGCGATGCTAAACTCTCGGGAGCAGAAGACCCATCTTTATAGCATTTTGTAATTTTACTTGTATTCAAGCTTGGTTGTACGTGTAGATGATTAGACTATAAGATGCACCTCATCACACGTGCACACCGATGCATGCATATTTTTTGATATTGTGTCGGTGCAACATACAACCACTTCTTGGAGCTCAAGGAGGAAACATTCTTACCCAAGAGATACTTTTTTGAGGATCATTGGAGCAAAAGAATGTCGAATTCAACGGTTAGAATGAATTGACAAAGTGCCATAGATATGGACATGTGGATTTATGGGTATTTAGTTTTACATGTATTCCATTGCATAGCAATGACATAGGCAAATGCTTGATGCTGCAAGTCACACACATGCACAATATTATATTTGCATAGTTTTAATATGGTGCATCATTCAGGTTCCTCCAAAAGGCTTGGACAAATCCGAATGGAAAGGACACAGTGCACATAATGAGTAACTACCAACTCTGATGTCCGTGAATGCGAGGTGATTTTAGTTGTATTCGTATGCTTGGAATTATTAGGCATTATGTTTTTTTGTGTATTTTATGCATAGAATCATTAAGGGGCATAGGATTTAGTGGGCTGGCCTAAATTAGTCAGCTTTTTAGTCTCTTGTAAGTTGTGTGCCTAAATAATAAATAAAGTGTGTATTTACAAAAAAAAAACAAAAAAAAATCATAAACCCTATACTTTAAATCCTAATTCTTAAACCATAAACTATAACCCTAATCCATAAACCATAAATCCTAAATATCATGTTTTGCACTTATATAATCAAATGACTAAGTGTTTAATTAAAATTGAAATTCACAACTTTTAGGAATGTCACAGATTTATATTCTCACATTTTAAAAAAATTTAAAAATTATTAAGTTTTCAAAGGTTATAACCTTTGAAAATAAGAAAAAATAAAAAAAATAAATTTTTTGTTATTAGATATTTTAAATAAAATCTATAAACCACAAAATACCTAAATTCTTAATGACTAAACTCCAAAACCTCGAAGCCCATAAATATATATGCCTTTAAATTAGTATACTCTATATAATAAATAATAAATCTCATTTTTTGTTATTATGATTTATTATTAATGTATACCAGTTTAATGGTTTAAGTATTTTGAGGTTTTGTCATTTATGAGTTTAGCGATTTATGTTTTTTAGCATTTAGTGATTTATAGGTTTTATTTAAACAATAAAATAACAAAAAAAAATTGTAATTTTTTGTCATTTTCAAATGTTATAACCTTTGAAAATTTAATAATATTAAAATTTAAAAAATTTGAATACAATATTTAGTTATAATAATTTTAATAATTCTATATCATATAAAATAAATATAAACAATTTTATTGTTAGATATTATAATAATGATCATAAATTAAATTAATAAACTAATTATAATAAGATAGATATTAATTAAAAAATATTTACAAAGCCTAAATTTATTCAAAATTAAAGTAAAATATATTAGTTGATAATAATTTTTAATTTTTAATAATACTTATTTTATACTTCCTTTAAAAGAGTATATATTTTTTTTTATTAAAAATAAATTATTTAAATTATATGTGTTGCAGTCATAATTTATTTTGTAATAAAAATTTCTATAAATATAAACTAATAAATAATTAAAATGAATATTTAAAATATTAATAAATTGAAATAAAAATTCAATTTATTAATTATTAAGTAGTATTTAGCGGATTAATGGTTTATGTATTTAGGTATTACGGTGTTTAGGAGTTTACTAATATAATTGTGTATGCATTTAGTGGTTTATATTTTTTATTTAAAAAAAATAACATAAAATTTATTTTTTTATTTTTTCATATTCCCAAAGGTTATAACCTTTGGTAATATGATAATTTTTAAATTTTTTTCAAAAGTGAATTCAATATTTAGTTATAATAATCATTATATTTATATATCATATAAATTCAATATAAACAATTTTATTGATAAATATTCTAATAATGATCAAAAAATAAATTAATAAACAATTATTAATTAGATAGATATCAATTAAAATATAATTACAAAACATAAAATGATTCAGAAGTAGAGCAAAATATATTACTAAATAATAAAATTTAGTTTTTAAATTTTTTATTCTTTTTATAAGTTTATCTATATTTTTCGATGAAAAATAATTTATATAAATTATATTTGTCTAACTCATAATTTATTTTGTAATTAATATTTATATAAAAATAAACGAAAAAATAATTAAAATGAATATTTTAAATTAAAATAAAAAAATAATATTGAGATTTATTATTTATTATTTAGGGTATACTAGTCTAAAAAGATTATCTTTTTAGGATTTTACAGATTTAGGAGTTATTGATTTATGTGTTTAGGCATTTAGTGGTTTATAGGTTTTATTTAAACAATCAAATATCAAAAAAATATGTTTTTTTTCAAATTTTCATAGGTTATAATCTTTGAAAATATAATAATTTTAAAATTTTTTTCAAAAGTGAATTCAATATTTAGTTATAAAAATCATTATATTTAAATATCATATAAATTCAATATAAATAATTTTATTGATAAATATTCTAATTATGATCAGAAAATAAATTAATAATCTATTATTAATAAGATAGATATTAATTAAAATATAATTACAAAACCAATAATGATTCAGATGCAAAGAAAATTATATTATTATATAATAATTTTTTGTTTTTATTTTTTTTTCTTTTAATGAGTTTATATATATTTTTTTGATGAAAAATAATTTATATAAAATATAATTGTCTAACGCATAATTTATTTTGTAATTAATATTTATAAAAAAATAAACAAATAAATAAATAAAATGAATATTTAAAATTATAATGAAAAAAATAAAAATGAGATTTATTGTTTATTATCTAGGATATATCTGATTAAAGAAATTATCTATTTAGGGTTTTAGATATTTAGAAGTTATTCATTTAACTATTTATCCATTTAGTGGTTTATAGGTTTTATTTAAACAATGAAATAATAAATAAATTATTTTTGATATTTTTTCAAATTTTCAAAGATTATAACTTTTGAACATATAATAATTTTAAAATTTTTTAAAAATGTGAATACAATATTTAGTAATAATAATTTTAATAACAATATATAATATAAACTAAATATAAACAATTTTATTAATAGATATTATATCAATTATTAAAAAATAAATTAATAAACAATTATTAATATAATAGATATAAATTAAAATTTAATTACAAAAACAAAAATGATTAAATATCAAAGTAAATTTATTACTAAATAATAATGTTTGTTTTTTAGTTTTTGGCTCATTTTATCAGATTATAAATTTTTTTGATAAAAAATAAATTATTTAAATTATATTTGTATCACTCATGATTTATTTTATAATTAATATTTCAATAAATTATTTAAATTATATTTGAGGTTTACTAGTTTAAAGGTTTAAGTATTTAGGGTCTTTGGGTTTTAGGAGTTTAAAGATTTATGTGTTTAGGTATTTAATGGTTTATAAGTTTTATTTAAACAATGATATAAAGAAAAATTTATTTTTCATTATTTTTTCTAATTTTTATGGTGATAACATTTGAAAATATAACAATTTTTAAATTTTTTTTAAATGTGAATACTATATTTAGTTTTGATAATATTAATAATTATATATCATATAAATTCAATATAAAAAATTATATTGATAGATTTATATTAATGATCAAAAATTAAATTAATAAACTTATAAATAAAATAAATAATATTTAAAATATATTTGCAAAACATAAATTTATTCAAAATCAAAGTAAAATAAATTACTAAATAATAATGTTTTTGATATTTTGCTTCTTTTTATAAGTATATATTTATTGTTCATAAAAGTATATTATTTAAATTATATTTTTCTTCCTCATAATATATTTTGTAATTTATAATTATATAAAAATAATCTAAAAAATAATTAAAATGAATATTTAAATTATAATGAATACAAATAAAAGTGAGATTTATTATTTATTATTCATAATATACAGTTTTAAAGGTTTAGGTATCTAGGTGTTTTTGGGTTTAGTTATTTAAGTGGTTATGCCTTTAGTGATTTATAGTTTTTATTTAAATAATGAAAAAACAAAAAAATTAATTTTTTGTTTTTTTTTAATTTTTGAAGGTTATAACATTTGAAAATATAATAATTTTTAATTTTTTTATAAATGTGAATATAATATTTAGTTATGATAATCTTAATAATTATATATAATGTAAACTCGATATAATTAATTTTATTAATAGATATTATAATAATAATCAATAAATAATTAATAAACTATTATTAAAAAGATTGATATAAATTTAAATATAAATGCAAATTCTAAAATGATACAAAGTAAAATATTTTACTAGTTAATAAATTCTTGATTTGAAAATTGTGCCTATTTTTATAAGCTTATATTTTTTGATGAAATATAAATTATTTAAATTATATCTGTCTCACTAATAATTTATTTTGTAATTAATATTTCTTTAAAAATAAATTGATAAATAATTAAAATAAAAATTTAAAATTATTCTAAATAAAAATTAAAATGAGATTTATGATTTATTATTAATGTATACCAGTTTAATGGTTTTGAGATTTAAAATATTCTTAAATGTGAATACAATATTTAGTTATAATATTATTAATAATCATAAATCATATAAATTCAATATAAACAATTTTATTGATAGTTATTATAATAATGATCAAAAATTAAATTAATAAACTATTAATAATAAGATAGATATTCATTAAAAAATATTTACAAAACACATTGATTCAAAGTTAAACTAAAATATATTAATGAATAATAATTTTAATTTTTAAATTTTACTTCTTTTATAAGAGTATAAATTTTATGATTAAAAATAAATTATTTAAATTATATTTGTCTTTCTCATAATTTATTTTAAAATAAATATTTCTATAAAAATAAACTAATAAATATTTAAATGAATATTTAAAATTATAATAAATAGAAATAAAAATTAGATTTATTAATTATTCTGTATTATATAGTGGTTTAATGGTTTATGTATTTAGGTATTACGGGGTTTAGGAGTATAGTGATTTAATTGTGTATGCATTTAGTGGTTTATAGATTTTATTTAAAAAATAAAATAACATAAAATTTATTTTTATTATTTTTTTATATTTCAAAGGTTATAACCTTTGAAAATATAATAATTTTTTAATTTTTTTCAAATGTGAATTCAATATTTAGTTATAATAATCATTATATTTATATATCATATAAATTCAATAAAAACAATATTATTGATAAATATTCTAATAATGATCAAAAAATAAATTAATAATCTATTATTAATAAGATAAATATCAATTAAAATATAATTACAAAACCTATAATGATTCAGAAGCAAAGCAAATTATATTACTATATATTAAAATTTTGTTTTTAATTTTTTTTTCTTTTAATAAGTTTATCTATATTTTTTTTGATGAAAAATAATTTATATAAATTATATTTGTCTAACTTATATTTTATTTTATATTTAATATATATATACAAATATACAAATAAATAATTAAAATGAATATTTAAAATTATAATGAAAAAAAATGAGATTTATTCTTTATTATTTAGGGTATACCAGTTTAATTTAAATTATATCTGCCTCACTAATAATTTATTTTGTAATTAATATTTCCATAAAAATAAACTCTTAAATAATTAAAATAAAAATTTAAAATTATACTGGATAAAGATTAAAATGATATTTATGAATTATTCTTAATGTATATCAGTTGAATATATTAAATATTTAGAGGTTTTTTCGTTTAGGACTTTAGCGATTTATATTTTTAGGCATTTAGTCATTTATAGGTTTTGTTTAAACAATGAAATAACAAAAAAATTATTTTTGATATTTTGCCATATTTTCAAAGGTTATAACCTTTGACAATATAATAATTTTAAAATTTTTTTAAAAATGTGAATACAATATTTAGTAATAATAATCTTTATAATTATATATAATATAAACTAAAAAAACACTTTTATTCATAGATATGATATCAATTATCAAAAAATAAATTAATATATTATTATTATTATGATGGATAAAAATTAAAATATTATTGCAAAACCTAAATTTATTCAAAATCTAAGTAAAATTTATTACTAAATAATAATTTATGTTTGTTAGTTTTTGATTTTTTTTATAAGCTTATATTTTTTTTGATGAAAATTAAATTATTTATATTATATTTGTATCACTCATAATTTATTTTGTCATTAATATTTTAATAAATTATTTAAATTATATTTATGCTTTACGAGTTTAAAAGTTTAACATATTTAGCCGCTTTTGTGTTTAGGAGTTTAGATGTTTAAGTGTTTAGGCATTTAATGGTTTATAAGTTTTATTTAAACAATGATATAGCAAAAAATTTATTTTTATTATTTTTTCTAATTTTTGAAGATTATATCCTTTGAAAATATAATAATTTTTAAATTTTTTTCAAATGTAAATATAATTTTTATTTATAATAATCTTCATAATTATAATTCATTAAATTCAATATAAATAATTAAATTGCTAGATATTATAATTATGATCAAAAAATAAATTAATAAACTATTATTAATAAAATAGTTATTATTTAAAAAGTATTTGCAAAATATAAATTTATTCAAATCAAAGTAAAATATACTACTAAATAATAAATTTTTTTAATGTTTTGCTTTTTTTATAAGTTTATATTTTTGTTATTAAAAATAAATTATTTATATTATATTTGTCTTACTCATAATTTATTTTGTAATTTATAATACTATAATTATAAACTTCTAAATAATTAAAATGAATATTTAAAATTATAATGAATACAAATAAAATTGAGATTTATTATTTATTATCGAGGATATATCGGTTCGATGGTTTAAGTATTTAGGTGTTTTGTGGTTTTTGAGTATAGTGATTTAATTGTTTAGACCTTTTGTGATTTATAGTTTTTTTTAAAGAATGAATAAACAAAAAATTTAATTATATGATTTTTTTTTTAATTTTTGAAGGTTGCTACCTTAGAAAATATAATATTATTTTTTTTAATGTGAATATAATATTTAGTTATAATAATCTTAATAACTATATATAATGTAAACTCAATATAAATAATTTTATTGATAGATATTATAATAATGATGAATAAATAAATTAATAAACTAGTATTTATAAGAATGATATAAATTAATATATAATTGTAAAATTTAAAATGATTCAAAATCAAAATAAGATATATTATTAAATAATAATTTTTTATTTTTATTATTTTGCCTCTTTTTATAAGCATTTTTTTTGATGAAAAATAAATTATTTAAATTATATATATCGCACTAATAATTTATTTTGTAATTAATAAATCTACAGAGACAAATATAATTTAAATAATTTATTTTTCATCAAAAAATATATAGGCTTATAAATGGATACAAAAATTTAAAAATTTAAAATTAATATTTAGTAAAATATTTCACTTTGATTTTGAGTCATTTTAGGTTTTACAAATATATTTTAAACTATATTTATCTTATTAATAATTGGTTATTACTTTTTAATTATCATTATTATAATAAATATCAATAAAATAGTTTATATTGAATTTATATGATATATAATTATTATTAATATTATAACTTCATATTGTATTCACTTTTCAAAAAAAAAATTTAAAATTATTATATTTTCAAAGGTTATAACCTTTAAAAATTAGAAAAAATATCAAAATTAAATATTTTGTTATTTTATGTTTTATATAAAAGCTATAAACCACTAAATGACTAAATACTAAAATGACTAAACTACTAAGCCCCGAAGCCCATAAATACTTAAAACATTAAATTAGTATAGTCTAAATAATAAATCATAAATCTTAGTTTTATTAGTATTCATTATAATTTTAAATATTTATTTTAATTATTTATCAGTTTATTTTATAATTTATTTTTTAATTTATATTTCTATAAAATTAAACTAATAAATAATTAAAATGTATATTTAAAATTATAATGAATACTAATAAAAATGAGTTTTATTATTTATTATTTAGGGTATAACTATTTAATTGTTTAAGTTTTTTGTGGTTCTGGAGTTAAGGAGTTTATTGATTTATATGTTTACACATTTTTGTGTTTATAGGTTTTATTTAATCAATGAAATAACAAAAAATTTAAATTTATGAATTTTCGTGATTTTCAAAGGTTATGACCTTTAAAAATATAATAATTTTTTAATAGTTCTAAAATATGAATACAATACTTAGTTATAATAATCTTAATAATTATATTTGTTCTAGATTCAATATAAAAAATGTATTAATATATATTATAAAAATGATCAAAAAATAAATTTAAAAACTATTATTAATAAGTTAGATATTAATTAATAATATTTGCAGAACCCAAAATAATTCGAAATCAAAGTAAATTATATTACTAATTAAAATTTTAATTTTTTGAAATTTTGTTTATTTTTATAAGCTTATTTTTTTTTCATAAAAAATAATTTATTTAAATTATATATGTCTCACTCATTATTTATTTTGTAATTAATATTTCTATAAAATTAAATTAAAAAATAATTAAAATGAATATTTAACATTATAATGAATATTTAATATTAAAATGAATACAAATAAAAATGAGATTTTTTATTTATTATTTAGGTTATATAGGGTTAATGGTATGAGTATTTAGGGGGTTTTGGTGTTTAAGAGTCTAGAGATTTAAATGTTTAGGAATTTAGTGGTTTATAAGATAAATTTAAATAAAAAAAAATTAAAAAAATATTTTTGTGATTTTTTTATCATTTTTGAAGGTTATAACCTTTGAAAATATAATAATTTTTAAATTTGTTTCAAATGTAAATATAATATTTAGTTATAATAACTTAATAATTATAAGACATTTTAATTGAAAATAAGTAATTTTATTGTTCAATATTATAAAAATGATCAAATAATAAATTAATAAACTATTATTAATAAGATTGATCATAATTAAAATATAATTGCAAAACTTATATATAATTATTTAAAATCAAAGTAAAATAAATTACTAAATAATAATTTTTTAAAAAAATTTTAACTTCTTTATATAACCATATTTTTTTGATAAAAAAAATTATTAAAATTATATTTATCTCAGAAATTATTTATTTTGTAATTGATATTTCTATTAAAATAAAATAATAAATAATTAAAATGAATATTTAAAATTATAATGAATACAAATTAAAATGAGATTTATGATTTATTATATTTAGTATGCTTGTTTAATGGTTTGATTATTTAGGAGTTTTGTCGTTTAAAAGTTTAGCAATTTATGTTTTTAGGCATTTAGTGGTTTATAGGTTTTATTTATATAATAAAAATTTAAAATTATTTTTTTTGATTTTTTCTAATTTTCAAAGGTTATTTATCTTTGAAAATAAAATAATTTTTAAAATTTTTTGAAATGTGAATACATTGTATAATTATATTAATCTTACTAATTATATATCATGTAAATTCAATATAAATAATTTTATTGATAGATATTATAATAATGATGAAAAATTAAATTAATAATTTATTATTATTAATATATATATTAATTAAAATATATTTACATAACACAAAATGATTCATAATCAAATCAAAATATATTACTAAATAATAATATTTAATTTTTAAAATTTTTTGTCTTTTTATAAGCTTATATTTTTTGTATTAAAATAAATTATTTAAATAATATTTGTCTCACTCGAAATTTATTTTGTAATTAATTTTTCTTAAAAAATTAAACTATAAATAATTTAAATGAATATTTAAAATTATAATAAATAGAAATAAAAATGAGATTTATTATTTATTAAGTAGTATATACCCGTTAAAAAGTTTATGTATTTAGGAGTTTCGGGATTTATGAGCTTACTAATTTAAGTAAGTAAGCATTTAAAGATCTATAGGTATTATTTAAAAAATGAAATAACTAAAATTTTATTTTTATTATTTTTTCTCATTTTTTAAGGTTATAACATTTGAAAATATAATAATTTTTAAATTTTTTTTCAAAATTAAATACAATATTTAGTTATAATAATCATTATATTTATATATAATATAAATTCAATATAACCAATTTTATTGATAAATATTCTAATAATGATCAAAAAATAAATAAAAAATTTATTATTAATAAGATAGATATCAATTAAAATATAATTACAAAACCTAAAATAATTCAAAAGCAAAGCAAAATATATTACAATATAATAATTTTTTTTATTGATTTTTTTTTATTTTAAAAAGTTTATTTATATTTTTTGATTAAAAATAATTTATATAAATTATATTTATCTAACTCATAATTTATTTTTTATTAATATTATATAAAAATAAACAAATAAATAATTAAAATGAATATTTAAAATTATAATAAAAAATGAGATTTATTAATTATTATTTATGGTATAACAGTTTAATTTTAATTATATATCTCTCACTTATAATTTATTTTATAATTAATATTTCTATAAATAAAACTGATAATTAATTAAAATAAAAATTTTAAATTATACTGAATAAAAATTAAAATGAGATTTATGATTTATTATTAATGTATATCAGTTTAATGGTTTAAGTATTTAGATGTTTTGTCATTTGAAAATTTAGCGATTTATGTTTTTAGGCATTTAGTGGTTTATATGTTTTATTTAAACAACAAAATAATAAAAAAAATTTTTATAATTTTTTCTAATTTTCATAGGTTATATAACCTTTGAAAATATAATAATATTTAAAAAATTTTTTTATTCTACATATAATATTATAGTTATAATAATATTAATAATTATATATCATATAAATTCAATATAAACAATTTTATTGATAGATATTATAATAATGATCAAAAATTAAATTTATAAACTATTAATAAAAAGATAGAAATTAATTAAAAAAAATTTTTACAAAACCCAATTTGATTCAAAATTAAAGTAAAATATATTACTAGATAATAATTTTAAATTTTTAAATTTTTACTTCTTTTATATGCGTATATATATTATTTCATTAAAAATAAATTATTTAAATTATATTTGTCGCACTCATAATTTATTTTGTAATAAATATTTATATAAAAATAAACTAATAAATAATTAAAATTATAATAAATAAAAATAAAAATTAGATTTATTATTTATTATGTATTATATATCGGTTTAATGGTTACTGTATTTAGGCTTTACGGGGTCTAGGAGTTTACTTATTTAACTGTGTATGCATTTAGTAGTTTATAAGTTTTATTTAAAAAATAAAAAAACAAAAAATTTATTTTTATTATTTTTTGATATTTTCAAAGATTATAACCTTAGAAAATATAATAATTTTTAAATTTTTTTCAAAAGTGAATTCAATATTTAGTTATAATAATCATTATATTTATATATCATATAAATTCAATATAAACTATTTTTTCAATAAATATTCTAATAATGATCAAAAAATAAATTAATAATCTATTATTAATAAGATAGATATCAATTATAATATAATTAAAAAATCTAAATTGATTCAGAAGCAAAGAAAAATATATTACTATATAATAATTTTATGTTTTGAATTTGTTTATCTTTTAAAAAGTTTATCTATATTATTTTGATGAAAAATAATTTATATAAATTATATTTGTGTAACTCATAATTTATTTTGTAATTAATATTTATATAAAAATAAACAAATAAATAATTAAATTTGAATATTTAAAATTACAATGAAAAAAAATGAGATTTATTCTTTATTATTTAGGATATACTGGTTTAATTTAAATTAGATTTGTCTCACTAATAATTTATTTTGTAATTAATATTTATATAAAAATAAACTGATAAATAATTAAAATTAAAATTATAGTGAATAATTAAAATAATTTATTTTATTCCTCTATCAACTCTAGAATGATTGCTAAAGCTGTAACCAAAATAATAGGAGCTTTTACTTTATCTATATTATGTCTCATCAAATTTATGTTGAATCACTTGGCTATCAAAGGTAATTTGACTCATGTATGCAAATAGACTAAACCAAAGTTGTACCCCTATGTGTTGAAATAGCTAGTTGTTGAGGATGCTATTTATATTGATTATTGTAATTTCTTCTAAAATATGTCTCATGCACACACTCAAAGCAATTTTTTTAAAACATATTTCACCTCTAAAAAAATAACCACCTTGTAGCCTATTAGAACAAACTAGCCCCATGGTGGTTTGAGCAGGGCAAGAAGTATGGGCTCTCTTTCAATCAAGAATCAAAAAATTTATTTTATTGGCATGTCTAATCCTTTTTTTTATATCCTCATTGATATGAAAAGTATCATTTCTTTATTTTTTATATTAAACGAGTTATTTATACAAGCTCACAATACCCATAAAGATATAAATGAATCATATTCAAATGTATAAAAGGGTTTAATCATTGCTCAAAATATTAGTATTGCTTATTGACACTTGAGGTCACAAATCAAAGTAAAAAGCCATATTTATATTTCCAATCCCAAGAATTATAGCTATAGAAAGTTATAAAGAGTAGTACTAGAGCTTTAACTATTTCTAGGGTCATGACTTTTGCTCTTGCGAAATGTCCAAAGTTATGATCATTCCTAGAGCAATGACTTTGCAAAATAAAGATAAAATGCACAAGCTATGGTCATATACATTACTGTGACCCTGTATTATAGTGATTAAATATGTATTCATGATCATTCTTAGTGCCATAACAATATGTTCAACAGAGAGACACGAGTTATGGCATATTCTCAACGATATTATTTTGTTTTCTGGGGATAAAATATACAATCATGACCATTGCTAATGCTACAATAATCTAAAGCAAGAAAGTGACTGAATCCATAACTCACCCCTTGAGTCGTGACTTTGTGTTACATATACAAAAAGATAAATCTGTGACATTCCTTAAAGTTGTGAATTTCAATTTAAATTTAACACTTAGTTATTTGATTATAAAAGTGCAAAACATGAGATTTAGGATTTAGGGTTTATAGAGTAGGGTTATAGTTTATGGTTTAAGGTTTAGGATTTAAAGTTTAGGGTTTATGGTTTCTTTTGTTTTTTTTTTGGAAAATACACACTTTATTTATCATTTAGGCACACAACATACAAGAGACTAAAAACTTGACTAATTTAGGCAGCCCACCTAATCCTATGCACCTTAATGATTCTATGCATAAAATACATAAAAAAACATAATGCCTAATAATTCCAAGCGTACTAATACAACTAAAATCACCTGGCATTCCCAGACTTCAGAGTTAGCATTGAGTCATTATGTGCACTGCGTCCTTTCCATTCGGATTTGTCCAAGCATTTTAGACGAACCTGAATGATGCACCATATTAAAACTATGCAAATATAGGATTGTGCATGTGTGTGACATGCAGCATCAAATGTTTGCCTATGTCATTTCTATGCAATATAATACATGTAAAACTGAATACCCATAAATCCACAAGTCCATATCTACGGCACGTTGTCAATTCATTCTCACCTCTGAATTCCACCTTCTTTTTCTCCAATGATCCTCAAAAGAGTATCTCTTGGCTTAGAATGCTTCCTCTTCAAGCTCCAAGAAGTGGTTGTTTGTTGCACCGACAAAATATAAAAAAATATTCATGCATCGGTGTGCATGTGTGATGGGGTCCATCTCATAGTCTAATTATCTACGCGTACAACCAAGCTAGAATACAAGTAAAATTACATAATGCTATAAATATGGGTCTATGCTCCAGGAAGTGTAGCATCGCCTAATGTGTATTTACAAAATGCTTTAGTAGGCCCCACTTAGAGATACTCATGGGTCTATTTGCCCTCATTTTATGCTACATAGAGAACAGACAAGATTGTGTGTGTGAGTATGTCATGATCCATCTCTACAAGTACATGGTGCATACAAAGTCCAAAATACAAATAAGACTACAAACATAAACTATAAGTTTGAATCTTTAGATCCCATGTGGCCTGTCTGGACTCCATTGCTTACTGCCCCTGCTTGGCGATGCTTCGGATTTTACTGGCTCTCAAATTAATCACGGATAACCCGCTACTCCTATTGGGCGATGGTTGGGTGGCTCTTTATGCTGCCTGATATTGCTAGTGGGACCCACTCCTAGCTACTCCTGAGTTTACTACCGACCACTTTGCTCGGTCTCGTCAGTTGTCTGAATATTATCATCCTGGCTTGCTAGCGGGGCCCTCTCTAAGCTGGTGGCCCATACTTCTGGCTGCTTCCAGGGCTTGCTGGCCCCTCTAAATGCTACACCAAAATGGATAAGAATATGTGCACGTGTGTACTGTGGTCCGTCGTTATGTGTGTTTGGTGCAGCAGTATCAGGGTTTAGGAGTTTAGTAATTTAAGTATTTAGGTATTTTATGGTTTATAGCTTTTATATAAATAATTAAATAACAAAAAAATTATTTTAATGTTTTTTTCTCATTTTCAAGGTTATAACCATTGAAAATATTATAATTTTTAATTTTTTTTTCAAATGTTAATACAATATTTAATTATAATAATCATAAAAATTAAATATCATGTAAATTCAATATAAATAATTTTATTGATCGATATTATAATAATGATCATAAAATAGATTAATAAACTAATTTTAATAAGATAGATATTAATTAAAATATATTTGCGAAACCTAAAATGATTCAAAATCAAAGTAAAATATATTATTAAATAATAATTTTTTATTTTTAAATTTTTGATTCTTTTTAAAAGCTTATAAATTTTTTTGATGAAGATAAATTATTTAAATTATATTTGTCTCATTCATAATTTTATTTTGCAATTAATATTTCTATAAAAATAAACTAATAAATAATTAAAATGAATATTGAAATTATAATGAATACAAATAAAAATGAGATTTATGATTAATTATTTAGGGTATACTTGTTTAATGGTTTAAGTATTTAGGTGTTTAGGAGTTTACTGATTTACGTGTTTAGGCATTTAATAGTTTATATGTTTTGTTTAAATAATGAAATAACAAAAAAATTATTTTTCAAATTTTGTATCAATTTTGAAGGTTATAACCTTTATATATATAATAATTTTTAAATTTTTTTCAAATGTGAATACAATATTTAGTTATAATAAACTTAATAATTATATATCATGTAAATTAAAAATAAACAATTTTATTGATAGATATAAATAAACTAAATATAAATATAATTATGATCAAAAAATAAATTAATAAACTATCATTTATTGATAAATATTTATATATTATTTATAAATACTTAAACCTTTACAGATGGTTTAAATGTTTAAGTATTTAAGGGTTTTGGGGTTTAGGAGTTTAATGATTTAAGCGTTTTGGAATTTAGTAGTTTATAGGTTATATATAAACAATAAAATAACAAAAAATTTATTTTTGTGATTTTATCTCATTTTCAAAGATGATAACCTTTAAAAATATAATAATTTTTAAATTATTTTAAAATGTAAATATAATATTTTGTTATAATAATCTTAATAATTATATATCATGTAAATTCAATATAAACAATATTATGAATAAATATTCTAAAAATGATCAAAAAATAAATTAATAATCTATTATTAATAAGATAGATATCAATTAAAATATAATAAAAAAAACCAAAAATGATACAGAAGAAATCAAAATATATTACTATATAATAATTTTTTGTTTTGAAATTTTTTTTCTTTTAAAATGTTTATCCATATTTTTTTGATGAAAAATAATTTATATAAATTATTTTCGTCTAGCTCAATTTATTTTGTAATTAATATTTATATATAAATAAACATATAAATAAGTAAAATGAATATTTAAAATTATAATGAAAAAAATAATATTGAGATTTATTCTTTATTATTTTGGTTATACCAATCTTATTTAAATTAGAACATTCTCACTAATAATTTATTTTGTAATTAATATTTCTATAAAAATAAACTGATAAATATTTAAAATAAAAATTCAAAATTTAACTGAATAAAAATTAAAATGAGATTATGAATTATTATTAATGTATACCTGTTTAATATTTTAAGTATATAGAGGTTTTTTCATTTATGACTTTAGCGATTTTTGTTTTTAGGCATTTAGTGGGTTATAGGTTTTATTTAAACAATGAAATAACAAAAAAATTATTTTTGATATTTTTTCACATTTTCAAAGGTTATAACATTTGAAAATATAATAATTTTAAAATTTTTTAAAAATGTGAATACAATATTTAGTAATAATAATCATTATAATTATATATAATATAAACTAAATATAAACAATTTTATTGATAGATAGTATATCAATTATCAAAAAATAAATTAATATGCTATTATTAATATGATAGATATAAATTAAAATATAATTGCAAAACCTAAAATATTCAAAATCCAAGTAAAATTTATTACTAAATAATAAATTCTTTTTGGTTTTTGCTTCTTTTTATAAGTATATATTTTTTTTGATGAAAAATAAATTATTTAAATTATATTTGTATCACTCATAATTTATTTTGTAATTAATATTTTAATAAATTAATTAAATTATATTTAAGGTTTACGAGTTTAAAGGTTTGAGTATTTAGGGGCATTTGTATTTAGGAGTTTAGAGGTTTGAGTGTTTATGTATTTAGTCATTTATAAGTTATTTAGATTATTATAAGTAAGTATTGTATTCATATTTTAGAACTATTAAAAAATTATTACATTTTCAAAGGTAATAACCTTTGAAAATCACGAAAATTCATAAAAAAAATCTTTTTATTATTTCATTGATTATATAAAACCTATAAACACATAAATATGCAAACATATAAATCAATAAACTCTTTAACCCCAAAAGCACAAAAAACATAAACCATTAAATAGGTATACCCTGAATAATAAATCATAAATCTTTTTGTATTAGTATTCATTATAATTTTAAATATTCATTTTAATTATTTATCAATTTATTTTTATATAAATAATAATTACAAAATAAATTATTAGTGAGACAAATATAATTTAAATAATTTATCTTTCATCAAAAAAAATATATGTTTATAAAATGAGGCAAAATTTTTAAAATAAAAAAATATTATTTAGTAATATATCTTATTTTTATTTTGAATCATCTTAGATTCTACAATTATATTTTAATTTATATCATTCTTATTAATACTAGTTTTTTAATTTATTTATTGATCATTATTATAATATCTATTAATAAAATTATTTATATTTAGTTTACATTATATATAATTATTAAGATTATTATAAATAAATATTATATTCATATTTAAAAAAATTTAAAATTATTATATTTTCAAAGGTTACAACCTTCAAAAATTAAAAAAATACAAAAAATTAAAATTTTTTTTTAATTCTTTAGATAATAACTATAAATCACTAAAGGTCTAAAATCTTATATCACTAAACTCCTAAACCCAAAAACACCTAAATACTTAAACCATTAAACCGGTATATCTTGAATAATAAATAATAAATCTAAATTTTATTTGTATTCATTATAATTTTAAATATTTATTTTATTTATTTATTAGTTTATTATTATAGAATTATAAATTACAAAATAAATTATGAGTAAGACAAATTATTTTAAATAATTTATTTATAATAACAAAAATATAAAGTTATAAAAAAAGAAAAACATTAAAAAAATTATTATTAAGTAATATATTTTACTTTGATTTTGAATAAATTTAGATTTTGCAAATATATTTTAAATAATATCTATCTTATTAATAATAGATTATTAAATTTTTTTGATCATTATTATCATATCTAGCAATGTGATTATTTATATTGGATTTAAATGACTTATATTTATTAAGATTATTATAACTAAATATTATATTTACATTTGAAAAAAATTTAAAAATTATTATATTTTCAAAGGTTATATAACCTTCAAAAATTAAAAAAATAATAAAAATAAATTTTTTGTTATATCATTGTTTAAATAAAACTTATAAACCACTAAATGCCTAAACACTTAAACCTTTAAACTCTTAAACACAAAAACCTATAAATACTTAAACCTTTAAACTCGTAAACCTTAAATATAATTTAAATAATTTATTGAAATATTAATTACAAAATAAATTATAAGCTATAAAAATATAATTTAAATAATTTATTTGTCATCAAAAAAATATATATGCTAATAAAAAGATGCAAAAACTAAAAAAAAATTATTATTCAGTAATAAATTTTACTTGTATTTTGAATATTTTTTGTTTTGCAATGATATTTTAATTTATATCTATAATATTAATAATAGCATATTAATTTATATTTTGATAATTGATATCATATCTATCAATAAAATTGTTTATATTTAGTTTATATTATATATAATTATAATGATTATTATTACTAAATATTGTTTTCACATTTTTAAAAAAATTAAAAATTATTATATTTTCAAAGGTTATACCCTTTGAAAATGTGAAAAAAAATCAAAAATAATTTTTTTTATTTAATTATTTAAAAAAATCTATAAA
Organism: Sapria himalayana; assembly: GCA_029783825.1. Lineage (NCBI taxonomy): Eukaryota > Viridiplantae > Streptophyta > Magnoliopsida > Malpighiales > Rafflesiaceae > Sapria > Sapria himalayana. The sequence continues at coordinate 99,798 of JAREIK010003249.1, forward strand.
CCACTAAATGCAAAAAAAACATAAATCGCTAAAGTCATAAACGATAAAACCTTTTAATACTTAAAATATTAAACTGGTATACATTAAAAATAATTCATAAATCTCATTTTAAATTTTATTCAGTATAATTTTAAATTTTTATTTTAATTATTCATCAGTTTAATTTTATAGAAATATTAATTACAAAATAAATTATTAATGAGATATATCTAATTTAAATTTGACTGGTATACCCAAAATAATAAAGAATAAATCTCAATATTATTTTTTTAATTATAATTTTAAATATTCATTTTAATTATTTATTTGTTTATTTTTATATAAATATTAATTAAAAAATAAATTATGAGTTAGACAAATATAATTTATGTAATTTATTTTTAATCAAAAAAATAGATAACTTTTTAAATTAAAAAAAATTGCAAAACAAAAAATTATTATATAGTAATATATTTTGGTTTGCTTATGAATCATTTTATGTTTTGTAATTTTATTTTTATTGATATCTATCTTATTAATAATAGATTATTAATTTATTTTTGATCATTATTAGAATATTAATCACTAAAATTTTTTATATTGAATTTATATGATATATAAATATAATGATTATTATAACTAAATATTGAATTCGCTTTTAAAAAAAATTTAAAAATTATTATATTTCCAAAGGTTATAACCTTTGGAAATATCAAAAAATAATAAAAATAATTTTTTTTTATTTTATTTTTTAAATAAAACCTATAAACCACTAAATGCATACATAGTTATATCAGTAAACTCTTAAAACCCGTAATGCCTAAATACATAAACCATTAAACTGCTATATACTACTTAATAATTAATAAATTGAATTTTTATTTAAATTTATTATAATTTTAAATATTCATTTTAATTATTTATTATTTTATTTTTATAGAAATTTTTATTACAAAATAAATTATGAGTGCTACACATATAATTTAAATAATTTATTTTTAATCAAAAAATATATATATGCTTTTAAAAGAAGTATTATTATAAATTAAAAATTATGATCAACTAATATATTTTACATTAATTTTGAATCAATTTGTGTTTTGTAAATATTTTTTAATGAGTATCTATCTTATTATTAATATTATATTAATTTAATTTTTGATCATTATTATAATAACTATCATTAAAATTCTTTTTATTGAATTTATATGATGCATGATTATTAATAATATTATAACTAAATATTGTATTCACATTTCAGAAAATTTAAATCTCAAAACCATTAAACTGGTATACATTAATAATAAATCATAAATCTCATTTTAATTTTTATTCAGTATAATTTTAAATTTTTATTTTAATTATTTATCAGTTTATTTTTATTGAAATATTAATTACAAAATAAATTATTAGTGAGACAGATATAATTTAAATAATTTATATTTCATCAAAAAAATATAAGCTTATAAAAATAGGCACAATTTTTTAAAAAAAATTATTATTTAGTAAAATATTTTATTTTGATTTTGTATCATTTTATATTTTGCATTTATATTTTAATTTATATCATTCTTTTTAATAATAGTTTATTAATTATGTATTGATCATTATTATAATATCTATTAATAAATTATTTATATTGAGTTTACATTATATATAATTATTAAAATTATTATAACTAAATATTATATTCACATTTAAAACAAATTAAAAATTATTATATTTTCAAAGGTTACAACCTTCGAAAATAAAAAAAATTAAATTTTTGTTTTTTAATTCTTTAAATAAAAACAATAAATCACTAAAGGGCTAAATACTTAAATCAATAAACCCTAATACACCTAAATACCTAAACCATTATAACTGTATATCCTGAATAATAAATAAAAATCTCACTTTTATTTGTATTCATTATAATTTTAAATATTCATTTTAATTATTTTTTAGTTTATTTTTTATAGAATTATAAATTACAAAATATATTATGAGGAAAAAAAATATAATTTAAATAATATACTTATAAGAACAATAAATATATACTTATAAAATGAAGCAAAATATCAAAAACATTATTATTTAGTAATTTATTTTACTTTGAATTTGAATATATTTATGTTTTGCAAATATATTTTAAATAATATCTATCTTATTTATAATAGTTTATTAATTTATTTTTTGATCATTAATATAATATGTATCAATATTATTGTTTATATTGAATTTATATGATATATAATTATTAATATTATCAAAACTAAATATAGTATTCACGTTTATAAAGAATTTAAAATTATTATATTTTTAAAGGTTATAACCTTAAAAATGAGAATAAAAAAAAATTAATTTTTTGTTATATCATTGTTTAAATAAAACTTATAATCCATTAAATACCTAAACACATAAATCTCTAAACTTCTAAAGCCCGAAGCCCCTAAATACTTAAACCTTTAAACTCATAAACCTTAAATATAATTTAAATAATTTATTGAAATATTAATTACAAAATAATTTATGAGTGATACAAATATAATTTAAATAATTTATTTTTTATCAAAAAAAATATAATCTTATAAAATGAGTCAAAAACTAAAAAACAAAAATTATTATTTAAAATAAAATTTACTTTGATTATTAATCATTTTAGTTTTTGTAATTAATATTTAATTTATATCTATCATATTAATAATAGTTTATTAATTTTTTTTTGATAATTGATATAATATCTATCAATAAAATTGTTTATATTTAGTTTATATTATATATTGTTATAATAATAATTATTACTAAATATTGTATTCACATTTTTAAAAAATTTTAAAATTTTATATTTTCAAAGGTTATAATCTTTGAAAATTTGAAAAAATATCAAAAATAATTTATTTGTTATTTCATTATTAAAATAAAACCTATAAACCACTAAATACCTATATATTTAAATGAATAACTTCTAAATCTCGAAAACCCTAAATAGATAATTTTTATAATCAGATAGATCCTAAATAATAAGCAATAAATCTCATTTTTATTTTTTTTCATTATAATTTTAAATATTCATTTTAATTATTTATTTGTTTATTTTTCTATAAATATTAATTACAAAATAAAATACGAGTTAGACTATTATAATTTATATAAATTATTTTTCATCAAAAAAAATATAGATAAACTTTTTAAAAGAAAAAAAAATTAAAAACTAAAAATTCTTATATAATAATATAATTTGCTTTGCATCTGAATCATTATTGGTTTTGTAATATTATTTTAATTGATATCTATCTTATTAATAATAGATTATTAATTTATTTTTTGATCATTATTAGAATATTTAGCAATAAAATTGTTTATTTTGAATTTATATGATATTTAAATATAATAATTATTATAACTAAATATTGAATTCACTTTTGAAAAAAATTTTAAAATTATTATATTTTCTAAGGTTAAAACCTTTGAAAATATGAAAAAATAAAAAATATATATTTTTTTTGATATTTCATTGTTTAAATTAAACCTATAAACCACTAAATGCCTAAACACTTAATTAAATAACTCCTAAATCTCTAAAACCCTAAATAATAAATAATAATCCTTTTAAACCAGTAACCCTAAATAATAAATAATAAATCTAAATATTATTTTTTTCATTATAATTTTAAATATTCATTTTAATTATTTATTCGTTTATTTTTATATAAATATTAATTACAAAATAAATTATGAGTTAGACAAATATAATTTATATAATTTATTTTTAATCGAAAAATATAGATAAACTTATAAAAAGAATAAAAAATTTTAAAACTAAAATTTATTATATAGTAATATATTTTCATCCCCTTCTGAATCATTTTAGATTATTTAATTATATTTTAATTGATATCTATCTTATTAATAATTATTTATTAATTTATCTTTTGATCATTATTAAAATATTTATCAATAAAATTGTTCATATTGAATTTATATGATATATAAATATAATAATTATTATAATTAAATATTGAATTTACTTTTGAAAAAAAATTTAAAATTATTATATTTACAAAGGTTATAACCTTTGGAAATATGAAAAAATAATAAAAAAAATTATATGTTATTTTATTTTTTAAATAAAACTTATAAACCACTAAATGCATACATAGTTATATTAGAAAACTCCTAAACCCCGTAATGTTTAAATACATAAACCATTAAACCACTATATACTACTTAATAATTAATAACTTGAATCTTTATTTCAATTTATTATTATTTTAAATATTCATTTTAATTATTTATTAGTTTATTTTTATTGAAATTTCTATTACAATATACATTATGAGTGCGACACATATAATATAAATAATTTATTTTTAATTATAAAATATATATGCGCTTATAAAAGAATTAAAAAAATAAAAATTAATAATTATTATCTAGTAATATATTTTACTTTAATTTTGAATCAATTTTGGTTTTGTAAATATTTTTTAATTAATATTTATCTTATTATTAATAGTTTATTAATTTAATTTTTCATCATTATTATAATATCTATCAATAAAATATTTTATATTAAATTTATATCATATATAATTATTAATATTATTATAACTAAATATTATATTCACATTTCTAAGAATTTTAAATATTAATTTATTTTTAATGGTTTTAACCTTTGAAAATCAGAAAAAATCTAAAAAAAAAATTTTTATTTTTATTATATAAAAAAAATAAAAATAATCAAACCATTAAACCATAAAAAAAATTTTTATATTAAATTTATATCATATATAATTATTAATATTATTATAACTAAATATTATATTCACATTTCAAAGAATTTTAAATATTAATTTATTTTTAATGGTTTTAACCTTTGAAAATCATAAAAAAAAATTTTATTTTTATTTTTATTATATAAAAAGAAGCAAAAACTAAAAAACAAAAATTATTATTTAGTAATAAATTTTACTTTGATTTTGAATAATTTTAGGTTTTGTAATTATATTATAATTTATACCTATCTTTTTAATAATAGCATATTTATTTATTTTTTGATAATTGATTTAATATCTATCAATAAAATTTTTTATATTTTGTTTATATTATATATAATTATAATGATAATTATTATAAAATATTGTATTTACTTTTTTAAAAAATTTTAAAATTAATATATTTTCAAAGGTTTTAACCTTTGAAAATGTGAGAAAATATCAAAAATAATTTTTTTTGGTATTTCATTATTTAAATAAATCCTATAAACTAATAAAATGCCTAAACACATAAATCAATAACTCCTAAATCTGTAAAATCCTAAAAAGATAATCTTTTTAGACTAGTATACCCTAAATAATAAATAATAAATCTCAATATTATTTTTTTATTTTAATTTAAAATATTCATTTTAATTATTTTTTCGTTTATTTTTATATAAATATTAATTACAAAATAAATTATGAGTTAGACAAATATAATTTATATAAATTATTTTTCATCGAAAAATATAGATAAACTTATAAAAAGAATAAAAAATTTAAAAACTAAAATTTATTATTTAGTAATATATTTTGCTCTACTTCTGAATCATTTTAGGTTTTGTAATTATATTTTAATTGATATCTATCTAATTAATAATTGTTTATTAATTTATTTTTTGATCATTATTAGAATATTTATAAATAAAATTGATTATATTGAATTTATATGATATATAAATATAATGATTATTATACCTAAATATTGAATTCGCTTTTAAAAAAATTTAAAAATTATTATATTTCCAAAGGTTATAACCTTTGGAAATATCAAAAAATAATAAAAATAATTTTTTTTTATTTTATTTTTTAAATAAAACCTATAAACCACTAAATGCATACATAGTTATATCAGTAAACTTTTAAAACCCGTAATGCCTAAATACATAAACCATTAAACTGCTATATACTACTTAATAATTAATAAATTGAATTTTTATTTAAATTTATTATTATTTTAAATATTCATTTTAATTATTTATTATTTTATTTTTATAGAAATTTTTATTTCAAAATAAATTATGAGTGCAACAAATATAATTTAAATAATTTATTTTTAATCAAAAAATATATGTATGCTTTTAAAAGAAGAATAAAAGAAGTATTATTAGAAATTTAAAATTATTATCAACTAATATATTTTACTTTAATTTTGAATCAATTTGGGTTTTGTAAATATTTTGTAATTAATATCTATCTTATTTTAAATAGTATATTAATTTAATTTTTGATCATTATTATAATATCTATCAATAAAATTGTTTATGTTTATTTCATATGATATAGAATTATTAAAATTATTATAACTAAATATTGTATTGAATTTTCTAAAAATTTTAAATATTATTAAATTTTCAAAGGTTGTAACATTTGAAAATGACAAAAAATTACAATTTTTTTTGTTATTTTATTGTTTAAATAAAACCTATAAATCACTAAATGCATAAAAACATAAATCGCTAAACTCCTAAGCGACAAAACCTCAAAATACTTAAACCATTAAACTAGTATACATTAATAATAAATCATAAATCTCATTTTAATTTTTATTCAGTATAATTTTAAATTTTTATTTTTATTATTTATCAGTTTATTTTTATAGAAATATTAATTACAAAATAAATTATTAGTGAAACAGATATAACTTAAATTAAACCGGTATACCCTAAATAATAAATAATAAATAATAAATCTCATTTATTTTAATTGTAATTTTTAATATTAATATTAATTATTAATTTTTTAAATTTATATAAATATTTATTAAAAAATAAATTATGAGTTAGACAAATATAATTTATGTAAATTATTTTTAATCAAAAAAATATAGAAAAACTTTTTAAAATAAAAAAAAATTTCAAAACAAAAAATTATTATATAGTAATACATTTTGCTTTGTTTATGAATCCCTTTTATTTTTTTTAATTATATTTTAATTGATATCTATCTTATTAATTATAGATTATTAATTTATTTTTTGATCATTATTAGAATATTTATCACTAAAATTGATAATCTTGAAATATGATATATAATTATATTGATTATTATAACTAAATATTGAATTCACTTTTGAAAAAAATTTAAAAATTATTATATTTTCAAATTAAATTAGTAAACATATTTATTAAATAAAAAATAATGAGTAAACACAATTAAATTAGTAAACATATGATATATAATAACCTTTGAAAAAATAAAAAAATAATAAAAATAAATGTTTTGTTATTTTATTTTTTAAATAAAACCTATAAACTACTAAATGCATACACAATTAAATTAGTAAACACCTAAACCTCGTATTACCTAAATACATAAACCATTAAACTCCTATATAATATATAATAATTAATAAATCTAATTTTAATTTATATTTATTAAAGTTTATATATTCATTTTAATTATTTATTAGTATATTTTTATAGAAATATTTATTATAAAATAAATTATGACTGCGACAAATATATTTAAAAAAATTTATTTTTAATCAAAAAAAATATATACGCTTATAAAAGAAGTAAAAATTTAAAAATTTAAAATTATTATCTAGTAATATATTTTACTTTAATTTTGAATCAATTTGGGTTTTGTACATATTTTTTAATTAATATCTATCTTATTATTAATAGTTTATTAATTTAATTTTTGATCATTATTATAATATCTATCAATAAAATTATTTATATTGAATATATATGATAGATAATTATTAATATTATTATAACTAAATATTATATTCACATTTCTAATATTATTATATTTTCAAAGGTTATAACCTATGAAAATCAGATAAAATTACAAAATTAATTTTTGTTATTTTATTGATTAAATAAAACCAATAAATCATTATATGCCGAAAAACCTAAATCGCTAAACTCCTAAAAGACAAAACCTCTAAATACTTAAACCATTAAACTAGTCTACATTAATAATAAATCATAAATATCATTTTAATTTTTTTTCATTATAATTTTAAATTTCTATTTTAATTAATTTTTAGTTTATTTTTATCCAAATATTAATTAAAAAATAAATTATTAGTAAGACAAATCTAATTTATATTAGACTGCTATACCCTGTATTATAAATAATAAATCTCATTATTTTTAATTATAATTTTAAATATTCATTTTAATTATTTATTTGTTTATTTTTATATAAATATTAATTATAAAAGAATCTATTAGTTACACAGATATAATTTATGTATATTATTTTTCATCAAAAAATTATAGATAAAGTTTTTAAAAAAAAAATTTCAAAACAAAAAATTATTATATAGTAATATATTTTACTTTGCATCTGAATCATTTTAGGTTTTGTAATTATATTTTAATTGATATCTATCTTATTAATAATATATTATTAAGTTATTTTTTCATCATTATTAGAATATTTATCAATAAGAATGTTTATATTGAAATTATATGATATATATATATATATAATGTTTATTATAACTAAATATTGTATTCAATTTTGAAAAAAATTTTAAAATTATTATATTTTCAACTGTTATAACCTTTGAAAATGCGAAAAAATAAAAAAAAAATATTTTTCTTCGTTATTTTATTGTTTAGATAAAACATATACACCACTAAATGCCTAAGCATTTAAATGAGTAAACTACAAAATCCCGATACCTATATATAGATAATCCTCTAAATCGGTACACCCTAAATAATAATTATAAATTTCATTTTTATTTTTCATTATAATTTAAAAAATTAATTTTGATTGTTTAGTTTTTTATTTTTATATACATATTAATTATAAAATAAATTATGAGTTAAAAATATAATTTATAAAAATTATTTTTAATTAAAAAATTGATAACCTTATAAAAAGAATAAAAATTTAAAAACAAATAATTATTATTTAGTAATATATTTTGCTTTGATATTTAATCATTTTAGGTTTTGATATTATATTTTAAGTAATATCAATCTTATTCATATTAGATTTTTAATTTATTTTTTGATAATTATTAGAATATCTATCAATAAAATTGTTTATATTGAAATCATAAGATATATAATTATTATGATTATTATAAATAAATATTGTATTCACTTTTAAATAAAATTTAAAAATTATTATATTTTCAAAGGTTATAATCTTAAAAAATGAGAAAAAATAATTAAAATAAATTTTTAGTTATTTTATTTTTTAAATAAAACCTATAGGCCATTAAATGCTTACTTACTTAAATTAGTTTGCTCATAAACCCCTAAATACATAAAGATTTTAACATCTATATACTACTTAATAAATAATAATTCTCATTTTTATTTCTATTTATTATAATTTTAAATATTAATTTAAATTATTTATAGTTTAATTATTTAGAAAAATTAATTACAAGATAAATTTCGAGTGAGACAAATATTATTTAAATAATTTATTTTAATAAAAAAAATATAAGCTTATAAAAAGAAGGAAAAATATAAAAATTAAATATTATTATTTAGTAATATATTTTGATTTGATTTTGATTCATTTTGTATTATGTAAATATATCTTAATTAATATTAATATTATTAATAATAGTTTATTAATTTAATTTTTTATTATTATTTTAATATCTATCATTAAAATTGTTTATATTGAATTTATATTATATATAATTAGTGAGATTAATATAATTATACATAGTACTCACATTTCAAAAAATTTTAAAAATTATTTTATTTTTAAAAGATTAATATCTAAAAAAGATATTTTTATTTTTATAATATAAATGAAACCTATAAACCACTAAATACCTAAAAACATAAATTGAAAACTCCTAAATAATCAAACCATTAAACAGGGATACACATATAATAAATCATAAATCTCATTTTAATTGGTATTCATTATAATTTTAAATATTCATTTTAATTATTTATTAGATTATATTTTATAGAAATATTAATTACAAAATAAATAATGAGCGAGACAACTATAATTTTAATAATTTATTTTTAATCAAAAAAAAATAAGCTTATAAATATAAGTAAAAATTTAAAAACAAAAAATTATTATTTACTAATATATTTTACTTTGATTTTGAATCATTATATATAAGTTTTGTAATTATATTTTAATTGCTATCAATCTTATTAAGAATAGTTTATTAATTTACTATTTGATCAATTTTATAATATCTAACAATAAAATTACTTATATTGAATTTAAATGTCTTATAATTATTAAGATTATTATAACTAAATATTATATTTACATTTGAAAAAAAATTAAAAATTATAATATTTTCAAAGGTTATAACCAAAAATGATAAAAATAACAAAAATAATTTTTTTATTATTTTATTATTTAAATAAAACTTATAAACCACTAAATGCTTAAACATTTAAATCTCTAGACTCAAAAATCCCCAAAACATCCTAAATACTTAAATCATTAAACCTATATATCATAAATAATAAATCTCATTTTTATTTGTATTCATTATAATTTTAAATATTCATTTTAATTATTTTTTATTTTATTTTTATATTAATATTAATTACAAAATAAATAATTAGTGAGACATTTATAAATTAAATAAATTATTTTTTATGAAAAAAATATAAGCTTATAAGAATAAACAAAATTTCAAAAATTTAAAATTTTATTTACTAATATAATTTACTTTGATTTTGAATTATTTTGGGTTCTGCAAATATATTTTAATTAATATCTGTCTTATTAATAATAGTTTATTAATTTAATTTTTGATCATCAAAATAATATATATTAATAAAATTTTTTTTATTGAATATAAATCAAATATAATTATTAAGATTATTATAACTAAGTATTGTATTCTTATTTTAGAACTATTAAAAGATTATTATATTTTTAAAGGTTATAACCTTTGAAAATCACAAAAATTCATAAAAATGAATTTTTTGTTATTTCATTGAATAAATAAAACCTATAAATCAATAAATAAAACCTAATTATATAAACAAATTAAATCAATAAACTCATTAACCCCAAAACCACAATAAACTTAAACCATTAAATTTGTATACCCTAAATAATAAATCATAAATCTCATTTTTATAAGTATTCATTATAATTTTATATATACATTTTAATTATTTATTAGTTTATTTTTATAGAAATATAAATTAAAAAATAAATTAATAGCTAGACAAATATAATTTAAAGAATTTATTTTCCATCAAAAAATATATAAGCTTATAAATGGATAGAAAATTTTAAAAATTTAAAATTAATATTTAGTAAAATATTTCACTTTGATTTTAAATCATTTTAGGTTTTGTAAATTTGTTTTAAACAATATTAATCTTATTAATAATTGTTTATTAATCTTTTGTATGATCATTATTATAATATTTATCAATATAATTGTTTATAATGAATTTACATTATATATAATTATTAAGATTATCATATCTAAATATAGTATTCACATTTAAAAAAAATTTAAAAATTGTTATGGTTTCAAAGGTTATATAAAATTTTTTGTTATTTAATTTTTTAAATAAACCCTATAAACCACTAAATGCTAGGGGTGATCATGGGATTGGACGGGATGGGGATTACAAATTTCTAGTCCCTTCCCACAGTTCAGAGATTTTTTTTTTCAAGATCTAGACGTGTCCCATAGGTTGAAAATATAGGGATGGGAAGGGATGGAGATCGGGGATTTTGTGTAGGAGAAAACGGTTCCTGGACGGAACGGAGTTCAGACATTTTTTTCAATTTAATTTTTTCAAACTGGCCAAGTTAGTTCATGTCTAAACCTTTTGTTGTACAATTTATCATTCCTTAGTTATGTATCTTTCAAACACAAATTGAGCCAAATTTGTTTTGTCAAATAGGCTGAATACCGCAAACGAGTTCCATTACCTTGTCAAAAGCTTTGATGCACAGAAAATGATAGAAATGTTAAATAGAACGGGACCGAGTTGTGTGCTTAATTTGGTTCTTTGTTTTTTCAAAAGTTGGTTTTGTTAAACCGAGTGAAAGTTAACCATAATAACAATACTGCATTTTTTAAACAATTACTTAAAATATTAAGGAATAGCTGAAGATGACCACAAACATTGGTAGCATCAATTACTACTTAAGTAATTGCTAAAATTAAGCAACTTAATATAACAAAAAAAATACAACTAATAACAACCATTATAATAATCATTTCAAAGATCAGTCCCGGAACATCAACGAAAATCCAAACCCAATTAATTATCTCTTCTACAACTCATACCTTTTCTTCCTCCACTGTAAAAGGACAACCAAAGATGAAAACGTGTTAATCATGTAGACATAAATTTCTAAGATGAAAGAGTAATAAAAAATCAAAATATTACCTTATAAAATTTAATACACCCATTCCAAATTTAGTTGGCCAACTATAGTTGGAAGAATATTTGGATCTTGTGACCCCTCTGAAAATTGAATTGAACCATATTTTTATTAAATTGAATGAATAAAATAAGTAAATGTGAAATTAAAATTTACAAGATTTGTATACTAACCTGATTAACTATCATCAAGGTCTTTAACTAATTCTTCAATTTCAATAGGTTTGTTTGAGCTTCTCAACTAATCTTGTTGACATATGAGAACTTTAGCTGTAATAGATGTTAAAGAACTCTTAAATTTATTTAGATTTCTCCCCCCAGTGCTAAATGTAGATTCGTAGGCTATAATTGATGCTTGGATAGCAAATACATCCCTTGCTACATTTTCCAAAGAATGTTACCTAACCTTAGTTACCTTCCACCAGTTTAGAAGATTAAAATCAATTCTATTTTTTTCAAGTTTGTCCTCCAAGTACCTATCCAACTCTTCAAAAGCTGCAACTTCTTGTTCTTTCTCCAATTCAACAAAAAAAATCATCAACATAAGTATCACTACCATCAAAGAAATCATCATTTTTCTTTAACACAATAGAAGAAAAATCATCTTCTTTTGATTCATCTTCATTTAAATCTTTATAATCATCCATCATCTCATTTAAAGTATTCATAACATTTTTCACCAAATTTTTAGCCTATTCCTCTCCTTAATGCTAAGTGTACTTAACCATGAGATATTTGAGCTTATATCAAGGATCCAACACTACTGCTACAAAAAGAATAATATTTGTTGACTGAAGAGAACCCAAATATTTGTTGAATTTATGCCTCATTTTCATACCCATTTCAGACACCATTGTATCTCTACTATTTTCACAAAACTCAATTTTTTTCAAAATTCGAATAATCTGAGCAAAATAAACACTAGATGTAGAATATTATGAACCAGAAAATTTACAAGTTACCTCATAAAAGGTTTTCAAGAAACTAGCCAAAATTTTGGCATTTGTTTAGTCTCACTCAGTTAGAACGTTTGAACCAAACTCCTTGAAAAACCTTTTGTATTCACTTCATATTATTTTATTGGTATATATTATAATATATACCAATAAAATAATTTATATTGAATTTATATGATATTTAATTATTATAATTATTAACTTCATATTATATTCACTTTTCAAAAAAAAAATTAAAAATTATTATATTTTCAAAGCTTATAACCTTCAAAAATGAGAAAAAATAACAAAAATACTTTTTTTTTATTTTATTTTTTATATAAAACCTATAAACCACTAAATGCCTAAATACTAGAATGACTAAACTCCTAATCCTCGATGCTCATAAATACTCAAAACATTAAAATAATATAGTCTAAATAATAAATCATAATTCTCATTTTTATTAGTATTCATTATAATTTTAAATATTCATTTTAATTATTTATCAGTTCTTTTTATAGAAATATTAATTACAAAATAAATTATTAGTGAGACAGATATAATTTAAATAATTTTTTTTTCATCAAAAAAATATATATGCTTATAAAAAGAGGCAATATTTTAAAAATAAAAAATTATTTTCTATTAATATATCTTATTTTGATTTTCAATCATTTCAGATTTTACAATTAGATTTTAATTTATATCATTCTTATTAATGTTAGTTTATTAATAAATTTATTGATCATTATTATAATATTTATTAATAAAATTATTTATATTTAGTTTACATTATATAAAATTATTAAGATTATCACAACTAAATATTATATTAACATTTAAAAAAAATTAAAAATTATTATATTTTCAAAGGTTATAACCTTGAAAAATTAAAAAAAAATCAAAAAATTAAATTTTTTGTTTTTTAATACTTTAAATAAAAACTATAAATCACTAAACTCCTAAACCGTAAAACAGATAAATACTTAAACCATTAATTTTTTATTAGTTTATTATTATAGAATTATAAATTACAAAATAAATTATGAGTAAGACAAATATAATTTAAATAATTTATTTTAAAAAACAAAAATATAAACTTATTAAAAAATATATTAAAAAAAATAATTATTTAGTAATATATTTTACTTTGATTTTGAATAAATTTAGATTTTGCAAATATATTTTAAAAAATATCTATCTTATTAATAATAATTTATTAAATTTTTTTTATCATTATTATAATATCTAGCAATGTAATTATTTATATTGAATATAAATCACTTATAATTATTAAGATTATTATAACATAATATTATATTTACATTTTAAAAAAATTTAAAAATTATTATATTTTCAAATGTTATAACCTTTGAAAATGTGAAAAAATATAAAAAATAATTTTTTTGTTATTTCATTGTTTAAAAAAACCTATAAACCACTAAATGCCTAAAAACATAACTCAATAAACTTCTAAACGACAAAACCTCTAAATACTTAAACCATTAAACTGGTATAAATTAATAATAATTCATAAATCTCATTTTAATTTTTATTCAGTATAATTTTAAATTTTTATTTTAATTATTTAACAGTTTATCTTTTTAGAAATATTAATTCAAAATAAATTATTAGTAAGACAGATATAATTTAAATTAAACCAGTATACCCTAAATAATAAACAATAAATATCATTTTTTTATTATAATTTTAAATATTCATTTTAATATTTATTCGTTTATTTTTATATAAATATTAATTACAGAAGAAATTATGAGTATGAAAAATATAATTTAAATAATTTATTTTAATCAAAAATGATATATACGCTTATAAAAGAAGTAAAATTTTAAAATTAAAAATTATTATTCAGTAATATATTTTTCTTTAATTTTGAATCAATTTGGGTTTTCTAAATATTTTTTAATTCATATCCATCTTATTATTAATTATTTATTAATTTAATTTTAGATCATTATTATAATATCTATAAATAAAATTATTTATATTGAATTTATATGATATATAATTATTAATATTATTATAACTGAATATTGTATTCACATATCAGAAAATCTTAAATTTTATTATATTTTCAAAGGTTATAACCTCTAAAAATGAGAAAAAATTACAAATTTTTTTTTGTTATTTTATTGTTTAAATAAAACACTTAAAAATACTAAATTCCTAAAAACATAAATATCTGAACTCCTAAAAGTCAAAACCATTAAATTGGTATACATTAATAATAAACCATAAATCACCTTTTAATTTTTATTTAGTATAATTTAAAATTTTTATTGTAATTATTTATCAGTTTATTTTTATAGAAATATTAATTACAAAATAAATTATTAGTGAGACAGATATAATTTAAATTAAAATAGTATCCTTAAAAAATAAATAATAAATCTCATTTTTTTTTCATTATAATTTTAAATATTCATTTTAATTATTTATTTATTTATTTATATATTCATATTAATTAAAAAATAAATTGAGCTAAACAAAAATAATTTATATAAATTATTTTTCATCAAAAAATTATAAATAAACTTTTTAAAAGAAAAAAAATTTTCAAAACAAAAAATAATTATATAGTAATATATTTTGTTTTGCTTCTGAATCATTAGGGTTTAATAATTATATTTTAATTGATATCTATCTAATTAATAATAGATTATTAATTTATTTTTTGATCATTATTAGAATATTTATCAATAAAAATATTTATATCGAATTGATATCATATATTAATTTAATAATTATTATAACTAAATATTGTATTCACTTTCGAAAAAAGTTTTAAAATTTTTATATTTTCAAAGATTATAACCTTTGAACACGTGAAAAAATAAAAAAAATATTTTTTTTCTTATTTCATTGTATAAATAAAACCTATAAATCACTAAATACCTAAAAAGATAAATATCTAAACACCTAAATGTCAAAACCATTAAACTGGTATACATTAATAATAAATCATAAATCTGATTTTAATTTTTATTCAGTATAATTTTAAATTTGTATTGTAATTATTTATCAGTTTATTTTTATACAAATATTAATTACAAAAAATATTATTAGTGAGACATATCTAATTTAAATTAAAATAGTATCCCTAAATAATAAATAATAAATCTCATTTTTTTTCATTATAATTTTAAATATTCATTTTAATTAATTAATTAATTATTTATTTATAAATATTAATTACAAATTAAATTGAGCTAGAAAAAAATAATTTATATAAATTATTTTTCATCAAAAATTTAAGATAAATTTTTGAAAGAAAAAAAATTTTCAAAACAAAAAATTTTTATATAGTAATATATTTTGCTTTGCTTCTGAATCATTTTATGTTTTATAATTATATTTTAATTGATATATATCTTATTAATAATAGATTATTAATTTATTTTTTGATCATTATTAGAATATTTATCAATAAAACTGTTTATATTGAATTTACATGATATATAATAATAAAAATATTATATCTAAATATTAAATTTACATTTGAAAATAATTTAAAAATTATTATATTTTTAAAGGTTATCATCTTTGAAAATGAGATAAAATCACAAAAATAATTTTTTTTGTGATTTTATAGTTTATATAAAACCTATAAACTAGTAAATGCCGAAATGCTTAAATCATTAAACTCCTAAACCCCAAAACCCTTAAATACTTAAACATTTAAACCATCTTTAAAGGTTAAAGTATTTATAAATAATATATAAATATTTATCAATAAATAATAGTTTATTAATTTATTTTTTGATCATAATTATATTTATATTTATATTTAGTTTATTTATATCTATCAATAAAATTGTTTATTTTTAATTTACATGATATATAATTCTTAAGTTTATTATAACTAAATATTGTATTCATATTTGAAAAAAATTTAAAAATTATTAAGGTTATAACCATCAAAATTGATAAAAAATTTAAAAAATAATTTTTTTGTTATTTCATTATATAAATAAAACATATAAACTACTAAATGCCTAAACACTTAAATCACTAAACTTCTAAACTCTTAAATACTTAAACCATTAAACCGGTATATCCTACATAATTAATCATAAATCTAATTTTTATTTGTATTTATTATAATTTTAATATTCATTTTAATTATTTATTAGTTTATTTTTATAAAAATATTAATTGCAAAATAAAATTATGAAAGAGACAAATATAATTTAAATAATTTATCTTCATCAAAAAAATTTATAAGCTTAAAAAAAAATCAAAAATTTAAAAATAAAAAGTTATTATTTATTAATATATTTTACTTTGATTTTGAATCGTTTTAGGTTTTGCAAATATATTTTAATTAATATATATCTTATTAATAATAGTTTATTAATCTATTTTATGATAAGTATTATAATATTGATCAATAAAATTATTTATATTGAATTTACATGATATTTAATTTTTATGATTATTATAATTAAATATTGTATTAACATTTGAAAAAAAAATTACAAATTATAATATTTTCAATGGTTATAACCTTGAAAATGAGAAAAAATCATAAAAATAATTTTTTTGTTATTTAATTATTTAAATAAAACCTATAAACCACAAAATACCTAAATACTTAAATTACTAAACTTTTAAACCCTGATACTACTGCACCACACACACATAGCAGAGGACCACAGTACACGCGTTCACATATTCTTGTCCATTTTTGTGTAGCATTTAGAGGGGCCAGAAGTATGGGCCACTAGCTTGTAGAGGGCCCCACTAGCGAGGTGGAATGATAACATTCAGACAACTAACGAGACTGAGCAAAGTGGTCGGGAGTAAACCCAGGAGTAGCTAGGAGTGGGTACCACTAGCCCTATCAGGTAGCATAGAGGGCCACCCAACCATCACCCAATAGGAATAGTGGGTAATCCAGGATTAATTGGAGAGCCAACAAAATCTGAAGCATCACCAAGCAGGGCCAGTAAGCAATTGAGTCCAGACCAGCCACACGGGAGCAAAAGATTCAAACTTGTAGTTTATTTTTGTAGTCTTATTTGTAATTTGGACTTAGTATGCACCATGTACTTGTAGAGACTGATCATGACACACACACACACACAATCTTGTATGTTCTCTATGTATCATGGAATGACGGCAACTGGACCCATGAGTATCTCTAAGTGGGGCCTACTAATGCATTTTGTAAATACAAATTAGGTGATGCTACACTACCGGGAGCAGAAGATCCATCTTTATAGCATTTTGTAATTTTTCTGGTATTCTAGCTTGGTTGTACACGTAGATAAATAGACTATGAGATGGACTTCATCACACATGCCTACCGATGCATGCATATTTTTTGATATTTTGATGGTACAAGATACAGCCACTTCTTGGAGCTCGAGGAGGAAGCATTTTAAACCAAGAGATACACTTTTGAGAATCATTGGAGCAAAAAAATGTGGAATTCAGAGGTGAGAATGAATTGACAAAGTACAGTAGATATGGACTTGTGGATTTATGGTTATTCAGTTTTACATGTATTCCATTGCATAGCAATGACATAGGCAAATTCTTGATGCTGCATGGCACACACATGCACAATCTTATATTTGCATAGTTTTATTATGGTGCATCATTTAGGTTCCTCCAAAAGGCATGGACAAATACGAATGGAAATGACGCAGTGCACATATAACTCAATGCCAACTCTGAAGTCCGAGGATTCCAGGGGATTTTAGTTGTATTCGTACGCTTGGAATTATTAGGCATTATGTTTTTTTTTCTATTTTATGCATAGAATCATTAAGGTGCATAGGATTTGGTGGGCTGACCTAAATTTGTCAGCTTTTTAGTCTCTTGTAAATTATGTGCCTAAATGATAAACAAAGTGTATAGTTTCCAAAAAAAACAAAAAAAAACACATAAACCCTAGACTTTAAATCCTAAACCTTAAACCATATACTATAACCTTGGTCCATAAATCCTAAATCCTAAATCTCATGTTTTGCACTTTTATAATTAATTTACTAAGTGTTAAATTTAAATTGAAATTCACAGCTTTTAAGAATGTCACAGATTTATCTTTTTGTATATGTAACACAAAGTCATGACTCAAGGGGTGAGTTATGGATTTAGTCTATTTCTTGCTTTAGATCATTGTAGCATTAGCAATGGTCATGACTATATATTTTGTCTCTAGAAAACAAAATCATATCGATGAGAATATGCCATAACTTGTCTCTCTCTGTTGAACATATTGTTATGGCACTAAGAATGATCATGAATGCATATTTACTCACTATAATACTGGGTCACAATATTGGATATTACCATAGCTTGTGCATTTTATCTTTATATTGCAAAGTCATTGCACTAGGAATGATTGTAACTTTTGACATTCCTCAAGAGCAAAAGTCATGACCCTAGAAATAGTTAAACTCGAGTACTACTCTGTATAACTTTCTATAGCTAAAATTTTTGGGATTGGAAATATCACAAAGGATTTTTCCTTTGATTTGTGACCTCAAGTGTCAATATGCAAGACTAATATTTTGAGCAATGATTAAAACCTTTTATAGATTTGAATATGATTCATTTACACCTTTTTGGGTATTATGAGCTTGCATACAAAACTCATTTAATATAAAAAAAAAGAAATGATACTTTTGATATCCATGAGGATATTAAAAAAAGGCTTAGACATGCCAATAAAATAAATTTTTTGATTCTTGATTGAAAGAGAGCCCATACTTCTTGCCCTGCTCAAACCGCCCTTGGGCTAGTTTGTTCTAATAGGCTACAAGGTGGTTATTTATTTAAATGTGAACTATGTTTTAAAAAAATTGCTTTGAGTGTGTGCATGAGAGATATTTTAGAAGAAATTACAATAACCAATATAAATAGCATCCTCAACAACTAGCTATTTCAACAAATAGGGGTACAACATTCGTTTAGTTTGTTAGCGTACATGAGTCAAATTACCTTTGATAGCCCAGTGATTCAACATCAAATATGATGAGACATAATAGAGATAAAGTAAAAGCTCCTATTATTTTGGTTAGAGCTTTAGCAATCATTCTAGAGTTGAGAGAAGAACAAAATAAATTATTATAATTATTCAGTATAATTTTAATTTTTATTTTAATTATTTATCAGTTTATTTTTATAGAAATATTAATTACAAAATAAATTATTAGTGAGACAGATTTAATTTAAATTAAACCGATATATCCTAAATAATAAAGAATAAATCTCATTTCTTTATTCATTTTAATTTTAAATATCCAAATTTAATTATTTCTTTGTTTATTTTTATATAAATATAAATTACAACATAAATTATGAGTTACACAAATATAATTTTTATAAATTATTCTTCATCAAAATAAATTAGATAAACTTTTTAAAAGAAAAAAAAATTCAAAACAAAAAATTATTATATAGTAATATTTTTTGCTTTGCTTCTGAATCATTATTGGTTTTGTAATTATATTATAATTTATATCTATCTTATTAATAATAGATTATTAATTTATTTTTTGATCTTTATTAGAATATTTATCAATAAAATAGTTTATATTGAATTTATATGATATATAAATATAATTATTATTATTATAACTAAATATTAAATTCACTTTTGAAAAAAATTTAAAAATTATTATATTTTCTAAGGTTACCTTTGAAAATATCAAAAAATAATAAAAATAAATTTTTCTTTTTTTATTTTTTAAATAAAATCTATAAACTACTAGATGCATACACAGTTGAATAAGTAAACTCCTAGACCCCGTAATGCCTAAATACAGTACCCATTAAAATGATATATAATATATAATAAATATTAAATATAATTTTTATTAATATTTATTATAATTTTAAATATTCATTTTAATTATTTATTAGTTTATTTTTATAAAAATATTTATTACAAAAAAAATTATCAGTGCGACAAATATAATTTAAATAATTTATTTTTAATGAAATAATATATATACGCACATAAAAGAATAAAATTTAAAAATTTAAAAATTATTATTCACTAATATATTTTAATTTAATTTTGAATCAATTTGGGTTTTGTATATATATTTTAATGAATATCTATCTTATTATTAATAGTTTATTAATTTAATTTTTGATCAATATTATAATATCTATCAAAAAAATTGTTTATATTGAATTTATATGATGTATGATTATTAATAATATTATAACTAAATACTGTATTCACATTTCAAAAAATTTTAAATCTCAAAACCATTAAACTGATATACATTAATAATGAATCATAAATCTCTTTTTAATTTTTATTCAGTATAATTTTAAATTTTTATTTTAATTATTTATTAGTTTATTTTTATAGAAATATTAATTACAAAATAAATTATTAGTGAGACAGATATAATTTAAAATATTTATATTTCATCAAAAATAAATATAAGCCTATATAGATAGGCACAATTTTAAAAACAAAAATTTATTATTTAATAAAGTATTTTATATTGATTTTGTATCATTTTAGATTCTGCATTTATATTTAATTTATATCATTTTTTTAATAATAGTTTATTAATTTTTTATTGATCATTATTATAATATCTATTAATAAAATTATTTATATTGCATTTATATTATATATAATTCTTAAGATTATTATAACTAAATAATATATTCACATTTAATAAAATTTAAAAAT
This sequence comes from Sapria himalayana, assembly GCA_029783825.1. Classification (NCBI taxonomy): domain Eukaryota; kingdom Viridiplantae; phylum Streptophyta; class Magnoliopsida; order Malpighiales; family Rafflesiaceae; genus Sapria; species Sapria himalayana. Next base: position 121,747 of record JAREIK010003249.1, read on the forward strand.
TATTATATTTTCAAAGGTTAACCTTCAAAAATTAAGAAAAAACAAAAAATTAAATTTTTTGTTTTTTCATTCTTTAAATAATAACTATAAATCACTAAAGGCATAAACACTTAAATCACTAAACCCCAAAATACCTAAATACCTAAACCATTAAAACTATATATCCTGAATAATAAATAATAAATCTCACTTTTATTTGTATTCATTATAATAATAAATATTCATTTTAATTATTTTTTAGTTTATTTTTATAGAATTATAAATTACAAAATATATAATGAGGAAGACAAATATAATTTAAATAATATAGTTTTAAGAACAAAAAATATAAACTTATAAAAAGAAACAAAACATCAAAAACATTATTATTTAGTAATTTATTTTACTTTGATTTTGAATAAATTTAGGTTTTGCAAATATATTTTAAATAATATCTATCTCATTTATAATATTTTATTGATTTTATTTTTATCATTAATATAATATCTATCAATATAATTGTTTATATTGAATTTATATGATATATAATTATTAATATTATCAAAACTAAATATAGTATTCACATTTGAAAAAAATTTAAAAATTATTATATTTTCAAAGGTTATAACCTTACAAAATGAGAAAAATAACAAATTTTTTTTTGTTATATTATCGTTTAAAAAAACTTATAAACCATTAAATACATAAACACATAAATCTCTAAACTCCTAAACCCTGAAGCCCTTAAATACTTAAACCATTAAACTAGTAAACCTTAAATATAATTTAAATAAATTATTGAAATATTAATTACAAAATAATTTATGAGTGATACAAATATAATTTAAATAATTTATTTTTATTTGTCTCGCTCATTATTTATTTTGTGATTAATATTTCTATAAAAATAAACTAATAAATAATTAAAATGAATATTTAAAATTATAATAATTACAAATTAAAATGATATTTATGATTTATTATATATGGTAAACCGGTTTAATGGTTTGATTATTTATAAGTTTTGTCATTTAAAAGTTTAGCAATTTGTGTTTTTATGCATTTAGTGGTTTATAGGTTTTATTTATATAATAAAAATTTAAAATTCTATTTTTGATTTTTTCTGATTTTCAAAGGTTATAACCTTTGAAAATAAAATAATTTTTAAAATTTTTTGAAATGTGAATACCTTGTATAATTATATTAATCTTACTAATCATATATCATATAAATTCAATATAAATAATTTTAATGATAGATATTATAATAATGATCAAAAATTAAATTAATAAACTATTATTAATAATATTAATATTAATTAAGATATAATTACATAATAAAAAATGAATCAAAATCAAATCAAAATATATTACTAAATAATAATATTTAATTTTTATAATTTTCCTTCTTTTTATATGCTTATATATTTTTTATTAAAATAAAGTATTTAAATAATATTTGTCTCACTCGAAATTTATCTTGTAATTAATTTTTCTAAATAATTAAACTATAAATAATTTAAATTAATATTTAAAATTATAATAAATAGAAATAAAAATGAGATTTATTATTTATTAAGTAGTATATAGCTGTTAAAAGGTTTATGTATTTAGATGTTTCGGTGTTTATGAGCTTACTGATTTAAGTAAGTAAGCATTTAATGATCTATAGGTTTCATTTAAAAAATGAAATAACAAAAAAATTTTTTTTTTTATTTTTTCACATTATAAAAGGTTATACCCTTTGAAAATATAATAATTTTAAAATTTTTTTCAAAAGTGAATACAATATTTAGTTATAATAATCATTATATTTATATATCATATAAATTCAATATAAATATTTTTATTGATAAATATTCTAAATATGATGAAAAAATAACTTAATAATCTATTATTAATAAGATAGATATCAATTAAAATATATTTACAAAACCTAAAATGATTCAGAAGTAAAGCAAAATATTGCTATATAATAATTTTTTGTTTTGAAAATTTTTTTTTCTTTTAAAAAGGTTATCTATATTAATTTGATGAAAAATAATTTATATAAATTATATTTGAGTAACTCATAATTTATTTTGTAATTAATATTTATATAAAAATAAACAAATAAATAATTTAATTTGAATATTTAAAATTAAAATAAAAAAAAATGAGATTTATTCTTTATTATTTAGGATATACGAGTTTTATTATAAATTAGTTCTGTCTCACAAATAATTTATTTGTAATTAATATTTCTATAAAAATAAATTGATAAATAATTAAAATAAAAATTAAAATTATACTGAATAATTAAAATAATTTATTTTGCTCCTCTCTAAACTCTAGAATGATTGCTAAAGCTCTAACCAAAATAAGAGGATCTTTACTTTATCTCTATTATGTCTCATCAAATTTATGTTGAATCACTCGGCTATCAAAGGTAATTTGACTCATGTACGCTAACAGACTAAACCAAAGTTGTACCCCTATTTGTTGAAATAGCTAGTTGTTGAGGATGCTATTTATATTGGTTATTGTAATTTCTTCTAAAATATCTCTCATGCACACACTCAAAGCAATTTTTTTAAAACATAGTTCACATTTAAATAAATAACCACCTTGTAGCCTATTAGAACAAACTAGCCCAAGGGTGGTTTGAGCATGGCAAGAAGTATGGGCTCTCTTTCAATCAAGAATCAAAAAATTTATTTTATTGGCATGTCTAAGCCTTTTTTTAATATCCTCATTGATATGAAAAGTATAATTTCTTTCTTTTTATATTAAATGAGTTTTGTATGCAAGCTCACATTACCCAGAAAGGTGTAAATGAATCATATTCAAATGTATAAAAGGTTTTAATCATTGCTCAAAATATTAGTCTTGCATATTGACACTTGAGGTCACAAATCAAAGGAAAAGGCCTTGGTGATATTTCTATCCCAAAAATTTTAGCAATAGAAAGTTATAAAGAGTAGTACTCGTGCTTTAACTATTTCTAGGGTCATGACTTTTGCTCTTGAGGAATTTCAAAAGTTACAATCATTCCTAGTGCAATGACTTTGCAATATAAAGATAAAATGCACAAGCTATGGTCATATCCAATACTATGGCCCAGTATTATAGTGATTAAATATGCATTCATGATCATTCTTAGTGCCATAACAAAATTTTCAACAGAGAGACACGAGGTATGGCATATTCTCATCGATATGATTTTGTGTTCTAGAGACAAAATATACAGTCATGACCATTGCTACAGCTACAATAATCTAAAGCAAGAAAGAGACTGAATCCATAACTCACCCCTTGAGTGATGACTTTGTGTTACATATACAAAAAGATAAATCTGTGACATTCTTAAAAGTTGTGAATTTCAATTTAAATTTAACACTTAGTCATTTAATTATAAAAGTGCAAAACATGAGATTTAGCATTTAGGGTTTATGGACCAGGGTTATAGTTTATGGTTTAAGGTTTAGGATTTAAAGTCTAGGGTTTATGGGTTTTTTTGTTTTTTTTTGGAAATTACACACTTTATTTATCATTTAGGCACACAACATACAAGAGACTAAAAATCTTACTAATTTAGGATAGCCCACCAAATCCTATGCACCTCAATGATTCTATGCATAAAATACATAGAAAAACATAATGCCTAATAATTCCAAGCGTACGAATACAACTAAAATCACTTGGCATTCTTGGACTTCCGAGTTGGCATTCAGTCATTATGCATACTACGTCCTTTCCATTCGGATTTGTCAAAGTCTTTTGGAGGAACCTGAATGATGCACCATATTAAAACTATGCAAATATAAGATTGTGCATGTGTGTGACATGCAGCATCAAGCGTTTGCCTATGTCATTGCTATGCAATGGAATACATGTAAAACTGAATACCCATAAATCCACAAGTCCATATCTACGGCACTTTGTCAATTCATTCTCACCTCTAAATTCCACATTCTTTTCCTCCAATCATCCTCAAAAGAGTATCTCTTGGGTTAGAATGCTTCCTCCTCGAGCTCCAAGAAGTGGCTGTATGTTGCACCGACAAAATATCAAAAAATATGCTTGCAATGGTGTGCATGTATGATGAGGTCCATCTCATAGTCTAATCATCTACGCGAACAACCAAGCTACAATACATGTAAAATTACAAAATGCTATAAAGATGGGTCTTCTTCTCCCGGGAGTGTAGCATCGCCTAATGTGTATTTACAAAATGCATTAGTGGGCCCCACTTAAAATACTCATTGGTCTAGTTGCCTTCATTGCATGCTACACAGAGAATAAACAAGATTGTGTGTGTGTGTGTGTGTATGTCATTATCCGTCTATGCAAGTACATGGTGCATACAAAGTCCAAAATACAAATAAGACTACAAGCATAAACTACAAGTTTGAATCTTTCTCACCCGTGTAGAATGTCTGGACTCCATTGCTTACTGGCCCTGCTTGGTGATGTTTCGGATATTGCTGGCACTCCAATTAATGATAGATTACCCATTACTCTTATTAGGTGATGGTTGGGTGGCCCTCTTTGCTGCCTTATAGGGCTAGTGGGACCCACTCCTAGCTACTCATGGGTTTACTCCCAACCACTTTGCTTAGTCTCGTCAGTTGTCTGAATGTTATCATTTCTGCTTGCTAGTGGGGCCCTCTACAAGCTGTTGGCCCATACTTCTAGCTGCTTCCAGGACTTTTTGGCCCCTCTAAATGCTACACCAAAATGGACAAGAGTATGTGCACGTCTGTACTGTGGTCCATCGCTATGTGTGTGTGGTGCAGCAGTATTAGGGTTTAGGAGTTAAGTAATTTTAGTAATTAGGTATTTTTTGGTTTAGGTTTTATTTAAATAATTAAATAACAAAAAAAATATTTTTATTTTTTTATCTCATTTTCAAGGTTATAATCATTGAAAATATTATAATTTTTAATTTTTTTTCAAATGGTAATACAATATTTAATTATAATAATCATAAAAATTAAATAGCATGTAAATTCAATATAAATAATTTTATTGATCGATATTATAATACTGATCATAAAATAGATTACTAAACTATTATTAATAAGATAGATAATAATTAAAATATATTTGCAAAACCTAAAATGATTCAAAATCAAAGCAAAATATATTACTAAATAATAATTTTTTATTTTTAAATTTTTGATTCTTTTTATAAGCTTATAAATTTTTTGATGAAGATAGATTATTTAAATTATATTTGTCTCATTCATAATTTTATTTTGAAATTAATATTTCTATAAAAATAAACTAATAAATAATTAAAATGAATATTGAAATTATAATGAATACAAATAAAAATGAGATTTATTATTAATTATTTAGGCTATACCGGTTTAATGGTTTAAGTATTTAGGAGTTTAGGAGTTTAGTCATTTAAGTGTTTAGGCATTTAGTAGTTTATATGTTTTATTTAAAAAATGAAATAACAAAAAAATTATTTTTCAAATTTTTTATCAATTTTGATGGTTATAACCTTAATAATTTTTAAATTTTTTTCAAATGTGAATACAATATTTAGTTATAATAAACTTAATAATTATATGTCATTTAAATTAAAAATAAACAATTTTAATGATAGATATTAATAAACTATATATAAATATAAATATAATATTGATCAATAAATAAATTAATAAATTATTTTTTATTGATAGATATTTATATATTATTTATAAATACTTAAACCGTTAAAGATAGTTTAAATGTTTAAGTATTATAGGTTTTATATAAACAATAAAATAACAAAAAAATTATTTTTGTGATTCAATCTCTTTTTCAAAGATGATAACCTTTAAAAATATAATAATTTTTAAATTATTTTCAAATGTAAATATAATATTTAGTTATAATAATCTTAATAATTATATATCATGTAAATTCAATATAAACAATTTTATCGATAAATATTCTAATATTGATCAAAAAATAAATTAATAATCTATCATTAATAAGATAGATATCAATTAAAATATAATAACAAAACCTAAAATGATTCAAAAGCAAAGCAAAATATATTACTATATAATAATTTTTTGTTTGGAAATATTTTTTTTCTTTAAAGTTTATCTATTATTTTTTGTTTTTTCACATGTTCAAAGGTTATAATCTTTGAAAATATAATAATTTTAAAATTTGTTTCAAAAGTGAATATAATATTTAGTTATAATAATTATTAAATTTTTATATCATATAAATTAAATATAAATATTTTTATCAATAAATATTCTAATAATGATCAAAAAATAAATTAATAATCTATTATTAATAAGTTAGATGTCAATTTAAATATAATTACAAAACCTAAAATGATTAATAAACAAAGTAAAATATATTACTATATAATAAATTTTCGTTTTAATTTTTTTATTATTTTAATACGTTTATCTATATTTTTTTATTGAAAAATAATTTATATAAATTATATGTGTCTAACTTATAATTTATTTTGTATTTAATATTTATATAAAAATAAACAAATAAATAATTAAAATGAATATTTAAAATTATAATGAAAAAAATAAAAATGAGATTTATTATTTATTATTTAGGATATACATGTTTAAAAAATTTATCTATTTAGGGTTTTCGAGATTTAGAAGTTATTGATTTAAGTATATAAAAATTTAATGGTTTATATCTTTTATTTAAACAATGAAATAACAAAAAAAATTATTTTTTATAATTTTTCAAATTTTCAAATGTCATAACATTTGAAAATATAATAATTTTAAAATTTTTTAAAAAAGTGAATACAATATTTAGTAAAAATAATAATTATCAGTATATATAATAGAAACTAAATATAAACAATTTTATTGATAATATTATATCAATTATCAAAAAATTAATTAATAAACTATTATTAATATGATAGATATAAATTAAAATATAATTAAAAAACCTATAATGAATCGAAATCAATGTAAAATTTATTACTAAATAATAATTCTTTTTTATTTTTTGCATCATTTTATAAGCTTGTATTTTTTTTTGTTGAAAAATATATTATTTAAATTATATTTGTCACTCATAATTTCTTTTATAATTAATATTTCAATAAATTATTAAAATTATATTTAAGGTTTATGAGTTTAAAGGCTTAGGTATTTATGGGCTTTTGGGTTTAGGAGTTTAAAGATTTATGTATTTAGGCATTTAATGGTTTATAAGTTTTATTTAAACAATGATATAACAAAAAATGTATTTTTTTTATTTTTTCTCATTTTTGAAGGTTATAACCTTTGAAAATATAACAATTTTTAAATTTTTTATATATGTGAATACTATATTTAGTTATGGTAATATTAATAATTATATATCATGTTAATTCAATATAAACAATTATATTGAATTATGAATGATCAAAAAATATATTTTCAAATAAAATATATCATATTAATTCAAAAAATATTGATAGATATTATATTAATGATCAAAAAATAAATTAATAAACTATTATTAATAAGATAGATATTTTTTAAAATATATTTTCAAAATGTAAATTTATTCAAAATCAAAGTAAAATATAATACTAAATAATAATTTTTTTGATGTTTTGCTTCTTTTTATAAGTTTATATTTTATGTTATTAAAAGTAAATTATTTAAATTATATTTGTCTTCCACATAATTTATTTATAATTTATAATTCTATAAAAATAAACTAATAAATAATTAAAATGAATATTTAAAATTATAATGAATAAAAATAAAATTGAGATTTATTATTTATTATTCATATTATACTAGTTTAATGGTTTAAGTATTTAGGTGTTTAGGGGTTTTGTGATTTAAGTGTTTAGGACTTTAGTGATTTATAGTTTTTATTTAGAGAATAAAAAAATAAAGAATTAAATTTTTTGATTTTTTTTAATTTTTGAAGGTTATAACATTTGAAAAAATAATAATTTTATATTTTTGATAAATGTTAATATAATATTTAGTTATAATATTCTTAATAATTATATATAATGTAAACTCAATATAAATTATTTTATTAATAGATATTATTATAATGATCAATAAAAAATTAATAAACTATTATTAATAAGAATGATATAAATTGAAATATATTTGCAAAAACAAAAATGATTCAAAATCAAAATAAAACATATTACAAAATAATAAATTTTTGTTTTTAAAATTTTGTCTCTTTTTATACGCATATATATATTTTTTTAATAAAAAATAAATTATTTAAATTAGATCTGTCTCACTAATACTTTATTTTGTAATTAATATTTATATAAAAATAAACTGATAAATAATTAAAATAATAATTTAAAATTACACTTAATAAAATTTAAAATGAGATTTATGATTTATTATTAATATATATCAATTTAATAGGTTAAGTATCTAGAAGTCTTATCGTTTAGGAGTTTAGTGATTTATGTTTTTAGGTATTTAGTAGGTTATAGTTTTTATTTAAATAATAAAATAATAAAAAAAATTGTAATTTTTTGTCATTTCATAGGTTATAACCTTTGAAAATATAATAATATTTAAAATTTTTTGAATTGTGAATACAATATTTAGTTATAATAATTTTAATAATTATATATCATAATAATTCAATATAAACAATTTTATTGATAGATATTATAATAATAATGAAAAATTAAATTAATAAACTATTAATAATATGATAGATATAAATTAAAAAAATTTACAAACCCCAAATTGATTCAAAATTAAAGGTAAAAATATTATTGAATAATAATTTTTAATTTTTAAAATTTTACTACTTTTATAAGCGTATATATATTTTTTGAATAAAAATAAATTATTTAATTTATATATGTCGCACTCATAATTTATTTTGTAATAAAAATTTATATAAAAATAAACTAAATAATAATTAAAATGAATCTTTAAAATTATAATAAATTGCAATAAAAATTAGATTTCTTAATTATTAAGTAGTATATAGCGGTTTAATGGTTTTTGTATTTAGGCATTACAGGCTTTTGGAGTTTACTGATTTAACTGTGTATGTATTTAGTTGTTTATAGGTTTTATTTAAAAATTAAAATAACAAAATATTTATTTTTATCATTTTTTGATATTTCCAAAGGTTATAACATTTGAAAATATAATCATTTTTAAATTTTTTTCAAATGTGAATTCAATATTTAGTTATAATAATCATTATATTTATATATCATATATATTCAATATAAACAATATTATTAATAAATATTCTAAAAATTATAAAAAAATAAATTAATAATCTATTATTAATAAGATAGATATCAATTAAAATATAATAAAAAAACCTAAAATGATTCTGAAGAAATCAAAATATATTACTATATAATAATTTTTTGTTTGAAATTATTTTTTCTTCTGAAAAGTTTATCCATATTTTTTTGATGAAAAATAATTTATATAAATTATATTTGTCTAACTCAAAATTTAATTTTTAATTAATATTTATAAAAAAATAAAGATATAAATAATTAAAATGAATGTATAAAATTATAATGAAAAAGATAATATTGAGATTTATTCTTTATTATTTTGGGTAATCCGGTGTAATTTAAATTAGATAAATCTCACTAATAATTTATTTTGTAATTAATATTTCTATAAAAATAAACTGTTAAATAATTAAAATAAAAATTTAAAATTATACTGAATAATAATTAAAATGAGATTTATGTATTATTATTAATGTATACTAGTTTAATATTTTAAGTATTTAAAGGTTTTTTCATTTATGACATTAGCGATTTATGTTTTTAGGCATTTAGTAGTTTATAGGTTTTATTTAAACAAAGAAATAAAAAAAAAATTATTTTTGATATTTTTTCATATTTTCAAAGATTATAACTTTTGAAAAAATAATAATTTAAAAATTTTTTTAAAATGTGAATACAATATTTAGTAATAAGAATCATTATAATTATATATAATATAAACTAAATATAAATAATTTTATTGATAGATATGATATCAATTATCAAAAAATAAATTAATATGCTATTATTAATATGATAGATATAAATTAAAAATATAATTGCAAAACTTAAAATTATTCAAAATCAAAGTAAAATTTATTACCAAATAATAATTTTTGTTTTTTAGTTTTTGCTTCTTATTATAAGCTTATATTTTTTTTGATGAAAAATAAATTATTTAAATTATATTTAAGGTTTATGAGTTTAAAGTTTTAAGTACTTAGGGAATTTTGTGTTTAAGAGTTTATAAATTTATATATTTATGCATTTAGTGGTCTATAAGTTTTATTCAAACATTAATATAACAAAAAATTTATTTTTATTTTTTTTTTAATTTTTGAAGGTTATAACCTTTGAAAATATAAAAATTTCTAAATTTTTTTCAAATGTAAATATTATATTTAGTTATAATAATCTTAATAAATATAACTCATTTAAATTCAATATAAATAATCACATTACTAGATATTATAATAATGATCAATAAATATATTAATAAACTATTATTAATAAGATAGATATTATTTAAAATATATTTGCAAAATCTCAATTTATTCAAAAGCAAAGTATATATTACAAAATAATAATTTTTTTTGATATTTTGCTTTTTTATAAGTTTGTATTTTTGTTATTAAAAATAAATTATTTAAATTATATTTGTCTTCCTCATAATTTATGTTGTAATTTATAATTCTATAAAAATAAACAAATATATAACTAAAATAAATATTTAGAATTATAATGAATACAAATAAAATTGAGATTTATTATTTATTATTAAGGATATACATGTTTAATAGTTTAAGTATTTAGGTGTTTTGGGGTTTTGTCATTTAAGTGTTTATTTATTAAGTGATTTTATCTAATTTTTGAATGTTTTAACCTTTGAAAATATAATAATTTTTAATTTTTTTTTAAATGTGAATATAATATTTAGTTATAATAATCTTGTTAATTATATAAAATGTAAAATCAAGATAAAAATTTTATTAATAGATATTATAATAATGATCAATAAATAAATTAATAAACTATTATTAATTAGAATGATATAAATTAAAATATAATTGCAAAATCTAAAATTATTCAAAATTAAATTAAAATAAATTAGTAAATAATAATATTTTGTTTTAAAAATTTAGCCTCTTTTTATGATCTTATATTTTTGTGATAAAAAATAAATTATTTATATTATATCTATCTCACTAATAATTTATTTTGTAATTAATATTTCTATAAAAATAAATTGATAAATAATTAAAATGAATATTTAAAATTATAATGAATACTAATAAAAAAGTTATTTATTATTTATTATTTAGAGTATACTAATTTAAAGGCTTATGTATTTATGAGCTTCGGGGTTTAGTAGTTTAGTCATTAAGAATTTAGGAATTTTGTGGTTTATAAATTTTATTTAAAAAATCTAATAACAAAAAAATTATTTTTTAATTTTTTCTTATTTTCAAAGGTTATAACCTTTGAAAACTTAATAATTTTTAAATTTTTTTAAAATGTGAAAAAATTATTTTGTTATAATAATCTAAATAAATATACATTATGTAAATTCAATATAAATAATTTATATTATAGATATTATGATGACGATAATAAAATAAATTAATAAACTATTATTAATAAGATAGATATTAAATAAAATTTATTTGCAAAACCTAAAATGATTCAAAATCAAAGTAAAATATATTAATAAGATAGATATTAAATAAAACTATTATTAATAAGATACATGTTTAAAAGATTATATATTTAGGAGTTTTGGGATTTAAGAATTTAATGATTTAAGTGTTTAGGCATTTAGTATTTTATAGGTTTTATTTAAAAAATAAAATAACAAAAAAAATTTTTGTTATTTGTTCTCATTTTTGAAGGATATAACCTCTGAAACTATAACAATTTTTAAATTTTTTTTAAATGTGAATACTATATTTAGTTATGATAGTCTAAATATTTATATATCATGTAAATTGAATATGATCAATTATATTGATATATATTATAATAATGATCATACAAAAGATTAATAAACAATTAGTAATAAGATAAATATTGTTTAAAATATATTTACAAAACCTAAAATGATTCAAAATCAAATTGAAATATTTTATAAATATTAATTTTAATTTTTTAAATTTTTGTATCCATTTATAAGCTTATATATTTTTAGATGAAAAATAAATTATTTAAATTATATTTATCTCACTATTAATTTATTTTTCTATAAAAATAATCTTATAAAAAATTAAAATGTATATATAAAATTATAATGAATACTAATAAAAATGAGATTTATGATTAATTATTTAGGGTATGCCTATTTAATGGTTTAAGTTTTTTGTCGTTTTGGGGTTAATGATTTTATTGATTTATATGTTTGCACATTTAGGTGTTTATAGCTTTTATTTAATCAATGAAATAATAAAATTTTTTTTTTAAGAATTTTCGTTATTTTCAAAGGTTATAACCTTTGAAAATATAATAATTTTTTAATTTTTATAAAATATGAATGCAATACTTAGTTATAATAATCTTATTAATTATATTTGTAGTAAATTCAATATAAAAAATTTTATTAATATATATTATTTTGATGATTAAAAATAAATTAATAAACTATTATTAATAAGATAGATATTAATTAAAATATATTTGTAGAACCCAAAATAATTCAAAATCAAAGTAAATTATATTACTAAATAAAAATTTTAAATTTTTGAAATTTTGTTTATTTTTATAAGCTTATATCTTTTTTCATAAAAAATAATTTATTTAAATTATATCTCTCACTCATTATTTATTTTGTAATTAATATTTCAATAAAAATAAACTAAAAAATAATTAAATTGAATATTTAAAATTATAATGAAAACAAATAAAAATGAGATTTATTATTTATTATTTAGGTTATATAGGTTTAATGGTTTAAGTATTTAGGGGGTTTTGGGGTTTATGAGTCTTGAGATCTAAATGTTTAGGCATTTAGTGGTTTATAAGTTTTATTTAAATAATAAAATTATAAACAAATTATTTTTGTGATTTTTTATCATTTTTCAAGGTTATAACCTTTGAAAATATAATAATTTTTAAATTTTTTTTCAAATGTAAATATAATATTTAGTTATAGTAATCTTAATAATTATAAGACATTTAAATTACATATAAGTTATTTTATGGTTAGATATTATAAAATTGATCATATAATAAATTAATAATCTATTCTTAATAAGATTGATAGCAATTAAAATATATTTGCAAAATCTATATAATATGATTCAAAATCAAAGTACAATATATTACTAAATAATAATTTTTTGTTTTTAAATTTTAATTCTTTTTATATTCGTATATTTTTTTTGATTAAAAATAAATTATTACAATTATATTTGTCTCGCTCATTATTTATTCTGTAATTAATATTTCTATGAGAAATAAACTAATAAATAATTAAAATGAATATTTAAAATTATAATGAATACAAATTAAAATGAGATTTATGATTTATTATATGTGGTATACCAGTTTAATTGTTTGATTATTATGGAGTTTTGTCGTTTAGGAGTTTATCAATTTATGTTTTTAGGTATTTAGTGGTTTATAGGTTTTATTTATATAATAAAAATAAAAAAAAATTTTTTAGATTTTTTCTAATTATCAAAGGTTATAAACTTTAAAATTAAAATAATTTTTAAAATTTTTTGAAATATGAATACTATGTATAATTATATTAATCTCACTAATTATATATCATATAAATTCAATCTAAACAATTTTAATGATAAATATTATAATAATGATCAAATATTAAATTAATAGACTATAATTAATAATATAAATATTAATTAAAATATATTTAGATAACACAAAATGATTCAAAATCAAATCAAAATATATTACTAAATAATAATATTTAATTTTTAAATTTGTCCTTCTTTTTATAAGCTTATATTTTTTTGATTAAAAATAAATTATTTAAATAATATTTGTCTTACTAGACATTTATTTTGTAATTAATTTTTCTAAATAATTAAACTATAAATAATTAAAATGAATATAAAATTATAATAAATAGAAATAAAATCAGAATTATTATTTATTAAGTAGTATATAGTTA
>JAREIK010003249.1:140058-177357 GCA_029783825.1 Sapria himalayana
TTCAATGCTTAGGCATTTAGTGGTGTATAGGTTTTATTTAAACAATAGAATAACAAAGAAAAATATTTATTTTTTCACATTTTCAAAAGTTATAACCTTTGAAAATATAATAATTATAAATTTTTCTTTAAAAGTGAATACAATATTTAGTTATAATAATCATTTTATTTATATATAATATAAATTAAATATAAATATTTTTATTGATAAATATTTTAATAACGATGAAAAATTAACTTAATAATCTAATATTAATAAGATATATATCAATTAAAATATATTTACAAAACCTAAAATGATTCAGAAGCAAAGCAAAATATATTACGATACAATAATTTTTTGTTTTGAAATTTTTTTTTCTTTTAAAAAGTTAATCTATAATTTTTTGATGAAAAATAATTTATATAAATTATATTTGTGTAACTCATAATCTTTTTGTAATTAATATTTATATAAAAATAAACAAATAAATAATTAAAATGAATATTTAAAATTATAATTAAAAAATGAGATTTATTATTTATTATTTAGGGTATACCAGTCTAATTTAAATTAGATTTGTCTACTAATAATTTAGTGTATTTAATATTCATAAAAATAAATTGAAAATTATTAAAATAAATTGTTAAATTATAACTGAATAAAAATTAAAATGATATTTATGATTTATTATAATGTATACTAGTTTAATGGTTTAAGTATTTAGATGTTTTGTATTTTAGGAGTTTAGATGATTTAGGTTGTTAGTCCATTTAGAGGTTTATAGGTTTTATTTAATCAAAAAAATAACCTAAAATTATTTTGTAATATTTTCTCATTTTCATAGGTCATAGCCTTTGAAAAATATAATAATATTTAAAATTTTTGAAATGTGAATACAATATTTTGTTATAATAATATTAGTAATTATATATGATATAAATTCAAATATAAATAATTTTATTGATAGATATTATAATATGATCAAAATTAAATTAATAAACTACTAATAATAAGATAGATATATTTAAAAAATATTTTATAAAACCCACAATTGATTCAAAATTAAAGTAAATATATTAACTGTATATAATTTTTATTTTTTAAATTTTTATTTCTTTTATAAGCGTATATATTTTTTTTGATTAAAAATAGATTATTTAAATTATATTTGTTGCACTCATAATTTATTTTATAATAAATATTTTTATAAAAATAAACTAATAAATAATTAAAATGAATATTTAAAACTATAATAAATAGAAATTAAAATTAGATTTATTAATTATTATGTATTATATAGCAGTTTAATGGTCAATGTATTTAGGTATTACGGGGTTTAGGTATTTATTGATTTAATTGTGAATGCATTTAGTGGTTTATAGGTTTTATTTAAAAAATAAAATAACATTACATTTATTTTTATTACTTTTTGATATTTTCAAAGGTTATAACCTTTGAAAATATAATAATTTTTAAATTTTTTTCAAAAGTGAATTCAATATTTAGTTATAATAATCATTATATTTATGTATCATATAAATTCAACATAAAAAATTTTTGTGATAAATATTCTAATAATGATCAAAAAATAAATTAATAAACAATTATTAATAAGATAGATATCGATTAAAAAATAATTACAAAACATAAAATGATCCATAAGCAAAACAAAATATATTACTATATAATAATTTTTTGTTTTTAAACTTTTTTTTTATTGTAAAAAGTCTATCTATATTTTTTTGAATAAAAATAATTTACATAAATTATATTTGTCTAACTCATAATTTTTTTTAATTAATATTTATATAAAAATAAAAAATTAATAATTAAAATGAATATTAAAAATTATAATGAAAAAAAATTGAGATTTATTATTTATTATTATGGTATACTAGTTTAATTTATGTTATATCTGCCTCACTAATAATTTATTTTGTATTTAATATTTCTATAAAAATAAACTGATAAATATTTAAAATAAAAATATAAAATTATACTGAATAAAAATTAAAATGAGATTTATGATTGATTATTAATGTATACTAGTTTAATGGTTTAAGTATTTTGAGTTTTTGTCGTTTAGGAGTTTAGCATTTTATGTCTTTAGGCATTTAGTGATTTATGGGTTTTATTTAAACAATAAAAAAAAATTTGTAATTTTTCATCATTTTCAAATGTTATAACCTTTAAAAATTTAATAATATTTTAAAATTTTTTTGAAATTTTGATACAATATTTAGTTATAATAATTTTAATAATTCTATATCATATAAAATAAATATAAACAATTTTATTGATAGATATTATAATATTGATCAAAAATTAAATTAATAAACTATTTATAATAAGAGATATTATTTAAAAAAATTTACAAAACCCTAATTGATTCAAAATTAAAGTAAAATATATTAGTTGATCTTAATTTTTAATTTTTAATAATACTTCTTTTAAAACCTTATATATTTTTTTTGATTAAAAATAAATTATTTAAATTATATATGTGGCACTCATAATTTATTTTGTAAGAAAAATTTCTATAAAAATAAACTAATAAATAATTAAAATGAAGATTTAAAATAATAATTAATTGAAATAAAAATTAAATTTATTAATTATTAAGTAGTATATAGGAGTTTAATGGTTTATGTATTTAGACATTACGGGGTTTAGGAGTTTACTGATATATCTGTGTATGCATTTAGTGGTTTATTGGTTTTATTTAAAAAATAAAATAACAAAAAATTTATATTTATTATTTTTTCATATTTCCAAAGGTTATAACCTTTGAAAATATAATAATTTTTAAATTTTTTTCAAAAGTGAATTCAATATATAGTTATAATAATCATTATATTTATATATCATATAAATTCAATATAAATAATTTTATTGATAAATATTATAATAATGATCAAAAAACAAATTAATAAATAATTATTAATAAGATAGATATCAATTAAAGAAAAATAGATATCAATTAAAATATAATTATAAAACCTAAAATGATTCTGAACAAAGAAAATTATATAACTATATAATAATTTTTTGTTTACATATATTTTTTTTATTTTAAAAAGTTTATTTATAATTTTTTGATGAAAAATAATATATATAAATTATATTTTTCTAACTCAATTTATTTTATAATCAATATTTATATATAAATAAACAAATAAATAATTAAAATGAATATTTAAAATTATAATAAAAAAATATAATATTTATTATTTATTATTTAGGGATACCGGTTTAATTTAAATTAGATCTGTCTCACTAATAATTTAATTTATATTTAATATTTCTATAGAAATAAACTGATAAATCATTAAAATAAAAATTTAAAATTATAATGAATAAAAATTAAAATGAGATTTATGATTTATTATTAATGTATACCAGTTTAATGGTTTAAGTCTTTTGAGTTTTTTCATTTAAGAGTTTAGCAATTTATGTTTTTTGGCTTTTAGTGGTTTATAGGTTTTATTTAAAAAGTAAAATAACAAACAATATATTTTTATTATTTTTTGATATTTTTAAAGGTTATAACGTTTCAAAATATAATAATTTTTAAATTTTTTTAGAAAGTAAATACAATCTTTAGTTATAATAATAATTATATTTATATATCATATAAATTCAATATAAACAATTATATTGATAAATATTCTAATAATGATCAAAAAATAAATTAATAATCTATTATTAATAAGATAGATATCAATTAATATATAATTACAAAACGTAAAATGATTCAGAAGCAAAGCAAAATATATTACTATATAATCTTTTTTTGCTTTAAAAATTTTTTTTTCTTTTAAAAAGTTTATCTATAATTTTTTGATGAAAAACAATTTATATAAATTATATTTGTCTAACTCAATTTATTTTGTAATTAATATTTATACATAAATAAACAAATAAATAATTAAATTGAATATTTAAAATTTTAATGAAAAAAAAAATGAGATTTATTATTTATTATTTTGGGATACTGATTTAATTTAAATTAGATCTGTCTCACTAATAATTTATTTTGTAATTAATATTTCTATATAATTAAACTGATAAATAATTAAAATAAAAATTTAAAATTATACTGAATAAAAATTAAAATAAGATTTCTTATTTATTATTAATCTGTACCAGTTTAATTGAATAAGTATTTAGAGGTTTTGTCATTTAGGAATTTATTAATTTATGTTTTTAGGCTTTTAGTGGTTTATAGGTGTTATTTAAAAAATAATATAACAATAAATATATTTTTTTATTTTTTAATATTTTCAAATGTTATAACCTTTCAAAATATAATAATTTTTAAATTTTTTTCAAAAGTGAATATAATTTTTACTTATAATAATAAGTATATTTATATATCATATAAATTCAATTTAAATAATTTTATTGATAAATTTTCTAATAATTATCAAAAAATTAATTAAAAATCTATTATTAATAAGATAGATTTCAATTAAAAAAAGATAGATATCAATTAAAATAGAATTATAAAACCTAAAATGATTCAGAATCAAAGCAACATAAATTATTATATAATAATTTTTTGTTTAGAAATTTTTTTTTTCTGTTAAAAAGTTTATTTATAATTTGTTGATGAAAAATAATATATATAAATTATATTTGTCTAACTCAATTTATTTTGTAATTAAGATTTATATATAAATAAACAAATAAATAATTACAATGAATATTTATAATTATAATTAAACAAAATAAGTTTTATTATTTATTATTTTGGGTATACCGATTTAATTTAAATTAGATCTATCTAACTAATAATTTATTTGGTAAAATAAAATTTTTATAAAAATAAAATAATAAATAATTAAAATAAAAATTTAAATTAATCTGAATAAAAATTAAAATGAAATTTATGATTTATTATTAAGGTATACCAGTTTAATTGTTTAAGTATTTGGAGGTTTTGTAATTTAGGAGTTTAGTGATTTATGTTTTTAGGCATTTGGTGGTTTATAGGTTTTATTTAAATAATAAAATAACAAAAATAAATTTGTAATTTTTTCTCATTTTCATAGGTCATAACCTTTGAAAATATAATAATATTTAACATTTTTTGCAATGTGAATATAATATTTAGTTATAATAATATTAATAATTATATATCATATAAATTCAATATAAACAATTTTATTCATATATATTATAATAATGATCAAAAATTAAATTAATAAACTATTAATAATAAGATAGATATTAATTAAAAAATATTTACAAAACCCAAATTGATTCAAAATTTAAGTAAATTATATTACTTAATAATATTTTTTAATTTTTAAATTTTTATTTATTATATAAGCGTAAATATTTTTATTAATTAATAAAAATAATTTAAATTATATTTCTCGCACTCATAATTTATTTTGCAATAAATATTTTTATAGAAATAAGTTAATAAATAATTAAAATAAAATTTTAAAATTATAAAAAATAGAAATAAAAATTAGATTTATTAATTATTAAGTAGTATATAGCGATTTAATGGTTTATGTATTTAGGCATTACAAGGTTTAGGAGTTTATTGATTGAACTATGTATGCATTTAGTGTTTATAGATTTTATTTAAGAAATAAATAAACCAAAAATTATTTTTTATTATTTTTTGATATTTTCAAATGTTATAACCTTTGAAAATATAATAAATTTTACATTTTTTTCAAAAGTTAATTCAATATTTAGTTATAATAATCATTATATTTATATTTCATATAAATTCAATATAAATAATTTTATTGATAAATATTCTAATAATGATCAAAAAATAAATTAATAATCTATTATTAATAAGATAGATATCAATTAAAATATAATTACAAAACCTAAAATGATTCAGAAGGTAAGAAAAATATATAATACTATATAATAAATTTTTATTTTGAAATTTTTTCTTTTTTTTATACGTTTATCTATATTTTTTGATTAAAAATAATTTATATAAATTATATTTGTCTAAATCATAATTTATATTGTAATTAATATTTAATAAAAATAAATGAATAAATAATTAAAATGAATATTTTAAATTATAATTAAAAAAATAATATTGAGATTTATTATTTATTATTTAGGGTATACCAGTTTAATAGGATTATCTATTTATGGTTTTCGAGATTTCAGAGTTATTGACTTAAGTGTTTAGGCAAATAGTAGTTTATGGGATTTATTTAAACAAAGAAATAACAAAAAAATTATTTTTGATATTTTCTCACATTTTAAAAGGTTATATCCTTTGAAAATATAATAATTATAAATTTTTTAAAAAATGTGAATACAATATTTAGTAATAAGAATCATTATAATTATATATAATATAAACTAAAAATAAACAATTTTATTGATGGATATGATATCAATTATCAAAAAATAAATTAATATGTTATTATTAATATGATAGATATAAATTAAAAAATAATTGCAAAGCCTAAAATTATTCAAAATCAAAGTAAAATTTATTACCAAATAATAATTATTTTTTTTTAGTTTTTGCTTCTTTTTATAAGCTAATATTTTTTTTTTGACGAAAAATAAATTATTTAAATTATATTTAAGGTTTACGAGTTTAAAGTCTTAACTATTTATGAGCTTTTGTGTTTAGGAGTTTATAGATTTAAGTGTTTATGCATTTAGTGGTCTATAAGTTTTATTAAACAATGATATAACAAAAAATTTATTTTTATTTTTTTTCTAATTTTTGAAGGTTATAACCTTTGAAAATATAAAAATTTCAAAATTTTTTTCAAATGTAAATATAATATTTAGTTTTAATAATCTTAATAAATATAAGTCATTTAAATTCAATATAAATAATCACATTTCTAGATTTTATAATAATGATCAATAAATATATTAATAAACTATTATTAATAAGATAGATATTATTTAAAATATATTTTCAAAATCTAAATTTATTCAAAATCAAAGTATATATTACTAAATAATAATTTTTTTAAATATTTTGCTTTTTTTATAAGTTTATATTTTTGTTATTAAAAATAAATTTTTTAAATTATATTTGTCTTCCTCATAATTTATTTTGTAATTTATAATTCTATAAAAATAAACTAATAAATAATTAAAATAAATATTTAAAATTATAATGAATACAAATAAAATTGAGATTTATTATTTATTATTCATGATATACATGTTTAATGGATTAAGTATTTAGGTGTTTTGGGGTTTAGTCATTTAATTGTTTATGCCTTAAGTTATTTTATCTAATTTTTAAAGTTTATAACCTTTGAAAATATAAGAATTTTTAATTTTTTTTAAAATGTGAATATAATATTTAGTTATAATAATCTTCTTAATTATATATAATGTAAAATCAATATAAACAATTTTATTAATAGATATTATAATAATGATCAATAAATAAATTAATAAACTATTATTAATTAGAATGATATAAATTAAAATATAATTGCAAAATCTAAATTTATTCAAAATTAAATTAAAATAAATTACTAAATAATAATATTTTGTTTTAAAATTTCGCCTCTTTTTATGATCTTATATTTTTTTGATGAAAAATAAATTATTTATATTATATCTGTCTAACTTATAATTTATTTTATAATTAATATTTCTATAAAAATAAACTGATAAATAATTAAAATGAGTATTTAAAATTATAATGAATACTGATAAAAAAGAGATTTATTATTTATTATTTAGAGTATACTAATTTAATGGCTTATGTATTTATGGGCTTCGGGGTTTAGAAGTTTACTCATTAAGAATTTAGGTATTTTGTGGTTTATAGATTTTATTTAAAAAATCTAATAACAAAAAAATTATTTTTTTTTATCTTCTAAGGTTATATCCTTTTAAAACATAATAATTTTTAAATTTCTTTATAATATGAAAATATTATTTTGTTATAATAATCTAAAAAATCATATATTATGTAAATTCAATATAAATAATTTTATTAAATATTATGATGATGATAATAAAATAAATTAATAAACTATTATTAATAAGATAGATATTAAATAAAATTATTTTCAAACCCTAAAATAATTCAAAATCAAAGTAAAATATATTAATAAGATAGATATTAAATAAAATTAATATTAATAAGATAAAATATACAGGTTTAAAAGATTATATATTTAGGAATTTTGGGATTTAAGAATTTAGTGATTTAAGTGTTTAGGCATTTAGTAGTTTATAGGTTTTATTTAAAAAATAAAATAACAAAAAAACTTTTTTTGTTATTTGTTCTCATTTATGAAGGATATAACCTTTGAAACTATAATAATTTTTAAATTTTTTTTATATGTGAATACTATATTTAGTTATGATAATCTTAATAATTATATATCATGTAAATTCAATATAAACAATTATATTGAAATATATTATATTAATGATCAAAAAATAAATTAATAAACTATTATTAATGAGATAGATATTATTTTAAATATATTTGCAAAACGTAAATTTATTCAAGATCAAAGTAAAATATTTTACAAAATAATACTTTCTTTCATGTTTTGCTTCTTTTTATAAGTTTATATTTTTTATTATTAAAAGTAAATTATTTAATTTATATTTGTCTTCATCATAATTTATTTTTAATTTATAATTATATAAAAATAAACTAATAAATAATTAAAATGAATATTTAAAATTAGAATGAATACAAGTAATATTGAGATATATTATTTATTATTCATGATATACTTGTTTAATGGTTTAAGTATTTAGGCATTTTGGGATTTAGTGATTTAAGTGTTTAGCCTTAAGTGATCTATAGTTTTTAATTAAAGAATGAAAAATAAAAAATTTAATTTTTTGATTTTTTTTTTAATTTTTGAAAGTTATCACCTTTAAAAATATAATAATTTTTAAATTTTTAAATGTGAATATAATATAGATTAATAATAATCTTAATAATTATATATAATGTAAACTCAATATAAATAATTTTATTAATAGATATTATAATAATGATCAATAAGAAATTAATAAACTACTATTAATAAGTATGATATAAATTTTAATATAATTGCAAAATCCAAAATGATTCAAAATAAAAATAAAATATATTACTAAATAATAAATTTTTGTTTTTAAAATTATGCCTCTTTTTATAAGGATATATATTTTTTTTGATGAAAAATAAATTATTTAAATTAGATCTGTCTCACTAATAATTTATTTTGTAATTAATATTTATATAAAAATAAACTTATAAATAATTAAAATAAAAATTTAAAATTATACTTAATAAAAATTAAATTGAGATTTATGATTTTTTATTAATGTACAACTGTTTAATGGTTTTTGTATTTAAAGGTTCTGTCATTTAGGAATTTAGCAATTTATGTTTTTAGGCATTTAGTATCTTATAGGTTTTATTTTAATAATAAAATAACAAAAAAAATTTGTAATTTTTTCTCATTTTCATAGGTTATAACCTTTGAAAATATAATAATATTTAAAATTTTTTGAAATGTGAATACAATATTTAGTTATAATAATATTAATAATTATATATCATATAAATTCAATATAAAAAATTTTATTATTCGATAATATAATAATGATCAAAATTTAAATTAATAAACTATTAATAAAAAGATTGATATTAATTAAAAAATAATTACAAAACCCAAATTTATTCAAAATTAAATTAAAATATATTATTGGATAATAATTTTTAATTTTTAATTTTTTACTCCTTTTATAAGCATATATTTTTTTTGATTAAAAATAAATTAATTAAAATATATAAGTCGCACTCATAATTTAATTTATAATAAATATTTCTATAAAAATAAACTAATAAATAATTAAAATGAATATTTAAAATTATAATAAATAGAAATAAAAATTAGATTTATTATTTATTAAGTAGTATATAGCGGTTTAATGGTTTATGTATTTTGGCATTATGAGGATAAGGAATTTACTGATTTAACTGTGTATGCATTTAGTGGTTTATAGGGTTTATTAAATAAATAAAATAATAAAAAATTTATTTTTATTAGTTTTTGATATTTTCAAAGGCTAAAACCTTTGAAAATATTATAATTTTTAAATTTTTTTAAATGTGAATACAAGATTTAGTTATAATAATCATTATATTTATATATCATATAAATTCAATATAAATAATTTTATTGATAACTATTCTAATAATGATCAACAAATAAATTAATAATCTATTATTAAAAAGACAGATATCAATTAAAATATAATTAAAAACCCTAAAATAATTCAGAAGAAAAGCAAAATATATTACTATATAATAATTTTTTGTTTTGAAATTTTTTTTTCTTTTAAAAGTTTTATCAAAAATTTTTTCATGAAAAATAATTTATATAAATTATATTTGTCCAACTCAATTTATTTTGTAATTAATATTTATATTTAAATAAACAAATAAATAATTAAAATAAATATTAAAAATTATAATGAAAAAAAATGAGATTTATTATTTATTATTTAGATATACTTGTATAATTTAAATTAGATCTGTCTCACTAATAATTTATTTTGTAATTAATATTTCTAAAAATAAATTGATAAATAATTAAAATAAAAATTTAAAATTATACTGAATAAAAATTAAAATGAGATTTATGATTTTTAATTAATGTATTCCAGTTTAATGATTTAAGTATTTAGAGGTTTTGTCGTTAGGAGTTTAGCAATTTATATTTTTAGGCTTTTAGTGGTTTATAGGTTTTATTTAAAAAAATAAAATAACAAAAAAAAATTCTATAATTTTTTATCATTTTCATAGGTTAAAATATTTGAAATTATAATTATATTTAAAATTTTTTGAAATTTTAATACAATAATTTGTTATTATAATATTAATAATTATATATCATATAAATTTAATATAAATAATTTTATTGATAGTTATTATAATAATGATCAAAAATTAAATTTATAAACTATTATTATTAAGATAGATATTAATTAAAAAATATTTACAAAACCCAAATTAATTCAAAATTAAAGTAACTAATTTTACTTGATAAAAATTTTTAATTTTTAAATTTATACTTCTTTTATAAGCGTATATTTTTATTAGATAAATAATATATTATTTAAATTATATTTGTCCTACTCATAATTTATTTTGTAATAAATATTTCTTAATAAAGACACTAATAAATAATTAAAATGAATATTTAAAAATATAATAAATAGTAATAAAAATTAGATTTATTAATTATTAAGTAGTATTTAGCGGTTTAATGGTTTATGTATTTAGGCATTATGGGGTTTAGGAGTTTACTGATTTAACTTTATATGCATTTAGTAGGGCTGCTCACTAGACTCAGAGATTAGCGACCCGACCCGAAGTCTTGTCCCCAAAGAATCGGGACTGAGAAAAACTGTTGACTTTGACTTTTCCCATCCCGTTCTGTCACGTATTTTTTCTTTTGGGACGGTTCCAAATCTTAAGCAATATCCATCCTGAGAACCGTCCCATCCTAAAAAACCTATACTAGAACCAGGAATATATATATATATATATATAACATGAAGATGCAACCAATTCCGCTGCTGCCCATCCAATTCCGACACACCTATTCCTGTTCTGACGAGTTCCAAGACACCTTATGCCATTCCAGCTGTGTTTAGTTAGGTCTAGCCCTTGTCCATCGCACTTCTAGTTGCCTCCACCATGTCTCAGATGCCACCAGCCTTTTGGTCTGTTTTTCTGATGAGAATTGAGTGATTAATTATTATTATTATGTATCTCAGTCAGTTTTGTTGAGTATTGGTTGTGGTGTTGTGGTTGGGGCCGAATGAGTGGGCCGAATGAGTGGGCCGAATGTCTTACAGTTAGTTTTGTAGAGCTTGCTTGTTTGAAATATTTATATGTATTTATGTTTAACATTTCATATTAATTAATGGAAATGCAGATGACACAATATAGTGAGAAACGAAAAATATAATAAATTGAAGATGATCACATCTCAAATGATCAAAATACTGGTAAATCCAATCATCCTTTCACAGACCCTCCTATTGTTACGGCAGGTTCTTCAATTCTAATTGTAAAAGAAAGTCATTGTACATCTGAATTTCAAGCTCATAAAAAGAATAAGTCTATTGTTTGGAAAACTTATGAAATATTAGTTGATTCAAAGGGAAATGAAACTGGTAGGGCAGCTTGTATATGGTGTAAGAAAGAATACTTGGCAAAAAGTGATCAAGGTACTTTGGGTTTATGGAAATACTTGAGAGATACTTGTACGAAATTTCCACCCAAAAAAGAAATAATATAAGCTCACAAAGGTAAAGACAAGTCACAATCTTTGTTGAGTTTCATTAAATGTACTAGTTCAAAGGATAACAAATTAACTTGTTGGCAATTTGATCGACAACTAGTTAGGGAGGCTTTGGTGAAAATGATCATAAAAGATGAATTGCCTTTTTGTTTTGTTGAGAGGGATGAGTTTAAGGAGTTTTGTGAAGTTAGTGTGCCTCAATTTAAAATTCCATCTAGGCACTCTGTGTTGAGGGATTGTTTTTCTTTGTTTGTGAAAAAAAACAAGAAATTATTTGATAGCAAATCATCTCATTGTTGTATAGTTTCATTGACTACCGACACTTGGACTAGCATTCAAAATTTCTCTTATATATGTTTGACTGTTCATTCCATTGATTCTCAATGGAATATGCATAAAAGGCTTTTGAACTTTTGTGTAATTAAAAGTCATTCTGGAGTTAATATTAGAAATGCTATTGAGTTTTACATGAATGAATGGGGTTTGAGAAAGTTGATATGCATTACTGTTGACAATGCATCAAATAATGATGTTGCAGTTGAATAATTGAAAAAAATGCTTGTGAAGAAAAGTGTTGCACCTTTGAGAGGAGAGCATTTTCATATGAGATGTTGTGCTCATATCTTAAACTTAATTGTTAGAGATGGCATTGCAGTAGTTGAGGGTGCTATTCAAAAAATTAGAGTTGTGGTGAAATATGTGAGGAGCAGTCCTCAAAGATTAGATATGTTTAAGTTATGTGTTGAAGAAGAAAACTTGACATATTGATCTTCATTGCAATTAGATTGTCCTACAAGATAGAATTCAACTTATTTGATACTACAAACTAATATAAAATATCAAAAAGAATTTGATAAGTTGGAGTAAAAAGACAAAAGGTCTTTGAAGGAGTTTGGTTCAAACGTTCCAACTGAGAGAGACTGAACAAATGCCAAAATTTTGGCTCATTTCTTGAAAACTTTTTATGAGGTAACTTGTAAATATTCTGGCTCATAATATTCTACCTCTAGTGTTTATTTTCCTGAGATTATTTGAATTTTAAAAAAAATTGAGCTTTGTGAAAATAGTAGAGATACACTGGTGTTAGAAATGGATATTAAAATGAGGCATTAATTCAACAAATATTGGGGTTCTCTTCAGTCAACAAATATTATGCATTTTCTAGTAGTAGTGTTGGATCCTAGATATAAGCTCAAATATCTCATGGTTAAGTACACTTAGCATTATGGAGAGGAATTGGCTAAAAATTTGGTGAAAAATGTTATGAATACTTTAAATGAGATGATGGATGATTATAAAGATTTAAATGAAGATGAATCAAAAGAAGATGATTTTTCTTCTATTGTGTTGAAGAAAAATGATGCTTTCTTTGATGGTAGTGATACTTATGTTGATGATTTTTTTTCTTGAATTGGAGAAAGAACAAGAAGTTGTAGCTTTGGAAGAGTTGGATAGGTACTTGGAGGACAAACTTGAAAAAAATATAATTGATTTTAATCTTCTAAACTGGTGGAAGGTAAATGATGTTAGGTATCCTTCTTTGAAAAATGTAGAAAGGGATGTATTTGCTATCCAAGCATGTGCTGTGGACTACGATCTACATTTAGCACTGGGGGGAGAACTTTAGATAAATTTATGAGTTCTTTAACACCCTTTATAGCTGAAGTTCTCATATGTCTACAAGATTGGTTGAGAAGCTCAAACAAATCTATTGAAATTGAAGAATTAGTTCAAGACCTTGATGATAATGAATCAGGTTATTATACAAATCTTGTAAATTTTAATTTCACTTTTACTTATTTTATTCATTCAGTTAAATAAAATAATGGTTCAATTACAATTTTCAGAGGGGTCTCAAGATCCAAATATTCTTCCAACTATAGTTGACCAACTAAATTTGGAATGGGTGTATTAAATTTTATAAGGTTGTATTTTGTTTTTTTATTACTCTTTCATCTTAGAAATGTATGGCTACATGATTAACACGGTTTTCATCTCTTGTTGTCCTTATACAGTTGAGGAAGAAAATGGAGTAGTTGTAGAAGAGATAATTAATTGGATTTTGATTTTCATTGCAGTTCTGGGACGGACCTTTGAAATGATTATTATAATGGTTGTTATTAGTTTTATTTTTTTTGTTATATTAAGCTGCATAATTTTACCAATTACTTAAGTAGTAATTGATGCTGCCAAGTTTGTGGTCATCTTTAGCTATTTTTTAATATTTTAAGTAATTGTTTAAAAAATGTAGTATTGCTATTATGGTTAACATTCACTCGGTTGAACAAAGCCAACTTGTCGAAGCTTTCGACAAGGTAATGTAACTTATTTGTGGTATTCAGCCTATTTGACAAAAAAAAATTCGCCCAATTTGAGTTTGAAAGATACATAACTAAGAAATGATAATGGTACAACAAAAGGTTTTGACATGAACTAACTTGGCTGATTTGAACAAAATAAATTGAAAAAAATGTTCGAACTCCGTTCCATCCCGGAACCTTTTTCTCCTACCCAAAATCCCCGATTTCTGTCCCGTCCCATCCCGATATTTTCAACCTATGGGATGGGTCTGGATCTTCAAATAAAATCTCCGAACGGTGGGAAGGGAGTAGAGATTTGTAATCGCCATCCCGTCCCGTCCGATGGGCACCCCTAGCATTTAGTGGTTTATAGGTTTTATTTAAAAAATAAAATAACAAAAAATTTAATATGATGTTTTAAACTATAACAATTTTTAAATTTTTTTTTAAATGTGAATAATATATTTAGTTATGATAATCTTAATAATTATATATCAAGTGAATTCAATATAAATAATTATATTGATATATATTATAATAATGATCAAAAAAAAGATTAATAAACAATAATTAATTAGATAAATATTGTTTAAAATATATTTACAAAACCTAAAATGATTCAAAATCAAAGTGAAATATTTTTTTAAATATTAATTTTAAATTATTAAATTTTGGTATCCATTTATAAGCTTATATATTTTTTCATGAAAAATAAATTATTTAAATTATATTTGTCTAACTATTAATTTATTTTTTAATTTATATTTCTATAAAAATAAACTAATAAATAATTAAAATGTATATATAATATTATAATGAATACTAATAAAAATGAGATTTATTATTTATTATTTAGGGTATACATATTTAATGGTTTAAGTTTTTTGTGGTATTGGGGTTAATGAGTTTATTGATTTATATGTTTACACATTTAGGTTTTATTTATTGATTTATAGGTTTTATTTAATCAATGAAATAACAAAAAAATTATTTTTATGAATTTTCATGATTTTCAAAGGTTATATATCCTTTGAAAATGTAATAAATTTTTAATAGTTCTAAAATATCAATACAATACTTAGTTATAATAATCTTAATAATTATATTTGATGTAAATTCAATATAAAATATTTTATTAATATATATTATTTTGATGATCAAAAAATAAATAAATTAACTATTATTAATATGATAGATATTAAGTAAAATATATTTGCAGAACCCAAAATAATTCAAAATAAAAGTAAATTATATTACTAAATAAAATTTTAAATTTTTAAAATTTTGTTTATTTTTATAAGCTTATATTTTTTTTTCATAATAATTAATTTATTTAAATTATATATGTCTCACTCATTATTTATTTTGTAATTAATATTTCTATAAAAATAAACTAAAAAATAATTAAAATGAATATTTAAAATTATAATGAATACAAATAAAAATGAGATTTATTATTTGTTATTTAGGTTATATAGGTTTAATGGTTTAAGTATTTAGGGGGTTTTGGGGTTTAGGAGTCTAGAGATTAATTTGTTTAGGCATTTAGTGGTTTATAACTTTTATTTAAATAATAAAAAAATTATTTTTGTGATTTTTTATCATTTTTGAAGGTTATAACCATTAAAAATATAATAATTTTTATATTTTTTTCAAAAGTAAATATAATATTTAGTTATAATATTCTTAATAATTATAAGACATTTAAATTTAATATAAGAAATTTTATTGTTAGATATTATAAAATTGATCAAATAATAAATTAATAAACTATCCTTTATAAGATTGATAGCAATTAAAATATAATTGCAAAACCTATATATAATGATTCAAAATCAATGTAAAATATATTATTAAATAATAATTTTTTTGTTTTAAAATTTTTACTTCTTTTTATAAGCTGATATTTTTATTTTGATTAAAAATAAATTATTAAAATTATAGTTGCCTCTCTCATTATTTATTTTGTAATTAATATTTCTATAAAAAATAAACAAATAAATAATTAAAATGAATATTTAAAATTATAATGAATACAAATTAAAATGAGATTTATGATTTATTATATGTGGTATCCCGGTTTAAAGGTTTGATTATTTAGGAGTTTTGTCATTTAGGAGTTTATCAATTTATGTTTTTTGGTATTTAGTGGTTTATAGGTTTTATTTATATAATAAAAATAAAAATTTTTTTTTTAGATTTTTTCTGATTTTTAAAGGTTATAACCTTTAAAAATAAAATAATTTTTAAAATTCTTTGTAATGTGAATACTATATATAATTATATTAATCTTACTAATTATATATCATATAAATTCAATATAAACAATTTTAATGATAGATATTATAATAATGATTAAAAATTAAATTAATAAACTATTATTAATAATATAAATATTAATTAAAATATATTTACATAACACAAAATGATTCAAAATCAAATTAAAATATATTACTAAATAATAATATTTAATTTTTAAATTTTTTTTTATAAGCTTAATTTTTTTTATTAAAAATAAATTATTTAAATAATATTTGTCTCACTCGAAATTTATTTTGTAATTAATTTTTCTAAAAAATTAAACTATAAATAATTAAAATGAATATTTAAAATTATAATAAATAGTAATAAAAATGAGATTTATTATTTATTAATCAGTATATATATGTTAAAATGTTTATATATTTAGGGGTTTCACGGGTTATGAGTTTACTAATTTAAGTAAGTAAGCATTTAATGGTATATAGGTTTTATTTAAAATATTAAATAACTAAAAATTTATTTTTATTATTTTTTATCAATTTTTAAGATTATAACCTTTGAAAATATAATAATTTTTAAATTTTATTTAAAAGTGAATACAATATTTATTTATAATAATCATAATAATTATATATCATATAAATTCAATATAAACAATTTTATTGATAGATATTCTAATAATTAACAAAAAAAAATTAAAAATCTATTATGAATAAGATTGATAATACTTAAAATATAATATCAAAACCTAAAATGATTCAAAATCAAAGCAAAATATATTACTAAATAATAATTATTTGTTTTGAAATTTTTATTCTTTTTATAAGCTTATCAATTTTTTGATTAAAAATATTTTTTATAAAATATATTTTTAACTCATAATTTATTTTATAATTAATACATATATAAAAATAAAAAATGAAACAATCAAATTAATTTTTTAAATTATAATGAAAATAAATCAAAATGAAATTTATTAATTATTATTTAGGGTATACTGATTTAAAGGATTATCTATATAGAAGTATCGGGATTTTGTATTTAAGTGATTTAAATGCTTAGGCATTTAGTGTTGTATAGGTTTTATTTAAATAATAGAATAACAAAAAAAAATCTTTTTTTTATTCTTTCACATTTTCAAAGGTTATAACCTTTGAAAATATAATAATTTTAAAATTATTTTCAAAAGTGAATTCAATATTTAGTTATAATAATCATTATATTTATATATCATATAAATTCAATATAAACAATTTTATTGGTAAATATTCTAATAATGATCAAAAAAATAAATTAATAAACAATTATTAATAAGATAGATATCAATTAAAATATAATTACAAAATCTAAAATGATTCAGAAGAGCAAAATATATTACTATATAATAAATTTTAGTTTTTAAAGTATTTATTTTTTTTATAAGTTTATCTATATTTTTCGATAATAATAATTTATATAAATTATATATGTCTAACTCATAATTTATTTGGTAATTAATATTTATATAAAAATAAATGAATAAATAATTAAAATGAATATTTTAAATTATAATGAAAAAAACAATATTGAAAATTATTATTTATTATTTATGGTATACTAGTTTAAAAGAATTATCTTTTTAGGGTTTTAGAGATTTAGGAGTTATTGATTTAAGTATTTAGGCTTTTAGTGGTTTATAAGATTTATATAAACAATGAAATAATAAAAAATTATTTTTGATATTTTCTCACATTTTCAAAGGTATAACCATTGAAAATATAATAATTTAAAATTTTTTTAAAGATGTGAATACAATATTTTGTAATAAAAATCATTATAATTATATATAATCTTAACAAAATATAAAGAAATTTATTGATAGATATTAAATCAATTATCAAAAAATAAATAAATATGCTATTATTAATATGATAGATATAAATTAAAATATAATTGCAAAACCTAAAATTATTCAAAATCAAAGTAAAATTTATTACTAAATAATAATTTTTGTTTTTTAGTTTTTGCTTCTTTTTATAAGCTTATATATTTTTTTGATGAAAAATAAATTATTTAAATTAAATTTGTATCACTCATAATTTATTTTGTAATTAATATATTAATAAATTATTTAAATTATATTTAAGGTTTACGAGTTTAACGGTTTAAGTATTTCGGGGTTTTTGTGTTAAGGAGTTTAGAGATTTAAGTGTTTAGGGATTTAATAGTTTATATGTTTTATTTAAACAATGATATAACATAAAATTTATTCTTTTTTATTTTTACTAATTTTTGAAGGTTATATCGTTTGAAAATATAATAATTTTTAAATTTTTTTCAAATGTAAATATAATATTTATTAATAATAATCTTCATAAATATAAGTCATTTAAATTCAATATATATAATTACATTGCTAGATATTATAATAATGATCAAAAAATAAATTAATAAACTATTATTAATAAAATAGTTATTATTTAAAAAGTATTTGCATAATCTAAATTTATTCAAATCAACGTATAATATATTACTAAATAATAATTTTTTTTAATGTTTTGCTTTTTTTATAAGTTTATATTTTTGTTATTAAAAATAAATTATTTAAATTATATTTGTCTTACTGACAATTTATTTTGTAATTTATAATTCTATAATCATAAACTAATAAATAATTAAAATAAATATTTAAAATTATAATGAATACAAATAAAATTGAGATTTATTATTTATTATTCAGAATATACTGGTTTAATGGTTTAAGTATTTAGGTGTTTTGTGGTTTAGGAGTATAGTGATTTAATTATTTAGACCTTTAGTGATTTATAGTTTTTATTTAAAGAAAGAAAAAACAAAAAATTTAATTTTTTGATTTTTTTAAATTTTTGAAGGTTGTAACCTTTGAAAATATAATAATTTAAATTTTATATAATGTAAACTCAATATAAATAATTCTATTGATAGATATTATAATAATGATCAATAAATAAATTAATAAATTTAAATTAATAAAAATTATATAAATCAAAATATAATTGTATAATCTAAAATGATTCAAAATCAAAAAAGATATATTATTAAAAAATAATTTTTTATTTTTAAAATTGTCCCTCTCTTTACAAGCATTTTTTTTATAAGAAATTAATTATTTAAATTATATATGTCGCACTAATAATTTATTTTGTAATTAATATTTCTATAAAAATAAACTGATAAATAATTAAAATGAATATTTAAAATTATAAAGAATACCAATAAAACTGAGATTTATGATTTATTATTTAGACTATACTATTTTAATGTTTTAAGTATTTATGGGCTTCGGGGTTTAGAAGTTTAGACATTTTAGTTTTTAGTCATTTAGTGGTTTGTCGGTTTTATATAAAAAATAAAATAACAAAAAATTTATTTTTGTTATTTTTTCTCATTTTTGAAGGTTATAACATCTGAAAATATAATAATTTTTATTTTTTTTTTTGAAAAGTGAATACAATATGAAGTTATAATAATCATAATAATTATATATAATATAAATTCAATATAAACTATTTTATTGATATTTATTATAATAATGATCATAAAAAAGTAATAACCAATTATTAATAAGATAAATATTGTTTAAAATATATTTGCAAAACCTATAATGATTTAAAATCAAAGTGAAATATTTTACTATATAATAATTTTAAATTTTTAAATTTGTGTATACATTTATAAGCCTATATATTTTTTGATGAAAAATAAATTATTAAAATTATATTTGTCTCACTAATAATTTATTTTTTAATTTATATTTCTATAAAGTTAAAATAATAAATAATTAAAATGTATATTTAAAATTATAATGAATACTAAAAAATGAGATTTATAATTTGTTATTTAGGGTATAACTATTTAATTGTTTAAGTTTTTTGTGGTTTTAGGGTTAAGGAGTTTATTAATTTATATGTTTACACATTTTCCTATTTATAGGTTTTATTTAATCAATGAAATAACAATAAATTTATTTTTATGAATTTTAATGATTTTCAATGGTTATAACCTTTAAAGATATAATAATTTTTTAATAGTTCTAAAATATGAATATAATACTTAGTTATAATAATCTTAATAATTATATTTGTTGTAGATTCAATATAAAAAAATGTATTAATATTTATTATAAATATGATCGAAAAATAAATTAATAAACTATTATTAGTAAGATAGATTTTAATTAAAATATATTTGCAGAACCTAAAATAATTCAAAATCAAAGTAAATTATATTACTAAATAAAATTTTAAATTTTTGAAATTTTGTTTATTTTTATAAGCTTATTTTTTTTATAAAAATAAAATTATTTTAATTATATTTGTTTCACTCATTATTTCTTTTGTTATTAATATTTCTAGAAAAATAAACTAAAAAATAATTAAAATGAATATTTAAAATTATAATGAAAACAAAAAAAAATGAGATTTATTATTTATTATATAGGTTATATAGGTTTAATGGTTTAAGTATTTAGGGGCTTTTGGGGTCTGGGAGTCTAGAGATTTAAATGTATAGTCATTTAGTGGTTTATAAGTTTTATTTAAATAATAAAATAATATAAAATTATTTTTGTGATTTTTTATCATTTTTGAAGGTAATAACCTTTGAAATTATAATAATTTTAAAATTTTTTTCAAATGTAAATATAATATTTAGTTATAATAATTTAATAATTATAAGACATTTTAATTGAATTTAAGTAATTGTATTGTTCGATATTATAAAAATGATCAAATAATAAATTAATAAACTATTAATAATAAGATTGATCGCAATTAAAATTTAATTGCGAAACCTATATATAATGATTCAAAATCAATGTAAAATCTGTCACTAAATAATAATTTTTTGTTATTAAATTTTTACTTCTTTATATAAGCTTATTTTTTTGATTAAAAATAAATTATAAAAATTAGATTTGTCTCACTCATTATTTATTTTGTGATTGATATTTCTATAAAAAATTAACTAATAAATAATTAAAATAAATATTTAAAATTATAATGAATATAAATTAAAATGAGATTTATGATTTATTATATATGGTATGTTGGTTTAATGGTTTGATTATTTAGTGGTTTATAGATTTTATATATATAATAAAAATTTAAAATTCTATTTTTGAATTTTTCTGATTATCAAAGTTTATAACATTTGAAAATAAAATAATTTTTAAAATTTTTTGAAATGTGAATACCATGTATAATTATAATAATCTTACTAATTATATATCATATAAATTCAATATAAATAATTTTAATGATAGATAGTATAATAATGATCAAAAATTAAATTAATAAACTATTATTAATAATATAAATATTAATTAAAATATATTTAAATAACACAAAATGATTCAATATCAAATCAAAATATATTACTAAAAAATAATATTTAATTTTTAAAATTTTGATTCTTTTTATAAGCTTATTTTTTTTATTAAAATAAATTATTTAAATAATATCTGTCGCACTCGAAATTTATTTTGTAATTAATTTTTCTAAAAAATAAACTATAAATAATTAAAATGAATATTTAAAATTATAATAAATAAAATAAAAATGATATTTATTATTAATTAAGTAGTATATAGCTGTTAAAAGGTTTATGTATTTAAGGGTTTCGGGATTTATGAGCTTACTGATTTAAGTAAGTAAGCATTTAATGATCTATACTTTTTATTTAAAAAATGAAATAATAAAAATTTTTTTTTTATTTTTTCACATTTTCAAAGGATATAACATTTGAAAATATAATAATTTTAAAATTTTTTTCAAAAGTGAATACAATATTTAGTTATAATAATCATTATATTTATATATCAGATAATAATTGTTTGTTTTGAAATTTTTTTTTCGTTTAAAAAGTTTATCTATATTATTTTGATGAAAAATAATTTATATAAATTATATTTTTCTAACTCATAATTTATTTTGTATTTAATATTAATATAAAAATATACAAATAAATAATTAAATTTGAATATTTAAAATTAAAATGAAAAAAAATGAGATTTTTCTTTATTATTTAGGATATACTGGTTTAAAATTTAAATTAGATCCGTCTCACTAATAATTTATTTTGTGATTAATATTTCTATAAAAATAAACTGATAAATAAATAAAATAAAAATTTAAATTATACTGAATAATTTATTTTGTTCCTCTCTTAACTCTAGAATGATTACTAAAGTTCTAACCAAAATAAAAGGAGCTTTTACTTTATCTCTATTTTGTCTAATCATATTTATGTTGAATCACTAGGCTATCAAAGGTAATTGACTCATGTACGCTAACAGACTAAACCAAAGTTGTACCCCTATGTGTTGAAATAGCTAGTTGTTGAGGATGCTATTTATATTGATGATATAATTTCTTCTAAAATATCTCTCATGCACTCACTCAAGGAAATTTTTTTAAAACATAGTTCACCTCTAAAAAAATAATAACCTTGTAGCCTATTAGAACAAACTAGCCCCAGGGCAAGAAGTA
This sequence comes from Sapria himalayana, assembly GCA_029783825.1. Taxonomy (NCBI): domain Eukaryota; kingdom Viridiplantae; phylum Streptophyta; class Magnoliopsida; order Malpighiales; family Rafflesiaceae; genus Sapria; species Sapria himalayana. The sequence goes on from JAREIK010003249.1 coordinate 163,411, forward strand.
TGGGCTCTCTTCCAATCAAGAATCAAAAAATTTATTTTATTGGCATGTCTAAGCCCCTTTTTTATATCCTCTTGGATATGTAAAGTATCATTTCTTTATTTTTATATTAAATGAGTTATGTGTACAAGCTCACAATACCCAAAAAGGTGTAAATGAATCATATTCAGATGTATAAAAGGTCATTGCTCAAAATATTAGTCTTTCATATTGACACTTGAAGTCACAAATCAATGGTAAAAGCCATAGTGATATTTCTAATCCCAAGAATTTTAGCTATAAAAAGTTATAAAGAGTAGTACTCGACCTTTAACTATTTCTAGGCTCATGACTTTTACTCTTGAGAAATGTCCAAAGTTACAATCATTCCTAGTGCAATGACTTTGCAATATAAAGATAAAATGCACAAATAATGGTCATATCCAATACTGTGACCTAGTATTATAGTTATTAAATATGTATTCATGATCATTCTTAGTGCCATAACAATATGTTCAACAGAGAGACACAAGTTATGGCATATTCTCATCGATATGATTTTGTGTTCTATTGACAAAATATACAATGATTACCATTGCTAATGTTACAATGATCTAAAGCAAGAAAGAGACTGAATCCATAACTCACCCCTTGAGTCATGAATTTGTGTTACATATACAAAAAGATAAATCTGTGACATTCCTAAAAGTTGTGAATTTCAATTTAAATTTAACACTTAGTCATTTGATTATAAAAGTGCAAAACATGAGATTTAGGATTTAGGGTTTATGGGTTAGGGTTTAAAGTTTAGGGTTTATGCTTTTTTTTGTTTTTTTTTTGGAAAATACACACTTTATTTATCATTTAGGCACACAACTTACAAGAGACTAAAAAGCTGACTAATTTAGGCCAGCCCACCAAATCCTAGGCACCTTAATGATTCTATGCATAATATACATAAAAAAACATAATGCCTAATAATTCGAAGCGTACGAATACAACTAAAATCACCTTTCATTTCCAGACTTCAGAGTTGGCATTGAATCATTATGCGCATTGCGTAAGTTCCATTCGGATTTGTCCAAGCCTTTTGGAGGAACCTGAATGATGCACCATATTAAAACTATGAAAATATAAGATTGTTCATGTGTGTGACATGCAACATCAAGCATTTGCCTATTTCATTGCTATGCAATGGAATACATGTAAAACTGAATACCCATAAATCCACAAGTCCATATCTACGACACTTTGTCAATTCATTCTCACCTCTGAATTCCACCTTCTTTTGCTCCAATGATCCTCAAAAGAGTATCTCTTGAGTTAGAATGCTTCCTCCTCGAGCTCCACGAAGTGGCTGTATGTTGCACCGACAAAATATCAAAAAATATGCATGCATCAGTGTGCATGTGTGATGAGGTCCATCTCATAGTCTAATTATCTATGCGTACAACCAAGCTAGAATACAAGTAAAATTACAAAATGCTATAAAGATGGGTCTTCTACTATCGGGAGTGTAGCATCGCCTAATGTGTATTTACAAAATGCATAGTGGGACCCACTTAGAGATACTCATGGGTCCAGTTGCCCTCATTGCATGCTACTTAGAGAACAGACAAGATTGTGTGTGTGAGTATGTCATGATCCATCTCTACAAGTACATGGTGTATACAAAGTCCAAAATACAAATAAGACTACAAATATAAACTACAAGTTTGAATATTTCGCTCCCATGTGGCTGGTCTGAACTCCATTGCTTACTGGCCCTCCTTGGTGATGCTTCGGATTTTGCCGGCTCTCCAATTAATCATAGATTACCCGCTACTCCTATAGGGCGATGGTTGGGTGGCCCTCTATGCTGCCTGATAGGGCTAGTGGGACCCACTCCTATCTACTCATGGGTTTCTCCTGACCACTTTGCTCGTCTCGTCAGTTTTCTTATTGTTATCATCCCGGCCTACTTGTGTGGCCCTCTACAAGCTGGTGGCCCATACTTCTGGTTGCTTCAAGGACTTGTTGGACCATCTAAATGCTACACAAAAATGGACAAGAATATGTGCACGTGTGTACGGTGGTCTGTCGCTATGTGTGTGTGGTGCTGCAGTATCAGGCTTTAGAAGTTTATTAGTTTAAGTATTTAGATATTTTGTGGGTTATAGGTTTTATTTAAATAATTAAATAACAAAAAAATTATTTTTATGATTTTTTCTCATTTTCAAGGTTATAATCATTGAAAATATGATAATTTTAATTTTTTTTCAAATGTTAATACAATATTTAATTATAATAATCATAAAAATTAAATATAATGTAAATTCAATATAAATAATTTTATTGATTGATATTATAATACTAATCATAAAATAGATTAATAAACTATTATTAATAAGATAGATATTAATTAAAATATATTTGCAAAACCTAAAACGATTCAAAATCAAAGTAAAATATATTTCTAAATAATAATTTTAAATTTTTTAATCTTTGATTCTTTTTATAAGTTTATAAATTTTTTTGATGAAGATAAATTATTTAAATTATATTTGTCTCATTCATAATTTTATTTTTCATTTAATATTTGTATAAAAATAAACTAATAAATAATTAAAATTAATATTAAAATTATAATGAATACAAATAAAAATGAGATTTATGATTAATTATTTAGGGTATACCGGTTTAATGGTTTAAGTATTTAGGAGTTTAAAAGTTTAGTAATAATAAATATTATAACTATATATAATATAAACTAAATATAAACAATTTTATTGATAGATATTATATCAATTATCAAACAATAAATTAATAAACTATTATTAATATGATAGATATAAATTAGATTATAATTAAAAAACCTAAAATAATTTAAAATCAAAGTAAAATTTATTACTAAATAATAATTTTTTTTAGTTTTTGCATCATTTTATAAGCGTATATGTTTTTTTGATGAAAAATATATTATTTAAATTATATTTGTATCACTCATTATTTATTTTGTAATTAATATTTCTATAAATTATATAAATTATATTTAAGGTTTACGAGTTTAAAGGTTTAAGTATTTAGGGGCTTCGGGGTTTAGGAGTTTAGATATTTATGTATTTAGGCATTTAAAGGTTTATAAGTATTATTTGAACAATGATATAATAAAAATTTATTTTTGTTATTTTTTCTCATTTTTGAAGGTTATAAACATTCAAAATATAACAATTATTAATTTTTTTTATATGTGAATACTATATTTAGTTATGATAATCTTAAAAATTATATATCATGTAAATTCAATATAAACAATTATATTGAAATATATTATATTAATGATTAAAAAAAATTAATAAACTATTATTAATGAGATAGATATTATTTTAAATATATTTGCAAAACATAAATTTATTCAAAATCAAAGTAACATATATTACAAAATATTACTTTCTTTGATGTTTTGCTTCTTTTTATAAGTTTATATTTTTTGTTATTAAAAGTAAATTATTTAAATTATGTCTTCCTCATAATTTATTTTTAATTTATAATTCTATAAAAATAAACTAATAAATAATTAAAATGAATATTTAAAATTATAATGAATACAAATAAAATAGAGATTTATTATTTATTATTCAGGATATACTAGTTTAATGGTTTAACTATTTTGGTGTTTAGTGATTTAATTGTTTAGGCCTTTAGTGATTTATAGTTTTTATTTAAAGAATGAAAAAATAAAAAATTTAATTTTTTTATTTTTTTTTAAATTTTTGAAGGTTATAACCTTCGAAAATATAGTAATTTTTAATTTTTTTAAAATGTGAATATACTATTTAGTTATAATAATCTTAATAATTATATATAATGTAAACTCAATATAAATAATTTTATTGATATATATTATAATAATGATCAATAAATAAATTAATAAACTAGTATTAATAAGAATGATAAAAATTAAAATATAATTGTAGAATCCAAAATGAGTCAAAATCAAAATAAGATATATTACTAAATAATATATTTTTATTTTAAAAATTTTGCCTCATTTTATAAGCATATATTTTTTTTTGATGAAAAATAAATTATTTAAATTATATCTGTCTTACAAATAATTTATTTTGTATTTAATATTTCTATAAAAATAAATTGATAAATAATTAAAATGAATATTTATAATTATAATGAATACTAATAAAAAAAAGATATATTATTTATTATTTAGGGTATACCTAATTAATGGTTTACGTTTTTTGTGGTTTTGGGGTTAAGGAGTTTATTGATTTATATGTTTGCACATTTAGGTGTTTATCAGTTTTATTTAATCAAAGAAATAATAAAAAATTTATTTTTATAAATTTTCGTGATTTTCAAAGGTTATAAACCTTTGAAAATATAATAATTATTTAATAGTTCTAAAATATGAATACAATACTTAGTTATAATAATCTTAATAATTATATTTGATGTAAATTCAATATAAAAAATTTAATTAATATATATTATTATATTGATCAAGAATTAAATTAATAAACTATTATTAGTAAGATAGATATTAATTAAAATATATTTGTAGAACCCAAAATAATTCAAAATCAAAGTAATTTATATTACTAAATAATATTTTAAATTTTTGAAATTTTGTTTATTTTATAAGCTTTTTTTTTTCATAAAAAATAATATATTTAAATTATATGTCTCACTCATTATTTATTTTGTAATTGATATTTCTATAAAAATATACTACAAAATAATTAAAATGTATATTTAATATTATAATGAATACAAATAAAAATCAAATATATTATTTATTATTTAGGGTATATAGGTTTAATTGTTTAAGTATTTAGGATGTTTTGGGGTTAAAGAGTCTAGATATTTAAATGATTAGGCATTTAGTGGTTTATAAGTTTTATTTAAATAATAAAATAATAAAAAATTTATTTTTGTGATTTTTTATAATTTTTGAAGTTACAACCTTTGAAAATATAATAATTTTTTAAATTTTTTTTAAATGTAAATATAATATTTAGTTATAACAATCTTTATATTAATAAGACATTTAAATTCAAAATAAGTAATTTTATTGATAGATATTATAATAATGATCAAAAAATAAATTAATAACCTATTATTAATAAGATTGATAGCAATTAAAATATAAATTCAAAACCTATAATGATTCAAAATCAAAGTAAAATATATTATTAAATGATAATTTTTTGTTTTTAAATTTTTACTTCTTTTTATAAGCTTATATTTATTTTTTGATTAAAAATAAATTATTAAAATTATATTTGTCACACACTTTATTTATTTTGCAATTAATATTTCTATAAAAATAAACTTATAAATAATTAAAATGAATATTTAAAATTATAATGAATACAAATTAAAATGAGATTTATGATTTATTATATATGGTATACCAGTTTAATAGATTATTAATTTAGGGGTTTTGTTATTTAGGAGTTTAGCAATTTATGTAATTTGGAATTTAGTAATTTATAGTTTTTATTTATATCATAAAAATAATTTTTTTTTTGATTTTATCTGATTTTCAAAGGTTATAACCTTTAAAAATAAAATAATTTTTAAATTTTTTGAAATGTGAATACCATGTATAATTATATTAATCATACTAATTATATATCATATAAATTCAATCTAAACAATTTTAATGATAGATAGTATAATAATGATCAATAATTAAATTAATAAACTATTATTAATAATATAAATATTAATTAAAATATATTTACATAACACAAAATGATTCAAAATCAAATCAAAATATATTACTAAATAATAATATTTAATTTTCAAATATTTCTTCTGTTTATAGCATATATTTTTTATTGATTAAAATTAAATTATTTAAATAATATTTGTGTCACTCTAAATTTTTTTTGTAATTAATTTTTCTAAATAATTAAACTATAAATAATTAAAAAGAATATTTAAAATTATAATAAATAGAAAAAAAATGAGATTTATTATTTATTATTCATTAAGTAGTATATAGCTGTTAAAAGATTTATGTATTTAGGGGTTTCGAGCTCTATGAGCTTATGGATTTAAGTAAGTAAGCATTTAATGATCTATAGGTTTTATTTTAAAAATGAAATAACAAAAAATTTATTTTTATTATTTTTTATAATTTTTAAAGGTTATAACTTTTGAAAATATAATAATTTTTAAATTTCTTTTCAAAAGTGAAAACAATATATATTTATAATAATCATAATAATTATATATCATATAAATTAAATATAAACAATTTTATTGATAGATATTCTAATAATTATCAAAAAATAAATTAAAAATCTATTATGAATAAGATTGATATTATTTAAAATATATATATCAAAATCTAAAATGATTCAAAAGCAAAACAAAATATATCACTAAATAATAATTATTTTTTAAAAAATTTTTATGATTTTTATCAGCTTATCTATTTTTTGATGAAACATTTTTTTAATAAATTATATTTTTAACTCATAATTTATTTTATAATTAAAAAATATATAAAAATAAAAAACTAAACAATCAAAATTAATTTTTTAAATTATAATGAAAACAAATAAAAATGAGATTTATTAAATATTATTTAGGGTATACCGATTTAAAGAAATCTATATAGGGGTATCGGGATTTTGTAGTTTAATGATTTATGTGCTTAGAGATTTAGTGGTGTATAGGTTTTATTTAAACAAAGAAATAACAAAAAAAATTATTTTTTTTTATTTTTTGACATTTTCAAATGATATAATAAATGAAAATATAATAATTTTAAAATTTTTTTCAAAAGTGAATACAATATATAGTTATAATAATATTTATATTTATATATCATATAAATTCAATATAAACATTTTTATTGAAAAATATTCTAATAATGATCAAAAAATAAATTAATAATCTATAATTAATAAGATAGATATCAATTAAAATATAATTAAAAAACCTAAAATGATTCAGAAGCAAAGCAAAATATATTACTATATAATAATTTTTTCTTTTGAAATTTTCTTTCTTTTAAAAAGTTTATCTATATTTTTTTGATGAAAAAGAATTCGTATAAATTATAGTTGTGTAACTCTTAATTTATTTTGTTATTAATATTTATATTAAAATAAACAAATAAATAATTAAAATGAATATTTAAAATTATAATTAAAAAAAATGAGATTTATTATTTATTATTTAGGGTATACTAGTTTAATTTAAATTAGATCTGTCTCACTAATAATTTATTTTGTAATTAATATTTCTATAAAAATAAACTGATAGATAATTAAAATAAAAATTTTAAATTATACTGAATAAAAATTAAAATGAGATTTATGATTTATTATTAATGTATACCAGATTAATGGTTTTGACATTTAAGAATTTAGGAGAATTTTGTTTTTAGGCATTTAGTATTTTATAGGTTTTATTTAAACAATAAAATAAAAAAAATTGTAATATTTTCTCATTTTCAGAGGTTATAACCTCTGAAAATATAATAAAATTTAAGATTTTCTGATATGTGAATACAATATTTGTTAAAATAATATTAATATTTTTATATCATATAAATTCAATATAAAATATTTTATTCATAGAAATTATAATAATGATCAAAAATTAATTTAATAAATAATTAATAATAAGATAGATATTAATTAAAAAATATTTTGGAAACCCAAATTGATTCAAAATTAAAGTAAAATATATTACTAATAATAATTTTAATTTAAATTTTACTTCTTTTATAAGCGTATATATCTTTTTTGATTAAAAATAAATTATTTAAATTATATATGTCTCACTCATAATTTATTTTGTAATAAATATTTCTATAGAAATAAACTAATATTAATTAAAATAAAAATTTAAAATTATACTTAATAAAAATTAAAATGAGATTTATGAATTATTATTAATGTATACCAGTTTAATAGTTTATGTATTTAAAGGTTTTGTCATTTAGAAGTTTAGTTATTTATGTATTTAGGCATTTAGTGATTTATAGGTTTTATTTAAACCTATAAATAACAAAAAAATTATTTTTGATATTTTTTGACATTTTCAAATGTTATAACATTTGAAAATATAATAATTTTTATATTTTTTTCAATTGTAAATATAATATTAAGTTATAATAATCTTAATAATTATAAGTCATTTAAATTCAATATAAGTAATTACATTTCTAGATATTATAATAATGATATAAAAAAATTTAATAAACTATTATTAATAAGATAGATATTATTTAAAATATATTTGCAAAATCTTAATTTATTCAAAATCAAATTAAAATATATTACTAAATAATAATTTATTTTAATGTTTTGCTTTTTTTATAAGTTTATATTTTTGTTTTTAAAAATAAATTATTTAAATTATATTTGTCTTACTCATAATTAATTTTGTAATTTATAATTCTATAATAATAAACTAATAAATAATTAAAATGAATATTTAAAATTATAATGAATACAAATAAAATTGAGATTTATTATTTATTATTCAGGATATACTGGTTTAATGGTTTTAGTATTTTGGTGTTTTGTGATTTAGGAGTTTAGTGATTTAATTGTTTAGACCTTTAGTAATTTATAGTTTTTATTTCAATAATGAAAAAACATAAAATTTAATTTTTTGATTTTTTTTTAATATTTGAAGGTTATAACCTTTGAAATTATAATAATTTTTAATTTTTTTTAATGTGAATATAATATTTAGTAATAATAATCTTAATAATTATATATAATTTAAATCTCAATATAAATAATTTTATTGATAGATATTATAATAATGATCAATAAATAAATTAATAAACTAGTATTTATAAGAATGCTAAATATTAAAATATAATTCTAAAATTTTAAATGATTCAAAATCAAAATAAGATATATTACTAAATAGTAATTATTTATTTCTAAAAATTTGTCTTTTTTTATTAGCATTTTTTTAATGAAAAATAAATTATTGAAACTTTATATGTCGCACTAATAATTTATTTTGTAATTAATATTTCTCTAAAAATAAACTGATAAATAATTAAACCGAATATTTAAAATTATAATGAATACTAATAAAAATTAGATTTATGATTTATTTTCTGGACTATACTAATTTAATGTTTTAAGTATTTATGGGCTTCGGGGTTTATAAGTTTAGTCATTTTAGAATTTAGTCATTTAGTGGTTTATATGTTTTATATAAAAAATAAAATAACAAAAAATTTATCTTTGTTATTTTTTCTCATTTTTGAATGTTATAACCTTTGAAAATATAATAATTTATAATTTTTTTTTGAAAAGTGAATATAATATAAGTTATAATAATCATAATAATTATATATCATATAAATTAAATAAAAACTATTTTATTGATATATATTATAATAATGATCATATAAAAGTAATAAACAATTATTATTTAGATAAATATTGTTTAAAATATATTTTGAAAACCTAAAATGATTCAAAATCAAAGTAAAATATTTTACGAAATATTAATTTTAAAATTTTAAATTTTTGTATCCATATATAAGCTTATAGATTTTTTGATGAAAAATAAAATATTTAAATTATAATTGTCTCACTAAAAATTTATTTTTTAATTTATATTTCTATAAAAATAAACTAATAAATAATTAAAATCTACATTTAAAATTATAATGAATACTAATAAAAATGAGATTTATAATTTATTATGTGGGGTACAACTATTTAATTGTTTAAGTTTTTTGTTGTTCTAGGGTTAATGAGTATATTGATTTATATGTTTACACATTTAGGTGTTTATAGGTTTTGTTTAATCAATGAAATAACAAAAAAATTATTTTTATGAATTTTTGTGATTTTCAAATGTTATAACCTTTAAAAATATAATAATTTTTTATTAGTTATAAAATATGAATACAATACTTAGTTATAATAATCCTAAAAATTATATTTGTTGTATATTCAATATAAAAAAATTTATTAATATATATTATTATAATGATCAAAAAATAAAATAATAAACTATTATTAATAAGATAGATATTAATTAAAATATATTTGTATAAACCAAAATAATTCAAAATCAAAGTAAATTATATTACAAAATAAAATTTTAAATTTTTAAAATTTTGTTTATTTTTATAAGCTTATTTTTTTTCATAAGAAATAATTTATTTAAATTATATATGTCTCACTCATTATTTAATTTGTAATTAATATTTTTATAAAAATAAACTAAAAAATAATTAAAATGAATATTTAGAATTATATTGAATATAAATAAAAATGAGATAAATTATTTATTATTTAGGTTATATAGGTTTAATGGTTTAAGTATTTAGGGGATTTTTGTGTTTATAGTCTAGAGATTTAAATGTTTAGGCATTTAGTGGTTTATAAGTTTTAATTAAATAATAAAAAGATTATTTTTGTGATTTTTTATCATTTTTGAAGGATATAATCTTTGAAAATATAATAATTTTTAAATTTTTTTCAAATGTAAATATAATATTTAGTTATAATAATTTTAATAATTACAAAAATAACATTTAGGTGTTTAGGCATTGTATCTCTACTATTTTCACAAAGCTCAATTTTTTTTCAAAATTCGAATAATCTCAGGAAAATAAACACTAGAGGTAGAATATTATGAGCCATAAAATTTACAAGTTACCTCATAAAAAGTTATCAAGAAACGAGCCAAAATTTTGGCGTTTGTTCAGTCTCTATCAGTTAGAACGTTTGAACCAAACTCCTTCAAAAACCCTTTGTCTTTGTCCTCCAACTTATCAAATTTTTTATGATATTTAATATCAGTTTTTAGCATCAAATAAGTTGAATTCCAACTTGTAGGAAAATCTAATTGCAATGAAGATCCATATGTCAAGTTTCCTTCTTCAACACATAACTTAAACATATCTAATCTTTTAGGACTGCTCCTCACATATTTCACCACACGTCTAATTTTTTGAATAGCACCCTCAACTACTGTAATGTCAACTCTAACAATTAAGTTTAGGATATGAGCACAACATCTCATATTAAAATGCTCGTCTCTCAAATGTATAACACTTTTCTTCACAAGCATTTTTTTCAACAATGAAAAACAATGAGATGATATGCTATCAAATAATTTCTTATTTTCATTCACAAACAAAGAAAGACAAAATTTCCATGCAGAGTGCCTAGATGGAATTTTAAATTGAGGCGCACTAACTTCACAAAACTCCTTAAACTCATCCCTCTCAACAAAACAAAAAGGCAATTCATCTTTTATGATCATTTTCACCAAAGCCTCCCTAACTAGTTGTTGATCAAATTGCCAACAAGTTAATTTGTTATCCTTTGAACTAGTACATTTAATGAAACTCAACAGAGATTGTGACTTGTCTTTACCTTTGTGAGTTTATATTATTTCTTTTTTGGGTGGAAATTTCGTACAAGTATTTCTCAAGCATTTCCATAAACTCGAAGTACCTTGCTCACTTTTTGCCAAGTATTCTTTCCTACACCATATACAAGCTGCCCTACCAGTTTCATTTCCATCTGAATCTACTAATATCTCATAAGTTGTCCATACAGCAGACTTATACTTTTTATGAGCTTGAGGTTCATTTGAGAATTCGTGAAAGGATGATGATTGGATTTATCATTACTTTGATCATTTGAGATGTGATCATCTTCAATTTATTGTATTTTTCGTTTATCGCTGGATTGTGCCATCTGCATTGCCATTAATTAATATGATATGTTAAGCATAAATACATATAAATATTTCAAACAAGCTAGCTCTACAAAACTGACTGTAACACATTCGGCCCACTCATTCGGCCCAACCATAACACCACAACCAATACTCAACAAAACTGACTGAGACACATAATAATAATAATTAATCACTCAATTCTCATCAGAAAAACAAACCAAAAAGCTGGTGGCATCTGAGACATGATGTAGGCAACCAAAAGTGCGACGGATAATGGCTAGACCTAATTGAATACGGCTGGAATGGCAGGAGGTGGCCTGGAACTAGTCGCAACAGCAATAGGTGCGTTAGAATTGGATGGGCAATAGTGGAATTGATGGCATCTTCATGTTATATATATATATATATATTCCAGGTTCTAGTATCAGTTTTTTAGGATGGGACGGTTCTCGGGATGGATATTGCTTAAGATTCGGAACCGTCCGAAAAGAAAAAATACGTGACAGAACGAGACGGGAAAAGTCAAAGTCAACGGATTTTTTTCTGTCTCGATTATTTCGGGACAAGACTTCGGGTCGGGTCACGAATCTCCGAGTCCCGTGAGCAGCCCTAGAAAATGCACATAAAGTTAAATCAATAAACTCCTAAACCCAGTAATGCCTAAATACATAAACCATTAAACCGCTAAATACTACTTAATAATTAATAAATCTATTTTTTATTGCTATTTATTATATTTTTAAATATTCATTTTAATTATTTATCAGTGTATTTATTTAGAAATATTTATTACAAAATAAATTATTAGTGGGACAAATATAATGTAAATAATATATTATTTATCTAATAAAAATATATGCTTATAAAATAAGTATAAATTTAAAAATTAAAAATTATTATCAAGTAATATAAGTTACTTTAATTTTGAATCAATTTGGGTTTGTAAATATTTTTTAATTAATATCTAACTTAATATTAATAGTTTATAAATTTTTCTTTTGATCATTATTATAATATCTATCTATAAAATTATTTATATTAAATTTATATGATATATAATTATTAATATTATTATAACAAAATATTATATTAAAATTTCAATAAATTTCAAATATTATAAATTTCAAATGTTATAACCTATGAAAATGATAAAAAATTATAGACATTTTTTGTTATTTTTTTTAAATATAACCTATAAACCACTAAAAGCCTAAAAACATAAATCGCTAAACTCCTAGCGACAAATCCTCTAATACTTAAATCATTAAACTGGTATACTTTAATATTAAATCATAAATCTCATTTTAATTTTTATTCAGTATAATTTTAAATTTTTATTTTAATTATTTATCAATTTATTTTATAGAAATATAATAACAAAATAAATTATTAGTGAGATAGATATAATTTAAATTAAACTGTATCCCTAAATAATAAATAATAAATCTCAATTTTTTTTCATTATAATTTTAAATATTCATTTTAATTAATTAATTGTTTGTTTATATATAAATATTAATTACAAAATAAATTCAGTTTGACAAATATAATTTATATAAATTATTTTTCATCAAAAAATTATTGATAAACTTTTTAAAAGAAAAAAAATTTCAAAACAAAAAATTATTATATAGTAATATATATTGATTTTCTTCTGAATCATTTTAGGTTTTGTAATTATATTTTAAATGAAATATATCTTATTAATAATAGATTATTAATTAATTTTTGATCATTATTATAATATTTATCAATAAAATTATTTATATTGAATTTATATGATATATAATTATAATGATTATTATTACTAAATATTGTATTCAAATTTAAAAAAAATTAAAAACTATTATATTTTCAAAGTTATAACCTTTAAAAATAATCAAAAAATAATAAAATAAATTTTTTATTATTTTATTTTTTATTAAAATCTATAAACCACTAAATGCATACACAGTTAAATCAGTAAACTTCTAAAGCTCATAATGCCTAAATACATAAACCATTAAATCACTATATACTACTTAATAATAATAAATCTAATTTTTTTATCTATTTATTATAAATTTAAATATTCTTTTATAATTATTTATTTGTTTATTTTTATAAAAAAATTTATTACAATTAAATTATCAGAGTGATATATATTTTAATTAATTTATTTTAATCAAAAAAAATATATGCTTATAAAAGAAGTTAAGATTTAAAAATTAAAAATTATTATCCATTAAAAATTTTACTTTAATTTTGAATCAATTGGGTTTGTAAATATTTTTAATT
>JAREIK010003250.1:0-19705 GCA_029783825.1 Sapria himalayana
TAATATTTTCATGTAAGTGCAGGAAATGATATATTAAAAGCCCGGGGATGCAGCAGTAGCACAATAACGGAGGTCCCGCTGACCTACTTCGGTTAAATGAACTGGATGTTTATTTTTGTATAAAATGATTTGTATTTATTTTTTCGGGCGGCTATTTTTTGACCCTGTTGAACTGTTCATCTTCTCCTCTCCCTCTCTCTGAGCGATTTCGCAACTGTTCCGTGCTGCATACAGTAAGACGTATTTCTTGGTTTTAATCTGTAACGCATAAGTGTTTTCTGGTAGAGGTAGCTAGTCGTACTGAGCGACTAGCGAACTACGTTATTTGCTGTGTTGATTTCTCGTTTTGATTCTGTCATGGATGCTTGTGGATTGAGATACATATATATAGCTTGTTTCTGTGTTGTTTCTGTGTTTTCTGTTCTTAATCTCACTACCCGTGGAAGCGCGATTGCCCAACAAAAGAAGAAGAAGAAAAGCAACAAAAAATAAGAAAGATTAGAATATGGAGAAGATTAAGAAGATGAATAAGAAGAAGAAAAAGGTAAAGTGGAAGAAGAAAAAGAAGAAGAATATGAAGAATAACACGAGAAATAAAAAGTAGTAGATGAATAAGAAGAACAAGAAAAAAATATGTGGAAGAAGAAGAGTTAGAAGAAAAAGAATAATAATAAGTAGAAGAGGAAGAAGTAGATAATCATGATGCTGTTGAAAAAGAAGATGATGATGATGATGAATAAGAAGATAAAGAAGAATAAGTATAAGAAGCAAATGATCTTGATCAATAAAAGAGGAAGAAGAAGAAAAATAAGATGGAGAAGAGGAAGAAGAATAAGAAGAAGATGATGATGAAGAATAAAAAAGAAGAAAAATAAGAAGAAGAGGAAGGAGACATACAGGATAAAAAAGAAGAGGATGAAAAAGAAGAAGGAGAAGAAGAGGAAGAAGAAGTAGAAAATGAAAAATAAGAAGAACAAGAAGAAGAAAAAAAAGAAAGGATAAAGAAGGCGAATAAGAAAAAGAATAAGAAAACGAAGAATAAGAAGACGAATATGATTAAAAAGAAGAATAAGTAGAAGAAAAAGAAGAGGAAAAAGAAGAGGAAAAAGAAGAGGAAAAAGAAGAGGAAAAATAAGATGAAAAAGAAGATGAAAAAGAAGAAATATAAGATGAATAGAGAAAGAATAAAAAGAAAACTAGGGAATAGAAGGACAAGAAGAAAAGGAAGAAGAATAAAAAGAAGAAGAAAAATAATAATAATAAGAGGAAGAAGAATAAGAAGAAAAAAAAAAGAGAAGAAAAAAAGAAGAATGAGGAGAAGAGGAGGAAGAAGAAGAAGATCAGTAGGAATAAAAAGTAGAATAGGAAGAAGAAAAAAAGAAGAGCAGGAAGAAGATGACGAGAAAGAAGAAGAAGAAGAAAAAAAGAAGAGCAGGGAGAAGATGAGGAGAAAGAAGAAGAAGAATTAGAAAGAGAAAAAGAAGACAAAGAATAAGAAGAAGAAGATGAAGAAATGAATAAGAAAAAGAAGAATAGAAAGTGGAGCTGGTGGAAGAAAAAGAATAATAAGTGGAAGAAAAAGAAGCAGAATAAAAGGAAGAAAAAAAAAGAATAAGAGGAAGAGGAGGAAGAAGAAGAAAAAGAAGAAGAAGAATAAAAATAATAAAAAGAAGAAGAAGAAAATGAAGCAGAAGAAGAAGAGGAAGAAGAGGAAGAATAGGTAAAAGAAAAAGAAGAAGAAGATGATGATAAATATGAAAAGAAAGAATAAGAAGTATAAGAAGAAGATGATGATGATTAATAAGAAGAGGAAGAAGTAAACCAAAAAAAAGAAGAATAAAAAGAATAAGAATAGTAAAAAAAAAAGAATAAGAAAAAGAAGAGGAAGAAGTAGTAGTAGTCGTAGAATAAGGAGGAGGAGGAGACTAAGAAGAAAAAAAAGAAAAAAAAGAAGAAAAGAAAGAAGAAGTACAAAAAAAAAAGTAGAAGAAGAAGAATATGAAAATCAAGAAGATGATGATGAAATAGAAGAAGAAAAAAAAGAAGAAATAGAAAAACAAGAAGAAGAAAAGGTAAAAGAAGAAGAAAAAGAATAGGAAGAAAAAGAACATGAAAGAGAAGAAGAAGAGAAAAAAGAAGAAGATGATGATGAAAAATAAGAAGATGGAGGAGAATAAAAAATGGAAAATGAAGAAGAAGAAAAATAAAAGGAAAAGGAACAAAAAGAAGAAGAAGTAGAGTAAGAAGAAGAAGAAGAAGAAGAAGAGACAGAAGAAGAAGAAGATAAAGAAGAAGAAGAAGAAGATGATGATGATGATAATGATGATGAAAACGGAAAAGAAGAGAAAGAAGAAGAATAGGAAGAAGAAGTCAAAAATGAAGAGGAAGAAAAATATAAAGAAGATAAAAGAAGAAAAGAAGTTGAAGAAGATGAATAGAAAGAAGAATAAGAAGAAGGGAAAGAAGAATATATTAGAAAAAGAACAAGGAGAAAAATAAGAAGAACAAGAATAATAGGAAGAAAAAGAATAATAAAAAATGGAAGAATAAGAAGAAAAAAAAAGAATGAATAAGAAGAATTGGAAGAAGAATATAAATAAGAATAGGAAGAATAAGAAGAAGAATATAAGAAGAGGAAAAATAAGAAGAAGATGATGAACATAAAGATGAAGAATGAGAAAAAGAGTAAGTAGAAAAAGAAGAGGAATAGGAAGAATAATTAAAATAAATTGAATAAGAAGAAGAAGAAGTGGAAGAAGAATAATAATAAGAAAAAGAAGCAGAGGTGGAAGAAGAAAAATAAGCGGAGGTAGAAGAAGCAAAATTAGAAGGAGATGAGGAAGAAGAGACGAAAAAGAAGTATAAAAAATGAATAAAAAGAAGAAGAAAAAAAATAAAAAAAAGGAAGAAGATGATGAAAAAGAAGAAAAATAAGAAGTGCAATAAAAAAAAGAAGATGAAGAGGCAGAAGAAGAAGAAGTTGAAAAAGAACAAGAAAATATAGAAGAAAAAAAAGATGAGAAATAAGAATTAGAAGAAAATGATGATAATCAAGAGGATGCACATAAAAAATTTGAACAAGAAGAAAAATAATAATAATAATAATAAGGAAAAGGAGAGGAAAAAGAAGAAGAAGAAAAAAAAAGAAGAGGAAAACAAAGAAGAAGTAGAAAAAGAAGAATAATAATAATAATAAAAAGAAGAATAAAAAGAAAAGGAAGAAAAAAAAGAAGATGAAAAAGAAGAAGAGGAATAAGAATAAGAAGAATAAAACGAATAATTAGAAGAAGATGATGAAAAAAAAATGAAACTTTATGAGGAATAAAAAGAATAAAAAGATGAAGTAGAAGTATAATAAGATGAATAAAAAGAAGAAAAAGTAGAAGAAAAAAAAATGGAGAAAGAAAAAGAAGAAGAAGAAGAAAATGATGAAAAAGAATAGAAAAGGAAGAGAAAGAAGAAGAAGAAGAATTAAAAGAAGAAGAATAATAAAAATACGAAGAATAATAAAGAGAAGAAGAAAAAGAAAAGGAAAAAAAAAGAATAAAAAGAAGAAGATGAATAAGAAGAGGAAGAATAATTGGAATAAGATGATGAAAAAAAATGGAACTTTATGAGGAAGAAAAAGAAGAAAAAGATGAAGAAGAAGTATAATAATAAAATTAAAAAGATGAACGAGAAGAAAAAGTATAAAAAAATAGGAGGAAGAAAAAGAAAATGATAAGGAAGAAGAAAAAGAAGAGGAGGATGGGGAAAAGAAGAAGAAGAAAAGGAAAAAGAAGAAGAAGAAAAAAAAGAAGAAAAAAAAAGAAGAAAAAAAAAGATAAAGCTGAAGAAAAAGAAAAAAAAATAAGATAAACTAGAACAAGAAGAACAAGAATGAGAAAATGAAGAAAATGAAGAAGAAGAATAAGAGGAAGAAGAAAATGATGAAATTGAAGAAGAAGAAGAAGAAGAAGAAGTAGTAGAGGAAGATGAATAAAAGAAGAAGAAGAAGAAGAAGAAGAAGAGAAAAATAAAGAAGAATTAGTAGAAGAATTAGAAAAAAAATGAAGAATAAAATAATAAAAATAAAAAGAAGAGGAAGAAATAAGAAAAAAAAGAATAGGAATACAATGAAAAAGAAGAAGAAGAAGAAGGATGAGGAGAAGAGGAAGAAGAAAAGTACAAGAAGAATGAGAAGAAGGGAATGATTAAGAAGAAAAAAAATTAGAAAAAGAAGAAGAAGAAAAAGTAGAATAATAGGAAGAAGAAGTAGACTAAGTTAAAGTAAAAGAATAGGAAGAAGAAGTAGAATAAGATGAAAAAGAAGAAGAAAAAAGAAGAAAGAAGAAGAAGAAGAAGATCATTTTTTTCAAAAAACGCTCTCAACTCTAGAGAGAGAAAATTCCACTTTCTAGAGAGAGAAACTTTACATTTTTACTCAAATCAAACTCTATTCAAGGTGAAAATGGAGCAAACTGACTTATTATTAAATAATAAGTCATTTGCCTCGATTCTGAAAGGGACCACGCTGATATTACGAACTCACGGGAACAAAAATGGGCACTCGGTTATCATCGTCTTTACTGAAGAAACTCAAAGGCTCATAGAACCTTTCGAATACACGCTCATCGGTAAGTTCTCCCACAGCAGACCTCGAGCTATAGGAGTTCAAAAATTTATCGCCAATTTAAAGCTTAAGGGGAAGGTGAAGTTCGCTGACTTCGATGCTAAACACGTCGTGCTGCAATGCTCTCTACTGGAGGACCAATATCGCCTATGGCAGCGTGGATTATGGCAGGTCGACGGCTTCCCCATGCGTATACTGAAGTGGACAAAGGATTTCACTCCTCTGGAAGAGGCACCTATAGTCCCGGTATGGTTTACATTGCCGTTTCTGCCATTATATTTATTCTCTGAACATTCTCTCTTTGCTATATCGTCGTGTTTTGGAAAACCCATGCTACGGGACGAAACCACAGTAGTCATGTCAAGGCCGAACAAAGCTCGTGTATGTGTCGAGCTTAACCTCTTGACTAAGCCGCCTGCAAAGCTAATGATAGGCAGTGGTGAAGGTGAGTAGGCCGAGGGGTTTTGGCAAACAGTCATCCCCGAAAGCCTTCCTTCTTACTGCCTAAGTTGCAAGAGGCTCGGGCATGAAACTACCTCGTGCAAGGCGGGGAAAGAGGAGAAGAATAATGGGCAGCGACAGGATGGAGGAGGTAAGAAGGTAATGCAATGGCTAAGGAAAGAGGAGGCCTCTCTTCACAACTCGTAGAAAACACACAATATCCAGCTGACTGTAGAACTGGAAGGTCTGGACAGTGGAGGAGACCCACGTTTTTAAGCAGAATACTCAAAGAATAATCAAGTAGAGGCAATCCCGGCAGAGGTTAACTTGGAGGTAGAGAAGGAGGATAGCTTGAATGAAGGTTGGGAGGAGGTAAAACATAGGAGAAAACATAAAAAAAGACCTAGAACTAGAATTGTATTGAAAGAAAAACTTGAAGATTATGGGTGGATAAACGAGGATTTTCTGGACTTCCCTGAAGATGAATCAGTAATTTTTAGTTGCCCTTCAATTAACAAGGGCGATGTATCACAAGAGGAGTTTGAGGAGAAAGCCAAGGATGATTTATCTATCTACAATGAAGATTGGGGGAATCTCTCAAGAACTCAATCTATGGAGGCCTTGAAGCAAATGGCCATGGTGCATGGGAAACAGGTAAAATATAATGAGATTATGCATGAAATTACGCACACTCCTAAAATAGTAAGGAACATGAAGAAATATGCCAATATGATTTATGAATCTAAGTGCACAACTAGAGCTCAAGCCAAATTAGGTTTTAATGGATAGATGCCTATATTGGAATATTAGGGGAATAGCTAATAGCCCCATGACAAATAGATTAAGATTATTAATTAAAAAATATAAAATATCTTTAGTGGTCATTACCGAGCCAATGGTCATGCAAGACCAATTAATTAAATATAGTGAAATTTTAGGATTTAAAAATGATTATGCTAACTCAAATAACAAACTTTGGATTCTATGGCACAATAAGCTAGAAATCAAAATATTAAAAGATACTGAACAAATCGTACACTTAAAATTAGATAAGAACACAGATCGAATAATTTCAGCAGTGTATGCAAAAAATGATAAACAATCTAGGTTGGCTTTATGGGAGGAGATGAAAGATATAGCAAGCAGAAACTCTCCTTGGATAATAGGAGGGGACTTTAGTATAATTAGAAGTCCTCTAGAGAAGAAAGGAAGTAAACCTCCGGATAATGTAGCCATGAATCAATTTAATGATACAATAGCCACTACCAATCTAATAGAAATAGATTTCACAGGCTCGAGTTACACCTGGTGTAATAATTGGCGAAAAAGGGGAGCTATATGGGCTCACCTAGATAGGGTTATGTGTAATACAAAGTGGGTCTCCTCACAAGGGACTACAGGGGTAAGACACTTAAATAGAACTTGCTCTGATCACAGCCCACTGCTTATCACTATACAAAGGAATCAGGGAAACACGTCTAATTTTAAATTCCAAAATATGTGGGTAAAGCATGCAGGCTATGAAAGTCTCGTCAAAGAGTCTTGGAAAGAGCCAGCGGTGGGCAAGCCGATGCAAGTTCTAACAATTAAACTTTTGAGACTAAAAGCTTGCTTAAAAACATGGAACAAAGAGGTTTTCGGAAATTTAAATCAGGAGTTAAAAAAAGTGAAAGAAAAAGTAGCCAAGTTGGAACAAGATTTTGACACCATTAATAATAATGAAACTCGGTTAGAACTAAGTAAGGCTAAAGGAGAACTAAGATTGAAATTGCACATGGAAGAAATTTATTGGAAACAACGTGCAAAGATTAAATGGTTAAAAGATGGTGACCATAATACTAAATTCTTTTATAATATGACTAAAATAAAATCTCAAAAGAATAAAATTAAAGGAGTAAAAAATGAAGAAGGAAACTGGGTAGAAGAAGAAAAGGAAATATGAACTCTTTTTAAAAACTTGTTTGAAAACTAATTATGGATTTAGTCACATAGGGCAAACAATTCTCTAATGCATGAGATTAGGGCAACCATTATGAAAGCTCAAAACCATTTAATGGAATTGATCCCGGAAGAACCAGAAGTAAAAGAGGTAGTTTTCAACCTCGATAAAGAGAGTGCTGCAGGACCGGATTGTTGGAATAACTATTTTTTCCAGTCAAACTGGCACACAATTAAAACTGAGCTAGTCCCCACAATTGCAAGTTTTTTTGTAGGGGCGTAAATCCAAAAATCATGGGCAAAATCTTTTATAGTATTAATTCCAAAAAAAGAATCGCCACAGAAATGCGAGGATTATAGACCTATAAGTTTATGTAATGCTATTTATAAAATTTTAGCAAAAATATTACAAAATAGACTAAGCTTAATTTTACCATCAATAATATCTCAGGAACAAATGGGGTTCGTCAAAAACAGATTAATGATTGAAAATATAAAACTTGCATCAGAAATGATGAAAGAAATAGGAGGTAAAACAAGAGGAAACAATTTAGTGGTTAAGCTGGATCTATCGAAAGCCTTCGATAGGGTAGAATGGGATACCCTTTGTTTTGTGTGGAGAAGGTTCAGATTCTCTGAGCTTACCATAGATCTAATATACAGATGCATTTCAAGTACTTGGGTAAGAGTGATCGTAAATGGAAAGATAAGTGAAGAATTTAAACCAAATAGAAGTATAAGGCAAGGGGACCCATTATCCCCTCTTCTTTTTGATATCTACTTAGAATTATTAATTCGAAACTTGAATAAGAGAATATCAGAAGGTAAAATAATATCATTCAGACAACCAAAGAATACACCCAGAATAGGCTGTTTAGCCTATGCGGACGACCTTATAATTTTTACAAATGCTAGTACAAAGTCATTAAGGAATCTTATGGATCTTCTTCAAATATCTAAGAAAGAAACAAGTCAAATCATAAATAAAAGCAAATGTCAGTTTATGCTCGCTAAAAATGCAAAATTAAAGTTAGTAAATAAAATTAAAAATATCACAGGTTTCTCAGAAATTAAAGGGGCATTAATGTATTTAGTATGTCCGATATATGAGGGGAGGTTGAAGGAAGAATATCTAACTTACCTCCAAGATAAGCTAAGAAAGAAAATAGCAGGATGGAAAGAAGAGCTCCTGGGATTTGGGGGGAGGATAACGCTGCTCTCACATGTTTTACAAAGCACACTAACACATATTTTATCAGTTATTCATCCCCCTAAAAAATTTATTAAAAAACTTGAATCGGAAATGACAAATTTCTTATGGGGTAAAAAAGAAGGGAGAAATAAATTACACTGAAAGGACTAAAAAGTCATTTGTTACCCAAAAGAGGAAGCAAGATTAGGTTTAATGAGCCTACAGGACTCGGCCACTGCCTAGGATTGCAAAGGCTGGTGGAGACTTAAAGAAAGTGATAATCTTTGGGCTAAATACATGCGGGCTAAATATTTAGATAATAAGAATAAGAGCCCTAAGAAAGCTTCAAACAGCTGGAAGGCAATGGAAAAACAAAAGGAGTTAGTAGACTCATACTCCACGCTAAAGAAGACTGGCTGGAAATGGACTTTAACGCCACAAGGAAATTTCTCTCTAAAGTCGGCAAAAGATCTAGTCAGAAAGAAAAAACTGGCTCAAACTTTATTCAAATGGGTATGGCAAGAAAACGTTCCGCAAAAAATGTGCTCGTTCACATGGAAGGCTCTAGTGAATGCTATACCAGTAGATATGAATGTACAAAAAAATGGATAAAAATGGCATCAAGATGTGAATGCTGTTCACAAGCAGTTGAAACAACTGATCATTTATTTTCCAATGGGCCAATTACAGCGGAAATATGGAAAGAGATGGAGGGGGAAAAATGAATAAGTAATAAAGATGATGGATTAATAGATAAAGTTAAAAAATGGGAAAGTGAAAATACGAAAAGCCCCACTAGAAAATGGCTTAATCAGAAATTACCGCACCTAATTATATGGTGCATATGAAAATCTCGAAATAAAAGTAAATTTGAAAATAAAAGGATGAATTTAACAGAAATAATAAAAGATATTAGAAAGGAGATAAGTAATATATCTATTATGAAACCTATAAAAATAGAGAATAAGAACCAAGAAAAGAAGCTCGAAAAAACATGGGACCTCACTTTTAAAGTTATAAATCAGCAATTGGCTAAAAGTATACATTGGAATACTCCATCGGTTGGCAAATTTTCACTTAATACGGATGGTAGTTTCAACAGGGACACTGGAAAAGCAGGAGGAGGTGGAGTAATAAGAGATCATAAAGGGACAATAAAGAAAGCTTTCACCAGATCTAGTAGAGCCTCTTCGGCCCTAGAATCAGAAATTAAAGCTTTGAAATCAGGATTAGAGATATGTAAGAAGCTAAATTTTAAAAATATAGAAGTTCAGGTAGACTCGAAATTGTTAGTCGAAATAGTAATTAAAAAGAAAATCTTATGGAGGTATGAAGAGGATCTAGAAGTAATTTTTAGCCTTTTAGATGAATTGAAGGCTTCAATTACACATATATATAGGAAGGCTAATAATCTAGCGGATAGCCTATCTAGAATAGGCTCAACTAGAGGAGAGATAGAATATGACGTGGAATCCATGCCACATAAACTAAAGGGAATAACATGTTTAGATAAAATGGCATTTTCTTATATTAGAACAAATAAAATAGCCTAGGAAGGTATGATAAAGATTTAATTTTGTGTTGGAATTTTTGTGCTGGAATATGACATTGCAGGGGAATTTCTGTCCTTGCAAAGCTAGTCCAAAAGAAAAATAGAAGGCAAAAGGTAAGTGCTGGAATTTTGTGGTTTTTGTGTTGGTTTGTTCTTCTTGCAGGTACCGGTTCACCACTTCATGCCCTACTGAAGTGAAACATCCTGTAATCTGTATCAGCCCTACCGAGTCATGTGTTATAAAAATTTCTGGTTTAATTTTGTGTTATTAGATGTCAAAGTTTGATACAATGTATGTGTTATTTTAAATAGAAGCTTTAGGAGGTAGGAAGGGTGGAGGCTGAGTTAATTTTAAAATAAAATTTAGACTATAATTTAGAATAAAGAATCTAAAAAAGAAGCAAGTAGGTTAGATCTATGCATGGGTTTTTTGGATAAGTATAGGTCTTCATCTTTTCAGCAGTGCAGCTCCATATAAAGTGGCAGAATGGTGCACATGTATAGATATGTATCTGGTTTATGTTTTCTTTGCAGGATGAAGATGTTATGATGGAGCCTTTTGTTTTTAAATTGCTAACTTTGCGGATTTTTATAGGTTAAATAATGCAGTTTATAGATATTTTGCCTTTGATAAGATCATATAATCATAAGCTGTTTATCACTGGATTATTGACTGCTGCTCGAGTCATTCTCGACTGATCACCTGGTCCTGTGGGTGATCATCTAGTGTGCAGTTTACACTTGTTTGGAGGTGGTTTTTTTGGTTAAGTTAGCTGTTATAATTTTAAGCGAACATTCTTATTCTCCTGAGAGTTATACAGAAAGTCTTAGGTCTTGCTACAACTCGTGAAAAGCCGTATAGACAGAGCATTAAAAGGCATGGCAAAGAGAATGGGAGCGAACGAAGAAATTATAAATGTTGTATAAGTATAACAAGGGACAAGGGGAATAGGGTAGATAAGTTATATTGTAGGCGTGCTCGTTTTCTTTGTATATTGCAGGCACAGATGTGTATAAAAGAAGAAGGAGGACGGTTGGAAATATTCGGGAATGACGTGAATAGTAGAGCTTGAGACATGGGGAAGATGAGAGATAGATGCTGAGCACAGGAAACTGCCGAACATTACAAGAATTTAAATGAGAAGATGGGCCGAAAAGATGGCCCGAAAATAGTAAAATGGGAAAGATGGGCCGAAAATTAAATAAACTAGAGCAAAGCCTCTAGCTTATTCTAGTTTAATTTATATAAGGGAATAAATGTTTATTTGAGAAAGTTTTTTATAATTCAATATGCTAGCTAGTAGATTTAAGGTTAAGATGGGTGTAAGAGGGCTACGGGTAGATATAGGTTGTAAAAATGGTATTCCTCCGCCAAAAGAGAGGGTTATTAATAATAAAACAATTTTTTTTAAAAAAAAAAAAGATAAAAAAGAAGAAGAGAAAAAAGAAGAAAGTAAAGAAGAGGAATAAGAAGAAGAAAAATAAATGAAGAATAATAAAAATAAAAAAAAGATGAGGATGAATAAGAAACAGAGTAGTAGGAGAAAGAAAAAGAAGAAGAAGTGAAAGAACAAGATGAAGAGAAATAAATAAGAATAAAAAGAATAGGAAGAAGAAATATAAGAATAAGAATATAAAGATAAAGAATAAGTAGAAGAAGAGGTAGTAGTAGTAGTAGTAGAAGATGATGAAAAAGAAGAAAAAAAGAAGAGCATGAAGTAGAAGAAGAAAAAGATGAGGAAGAAAAATAAGGAGATGTGGAATAATAAGAAAAAGAAAAAGAAGAAGAAGAAGAAGAAGCACATGAAGAGGAGGAGGAATAAAAAGAACAAGAAGAAGAATAAATAAAAAGAATAAAAAGAGTAAAAAAGTAAAAATAGAAGAAGTAATGGATTAGTTGGACGAATAAGAAGAATAAAAAGAAGAAGATGAAAATTAAAATGAAAAAAAAATATGAAGAGGAAGAATAAGAAGAACAATAGAAAAAGATTAAGAAGATGGAGATGAAGAAAAGAAGAAGAAGTAGTAAAAGTAGAAAATTAATAAAAAGAAGAAAATAAAAAAGAAGAATAATATGAAAAGTGAGAAGAAGAAGAAGAAGAAGTCGAAAAGAAGGAGAAGGAAAAAGAAGAAAAAAAGAGGAAGAAAAAGAAGAAGATGAAATGAAAAAGAAAAATAAAAAGAAGAGAAACAAAAAGAAAAATAAGTGGAATAAGAAGAAGAATAAGAAGAGAAAGTAGAAAAGAAGAAGAAGAAGAAGAGAAAGAAGAAGAATAAGAATAAGATTAGGAAGAAGAAGTCAAAAAATAAGAGGAATAAAAAGATAAAGAAGTGGAAGAAGAAGAATATGATGATGATGATTAATAGTTAGAACAATGAGAAGAAGTGGAAGAAGAATAAGATGAAGAAGAATTAGAAGAAAAATAAGAAGAAGAATAATAAGAGGAAGAAGAATAATAAGAAGAAGTGGAAGAATAAAAAGAAAAAGGAGAAGGGGAACAAAAAGAAGAGGAAAAAGAAAAAGAAAAAAAATAGAAAGAATAATAAGAATTGGAAGAAGAATAGGAATAAGAATATGAAGAAGAAGAATAAGAATAAGAGGAAGTAGAAGAAGAAGAATAAGAATAAGAGGAAGTAGAAGAAGAAGAAAAGAAAAGAAATATGAAGTAGATGATGAATAGGAATATGAAGAAAAGAAGACGAGGAAGTAGAAAAAGAAGAGGAATAAGAATAATAAGAAGAAGAGGTGAAAGAAGCAAAATAACAAGGAAATGAGGAAAAAAAGAAGAAGAATAAGAATAAGAAAAAAAAGAAAAAGAAGAAGTTGAAAACGAATAATATGAAGAAGAGGATGAAGAAGAATTGAAGAAGAAAAAAAAGAAGATGAATAGTAGGAAGAAGAAGAATAGAAAAAAGAAAAAGAAGAAATATAATAAAAAGAAGAAATATAAGAAAAAGATGAAAAGAAATAAGAATTAGAAGAAGAAGAAGAGTAAGAAGTAGGAGAAGAAGAAGTATAATAAAAGAAGAAGAAGAAGAAGAATAAGAGAAGAAGAAAAAAGAAGAAGAAGAAGAAGAATAAGAGATGAAGAAAAAAGAAGAAGAAGAAGAAGAAGAAGAAGTGGAGGCAAAAAAAGAAGAACAAGATGAAGCACAAAAAGAAGAAGAACAAAAGGAAGTAGAAAAATAATTAGGACAAGAAGAGGAAGAGGAAGAAGAAGTAGAAGGAGAAGAAGAAGAAAAAGGGGATGTAGAAGAAAAGACTAGGAAGACAAAGAAGAAGTTGAAAAATAAATGGAAGAAGAAAAAGAACATGAAAAAGAAGAAGAGGAAGAAGAAGAAGAAGAAGAAGAAGAAAAAGAAGAGGAAGATGAATAATCAGATGAAGATGATAAAAAAGAATTGGAACTAGATGACGAAGAAAAAAAAGATTAAAAAGAAGAAGAATATGAAAAAGAACAAGAATAAGAAAATAAGAAAAAGAAGAGGAAAAAGAAAAAAAAGAAGATGATATAGTGGAAAAACAGGAAGAATAAGAGTAAAAAGAAGGAGGAGAAGAAAAATAAAAGAAGAAAAAGAACAAAGAAGAAGATAATGCTGAAGAAGAAGAAGAATAAAAAAAATAAGATAAAGTAGAACAAGAATAACAAGAATTAGAAAATAAAAAATTGAAGAAAAATAAGAGGAAGATTAAAATGAAGAAGAAGAAGAAGCAGAAGAGGAAGAATAAGAATAAGAAGATGATGAAAAAGAAGAAGAATTAGTTGTAGAATAATAATAAAATGAAGAAGAAAAGAATAAAAAGAAAAGAAAGAGGAAATCAAAGAAAAAGAAGAAGAGGAATACAAAGAAAAAGAAAAAGAAAAAGAAGATGAAAAAAAGAAGTGGACGAAGAAAAAAAAAGATGAAAAAGAGCAAGAAGGAGAAGAAGAGTAAAACCAAGATGAAGAAGAAAAAGAAAAAAAAGAAGAAGAAGAAGAATAATAATAATAATAAGTGGAAGAAGTAGTGGAAAAAAGAAGTGGAATAAGAAGAAGAAGAGGAATAAGAAGATTGAAAAGAAGAGGATGAAAAGGATGAAGAGGAAGAAAAATAAGAGTTTGAAGAAGGAAAATAAAAAGAAGAAGAGGAACAATAAGAAAAAATGTAGGAGGAGAAAGAAGAAGAATAATAAGAAGAAGAACAAAATGAAGAAAAATAAATACGAAAATTAGAATAGGAAGAAGAAGAAGAAGAAGAAGAAGATAAAGGTGAAGAATATGCAGAAGTAGAAAAAGAAGAAGAAGCATAAGGGGAAGAAAAAAGAGAAAAAAAGAGAGAAAAAACTAAAAGAAGAATAAGAAAAGGAAGAAAAAGAAGAAAATAAGATTAAGATGAAGAAGAAGAAGAGGAAGCTGAAGAAGAATAAGAAAATAATAATAAGAATAATTAAAAAGAATAATAAAAAGAAAAAGAAGTGGATGAGGTGGATAAATAAGAAGAAGAAACATAAGAAGAAGAAAAAGAAGAAGAAGTGGAAAAATAAAAAGAAGAAAAAGAATACGAAGAGGATGAAAAAAAAGAATAGAAAAATATCAAGAAGATGAGAAAGAAGAAGAAGAAGAAGAAGAAAAAGAAGAAGAAAAAGGAGGAGAAGGAGAAGTAAAAATAAAGAAGAAGAAGAAGAAGAAGTGTAAAAAAAGAAGAAGAAGAGCAATAAGAAGAATAAAATGAAGAAAAAGAAGAGGAGAAGGAAAAAGGAAAAAAAAAAAGAAAAAAAGAGGAAGAAAAAGAAGAAGAAGAAAAATAAGTGGAAGAATAAGAATAGAAAAAAGTAGAAGAAGAAGATTGGAAGAAGTATAGGAAGAGGAAGAAGATGCTGAAAAAGTATAAGAAGAAGAAAAAAAAAGAAGAAAAAGAAGAAGAAAAAGAAGAAGAAGAAGAAAAATAAGAAGAAGAAAAGAAAGAAGAAGAAACGAAAGAAGAAGAAGAAGAAGAAGAAGAAGAAGAAAAGAAGAAGAAAAGAACAAAAAGAAAAGGAAAAAGAAGAAGAAGACAAAGAAGAAGAAGACGAACAAGAAGAAGAAAAGAAGAAAAAAAAATAAGAAGAAGAAGAAGTTATAGTAGTAGAATAAACATAAGAAGAATAATAATAAGAATAAGAGAAGAAGAAGAAAAAAATGAACAAAAAAAGATAAAGTTATAAGAGGTTGAATAAGAAGAAGAATAAAAAAAGATTAGGGTGAAGAAGAAGATGATGATGATGAAGTAGAAGATGAAGTAAAGAAAAAGAGGAGGAAGAAGAAGAATAAGAAGAACAAGTAGAATATGAAGAAGAATAATTAGAGAAAGAAGAATAAAAATAAGAAGAAAAGGAAGAGGAATAGGAAGAAGAAGAATTAGTAGTAGTAGTAGTAGGAAAAGAAGAATAAGAAGAAGAATGACAAGAAAAAGAAAATAAGAACAAGAAAAAAGAGAAGAAGAAGTTGATAGATGAGAAGAAGAAGAAAAATGTGTTTGAAGAGGTGGATAAAAATAGGTGTAAAAGAAGCACAACAAGTAGAAGAATAAGAATTAGAAGTATAACATGAAGTAGAAGGAGGAGGAGGAGGAACAACAAGAGTAGTAGAAGAATTAGAAAAAAAGAAAAAAAAAAGAAAAAGTAAAAGAATTTGAAGAAGAAAAGGATTATAAAGAATAAAGAAGAAATTAAAAAAAGAAGAAGTAAGAGAAAATGAAGAAGATTATGTTGATATCAGAGAAGAAGAGGAAGAATAATATTAATACAAATAATATTAAAAATAATAAAAACAAAAATAATTGGATAGAAGAGGAGAAGGAGGAGAATAAGGAGATGAAAAAAAAGCTGAAGTGGTTGGAGAAGAAACAAAAAAAAATGAAGCAGAAGAAGTAGTTGTTGTAGAAGGAGAAGAAGAATAAGAATAAGAAGAAAAAGAACAAGAAGAAAGACAATAAGAACAAGAAAAAAGAGAAGGAGAAGATGATGGATGAGAAGAAGAAGAAAGAGTTGGAGGAGGAGGACAAGAAGAAGATGTAAAAGAAGAATAAGAAGTAGAAGAATAAGAAGAAGAAGTATAACATGAAGTAGGAGGAGGAGGAAGAGGAGGAGTAGCAGAATAATTAGAAGAAAAAGAAGAAAAAGAAGAAAAAGAAATAATAAAAGAAGTTGAAGTAGAAAAAGATTATAAATAAGAAAGAAGAGAAAAAAAAGAAGATTAAGTAGATGTCAGAGAAGAAGAAGAATAATAATAATTTTACTAATAATATTAAAAATAAGAAAAATAAAAATAATAAGATCGAAGAGGAGGAGTAGCAAGGTAAAAATAATAAAAAAAAGAGGAAGTAAAAGATTAATAATAATAATTATAAAAAGTAGAAGAAAAAATAAAACAAATGAAGACGAGGAGGAGGAGGAGGAGGAGGGGAGAGGAAGAAGGAAAAGAAGAAGAAAAAGAAAAAGAAAAAGAAGATGAAGAAGGAGAAGGTGGAGAATAAGAAGATGATAAAGATAAAGAATAAATAGAAGTAGAAGGAAAAGAAGAATTAAAATATGAAGAATAAAAATATGATGAAGAATAAGAAAAAGCAGAATAAAAAGAAAAAGTAGAAGAAGAACAAGAAAAAGTAGATGAAGAAAAAAAAAATAAGAAGACAACGACTGAGTAGAAGAATAAGGAGATTAGGAAGGAAGATCAGATGAAGAAGAAGGATAATAAGGAGGATGAGAATAAGAAGAATAAAAAAAAGAAAAAGTAGAAGAAGGTTAATGAGAAGACGAAGAAGAAGAAGAAGATGATGATGATGATGATGATGAGGAAAAATAAGAAGATTAAGAATAAGAAGGAAAAGGAAAAGGACAAAAAAATCTAAATGAAGAAGGAGGCGGAGGGCTAGAAAACAAGTAGAAAGCAAAGAAAATAGAGTAGTAGTAGAAAAATAAGAAGTAGAAGGAGGAGGAGGAGAAGAAAAAGAAGAATGTGAAAAAAAATTATAATAATTTTAATAAGGAGATGAAGGTGAAAAGAAGAAATATTAGAATAAGAAAAAAAAGGAGGAGTAGGAGGAGAATTAGTAGTAGAAGTAGAACTGTAAAAATAAAAAGGAGGAGGAGGAGGAGGAGGTGGTGGTGGTGGAGGAGGAGGAAGAGGAGGAGGAGGAGAAGAAGAAGAATAAGAAAAAAGAAGGAGAAGAAAAATAATATAGAGAAATAAACAAGAAAATGAAGGAGGAGAAGGTGAAGTAGAAGAATAAAAAAAATAAGAAGAACGAAAATAAAAATAAAAATAACAATAAGAATGAGAAAAAGTAAAACATGAAGAAATGAAGAATAATAAGAATGAGAAAAATAATAAGAAGAAGAACAAAAAGAAGAAAAAGTTAAAGAAGAAGAAGATAAATAATAGTTTGATAAAAAGAAGAATAAAAAGAATAATAATAATAATAATAAAGAGAAGAATAGGAAAAAGAAGAAGAACAAAAAGCATAAGATGAAGAAAAAGAAGAAGCATGTTAAAAATAAAAATAAGAAGAAAAAGAAGAAGCATGAGAAAAATAAAAATAAGAAGAAGGATAAGGAAAAGGAAAAGAAGAAAAAGAAGAAGAAGGAAAAAAGAAGAAAAATAAGGATTAGAAGTAAAAGAAGAAGAAGAAGAAGAAGAAGAATGATAAGAATAAAATGATAAATAAAAAATTAGAATAAGAAGTCAAGAAGATGAAAAGAAAAACAAGAAAAAGAAGATCCAAAAAAGATGAAATAAAAGTAGAAAAAAAAAGAAGAAGATAATGAAGAATATAAAGAAGAAGAATAAGAATAAAAATATGAAGAAGATAAAAAGATGAAGAATAGAAGAAGAAATAGAAGAATTTAAAAAGATGAAGAAGAACAAGAACAAGAAGAAGGAGAAAAAGAAGAAGAAGAAAAAAAAAGAACAAGAAAAAGTAGGAAAAAAAGAAGAAGAAAAAAAAAGCACAATAAGAAATAGAAGGAGACGAATAAGAAGATGAAAAAGAAGAATAAGGAGAAGGGAAAGAAAAAAAAGGCTAAGAAGCAGAAGTATATGATGAAGGAGAAGGAAAACAAGAAAAAGAAGAAGTGAAAGAAGTAGTAGTAGAATAAGAAGTAAAATAAGAAGAAAAAAAATAAGGAGAAGGAGGAGGATGAGGAGGAGGATGATGATGAAGAGGAAGAGAATATAAAGATGGGGAAGTAGAAGAAGAATAAGAAGAATTAGGAGGAGGAGAAGAATAAAAATAAAAGTAAGGAGGCAAAGAAGAAGTAGTATACGAAGAATATAAAATAGATTATGGAAAAGAAGAAAATATATGAAAAAAATAAGAAGAAGTAGAACAAGCATAAAAAAAGATGAATTAGAAAAATAAGAAGTAGAAAAAGAATAGAAAATGAAGAAGAAAAAGAAGAAGAAGTAGTAGTAGAAGAAGAAGTTGGAGGAGGAGGAGGAGAAAAAAAAGAAGAAAAGTAAAAGAAGAAGGATAACATGAAGTATAAAAAGAATAAGAGAAAGAAGAAGATGTAAAAGAAGAAGAAGTTGTTAAAGAAGAAGAAGAAGATAAAGAAGAAGAAGAAGATAAAGATGAAGATGTAGAAGATGAATAAGAGCAATAAGTAGAATAATAAAAAGAACTAAAAAAAAGAAGATGATGAAGATAAATAAGATGAAGAATAAGAAAAAGTTGAAGAAAAAGAAAAAGAACATGAAGAATAATGAGGAGAAGAAAAAGGAAAGAATGAGAAATAGAATAAAAAAATTGAATAATAATAAGTGCAAGAAGAACAAAACAAAATAAATGGAAGAAGATATAGAAGAAAAAGGAGAAGGAAACGAAGTAAAAAATAAGAAGAAAGAGAAAAATTAATAGAAGAATAAAAAGCGGAAGAAGAAAAAGTTGAAAAAAAGAATAAGAGGATGAAGAAAAGGAACAAAAAGAAAAATAAAAAAAAGAAGAGGCAGATGAAGTGGAAAATTAAAAGAATAAAAAGAAGGTTAATAATGAATAAGACTATGAGGAATATTAAGAAGAAGAAGATGAAAAAGAAGAAAAAAAAGGTGAAGTATAAAAACTTGAATAAAAAGATGAAAAGGAGGAGGAGAATGAAAATTAAAAATAAGAAGAAGATGATGATGATCATGAAGAAGAAGAAAAAAAAATGATTAAGCTCAAGAAAGAGAAGAAGATGATGATGATGATTATGAAGAAAAATAAGAAAAAGGAGAAGAAGAACGAGAAAAAGTAAAAGAATGAGAAGGAGGAGGAGAAGAAGAATGAGAAGAAGAAGATGGAGAAAAATAGAAGATGGAAGAGAATAAGATGAATAAGTAGTAGTAGAAGAAGAAGAAAGAGATGGAGTATAAAAAAAGATGAAAAAGGGGAAGAAGAAGAAGAAGATGATGATGATGATGATGAATAAAAGTAAAAGAAAGAGAAGGATAAGAAGAAAAAAAAATAATAACAAGGGGAAAAAGAAAAGTTGAAGAAAAAAAAACAAGGAGA
This sequence comes from Sapria himalayana, assembly GCA_029783825.1. Classification (NCBI taxonomy): domain Eukaryota; kingdom Viridiplantae; phylum Streptophyta; class Magnoliopsida; order Malpighiales; family Rafflesiaceae; genus Sapria; species Sapria himalayana. The sequence continues at coordinate 19,246 of JAREIK010003250.1, forward strand.
AAAAGAAGACGATGAAGAATAACAAAAAAAAGTGAAAGAAGATTTTGATGAAGAAAGAGAATGAGAAGAAGGAAAAAAAGAAGTAGAAGAATAATAAGAAGAATAAGGAGAAGGAGAAGAAGAAGAAGAATAAAAAGAAGTCGAATAAGAAAAAGGAGAAGAAGAAGAAAAAGAAAATACGAGTATTAGTAAAAAATAATGTGAAAGGAGTAGAAAAAAAAGTAGTAGAATGTAAAGAAAGTGAAAACGAAGATCATGAATAAAAAGAATAAGAAGAAGTAGAAGGAGAATATAAAAAAGAAGAAGAATAATAAGACAAAAAAGAATTTCATTTCAAAGAAGATGAAGAAAGAAAGAAAATAAGAAGCAAAATATTAATAATAAGAAAAAGAAAAAGAAGAAAAAGAATTATACGAAGAAGAATAAAAAATAGAAGTAAAAGAAGTTGAATAAAAAGTGG
>JAREIK010003250.1:22705-266617 GCA_029783825.1 Sapria himalayana
TATCAATCTATCTATATATCTATTAGTCTCTCTATCAATATGTCTTTCTATTTATCTATCTATCTATTTTAATATTTATCTATCTATCGATCTATCTATCTATTTGTTTATCTATATTTGTATTTGTCAATCTATATATCTAACTAACTATCTGTCTGTCTGTCATCTATCGATCTATCTATCAGTCTTTATGTCTAATGATTTATTTTTCTATTTATTTATCTTTCTATTTGTATATCTGTCTATCTATCTATCTATTTATTTGTCAACCTATGAATCTATCTCTCTATCTTGCTACCTTTATATTTATCTATATTTCTATCTATCTATCTTTCTATTTGTCTATATATCTATATATCTAACTATTTATCAATTTATTTATCTTTATATTTATCTATCTATCTCTTTTTTTTTGTTTGTCTATCTATCTAATTATCTGTTATTTGTCTATTTGTATATTTGACTATTTGTCTATCTAAATTTTTGTCTATCTATCTATTTGTCTATCTAGCTATTTGTTTATCCATCTATCTATCTATCTATCTATTTGTCTAATATGTTTGAATTTTTATCTATTTAAATACTTATATGTGTATTTGTCTATCTATCTATCTATCTATTTATTTGACTATCTATCTATCTATTTACCTATCTATCTATCTATCTCATTTTTGTTTGTCTTCTTATCTATCTATCGATATGACTATTTGTGTATCTGTATATTTGTCTATCTATTTTTGTGTCTATATATCAAACTATTTATCGATCCATTTATATATCTATCTATTTTTCTATCTGTCGATCTGTCTATCTCTTTATTTGTCTATCATTTATCTATCCTTCTAAATGATTTATCTACCTATCTATCTATCTTTTTACATATCTATCTATCTTTTTGTCCTATCTATCTTTATATCCTTTTGCCTATCTATATATCTATAAGTCTATATATATTTCTATCTATTGATCAATCTTTATTTCTTTCTATATATACTTCTATCAATCAGTCTATATATCTATTAGTCTCTCTATCAATATGTCTTTCTATTTATCTATCTATCAATTTTAATATTTGTCTATTTATCGATCTATCTATCTATTTGTTTATCTATCTTTGCATTTGTCGATCTATATATCTATCTGTCTGTCTGTCATCTATATATCTATCTATTAGTCTTTATGTCTATCTATATATTTGTCTATGTATCTATCAATCTTTTTATTTGTCTATCTCTCTAAATGTCTATCTATCTTTCTATTTGTCTATCTATCTATTTATTTTTCTATCCATCTAACTATCTGTCTATCTATCTATCTTTATATATATATATACTTTTATCGATATATTTATCCCTCTATTAGTCTCTTTGTCTATCTATTTAACTATCTATATTTCTATTTGTCTATTTGTTGATCGGTCTATCAATCTATATTTGTATCTTTCTATATATTTATCTATCATCTATCTAACTATCTATCTGTCTATCTAACTATCTATCTGTCTATTAGTCTATATAATTATCAATCTTTATATCTATCTTTTATTAGTCTATATGTCTATCTACATATTTGTCTATCTATCTTTCTATTGGTATATCTGTTTATCTATCTATCTTTCTATAATTCTACTTATATATTTGTCTATCTGTCAATCAATCTTTCTATCTATATGTCTATATGTCTATATGTCTGTCTATATACTTGTCTATATATCAATCTATCTATCTATTTGTCAATCTGTCAATCTATCTATCTATCATTCTATGTATCTATCTTTTTACATATAACTATCTTTCTATTAATCTATCTATCTATATACTTTTCCATCTATTTGTCTATCTTTCTATTTATTTTTCTATCTATCTATTGGTCTATCAATCTATCTATTTATATATCAATTAAATAATCAATCTATGTATATATCTATCTCTTTGTTTGTTTGTATATTTGTCTATCTGTTAATTTTTCAATTTGTCTATCTGTATGACTCTTTATATGTTTATATATCTATTTGTCAATTTATCGATATGTCTATATGTCTATCTATATTTTTTTTATCTATATATTTGTCTATCTGTTAATCTTTTTAAATGTCTATTTGTCTATATGTTAATTTGTCTATCAGTCTATTTGTCTATATGTTAATATGTCTATCAGTCTATTTGTCTATCTATCTATTTGTATTTATTTATCTGTCTATCTATCTGTCTATCTATCTATATATTTATCTATATATTTATCTATCTATCTATCTATCTACCTTTATATCTGTCTATCTCTCTATTTATCTATATATATGTCTAATTGTCACTCTATCTATCTATCTATATGTCTATCTATCTATCTATCTATTTTTTATCTATCTAAATATATATTTATCTATATATCTATATGTCTATTTATCTATCTGTCTGTCTATCTATCCATCTAATAATATATATATATCGATCTATCTATTTATCTATCTATCAAGCTTATATATATATATATATATATATATATATATATATATATATCTACTTATCTATCTATTTATCTATTATCTATTTATTTATCTATATTTTTGTTTGTTTGTTTAACAATATATCTGTCAATCTAACTATTAGTCTATCTGTATGTCTATAATTTTTGTCGATTTGTATATTTGTCTATTTTTCTATATGTTGATGTATCTATTTGACTATCTGTATATCTATCTTTTTATCGATTTGTATATTTGCCTATCTATCTATGTATCTATTTATTTATTAATTTATTTATTTATCTATTTGTCTATCTATCACTTTTTCTATGTGTCTATTTGTCTAAATGTTAGCATATCTATTTGTCTATCTTTATATCTTTCTATCTATCTTTCTGTCTGTCTGTCTATCTGTCTATCTAACTATCTTTCTACAAACTACCTATCTATGTATATGTCAATCTAACTTTTAATTTGTTTGACAATCTATCTATCTATTAATCTGTCTATTTGTCTATCTATATGCCTGTCTATTTATTTATCTGTCTATCTGTCTATTTGTTTATCTATTGATAAATTTTTTTTATCTATCTATCTATCTACATGCCTATCTTTCTATATGTCTATCTATATATCTATTTGTTTACTTGTCTAACTATCTATCTATCTCTTTGTTTACCTATCTAACTATCTATCTATCTATCATCTATCTATCTACCAATCTTTCTATCTATTTATAAATCAATCACAATCAATCTCTCCTATCTATATTTTTATCTATATATCTAACTACCAACCTACCTACCTATATATCTATCTATCTATCTAATAAATTATCAATCAATAAATCTATTTATCTAAATATTTATCTATCTATAAATCTATCTATCTGTTTGTTTGTCTGTCTATCTATTTGTCTATCTATATGTCTATTTAGTTGTATATCTATCTATTTGTTATTTGTAGATTTGTCTATCTATGTATCTATTTATCTGTCTATATATATATATATATATATATATCTCTGTTCATTTGTTTATCTATTTATATATCTATTTATCTATATTTCTATATGTCTATATGTCTATCTGTGTATCAGTCTACTTATTTATCTATTTATTTTTCTATATATCTATCTATTTATCTATCTATTTATCTATCTATCTGTCTATATGTCAAACTCTGTATCTATCTATATGTCTATATGTCTATTTGTTTATTTGTCATAAAATGTATATGTATATTTTTCTATATGTCTTTATATCTATCTATCTATCTCTTATTATGTCTATATGTCAATTTGTATATCAGTCTATCTGTCTATTAATCTTTTTGTCAATCAGTTTATCTATCATTCTGTCTATCTATCTATCTATCTATCTGTCTATCTATTTATATGTCTATTTATCTATCTTTGTATCTATTTATCTATGTATCTATGTATATATTGATCTATCATTGTATCTATCTCTATATTTATTTCTTTGATTGATTATTTATCTATCTATCTATTTGTTTATTTGTCTAACTGTATTTATGTCGATCTATCTTTCTATCTATCTATTTATCTATTTGTCTATCTATCTATTTGTCTATATGTCTATCTATCTATCTATCTATATATCTAGGTTCAATCCATCTATCTCTATCTCACTATCTATCTATCTATATGTCCATCTATCAATTTGTCTATCTATTTATTTCATTACTAATAATAATGAGAATACCGACCAAATTATCGACCAAAGAAATAGGTCGATAATTACTAACTAAATCACGACCATTTAGAGACCAAAAAGGGGTTTTAAAAAAAAATAATTCCGACCAAATTTCCGACCAAATATCGATCATATTTACCGACCAAATATTTTTGGTCGAAAATTAGTCAGTAAATTAGGAGGGAATTAGAAAATAAAAATTACCAACAATTACCGACCATTTAATGACAAAAAATATATTACCATGAAAAATAGTCAGTAAAGTGGCTTTCCAAAATATTTATAACGTCGTAATTACCGACTATTTACCAGCCAAAATTTTGATCGGTAATTCCTAGAATAAATTTTTTGATTTTTTTTTTTAAATTGCTAAGTCATTAACACTTAGCAAAATTCCCCTCTTTCATATCTTTGTCTCTCTGAATTTTTTTAGCACTATCAGATTTTCATTTTTTCCGAATAATCGGGTATTAGCTTTTTTTAATTCTCCTCTGATTTCCTTTCTTAATTTTCTATATGATTTTGACTCTACACCATTAATTAAATTATAAATTATCAGTATAACCTTTGGTCTTCTACTATATACATTTTTAAGGTTTTATTCATTTCAAAAACTAAATATTTGCATTTTGTTCTATCCTTTTGTAGTTGAAGAAAATATTTAATGCTTGATATTTTCTGCTTCTGTATCTTAAGAAAAATTAAACTTAATGTTAATGGGTTATATTTTTGTTGTCTCCGAAAAAATTATAAACATGTAATAGTATATATAAAGTTTTATACATTTATATAATTGTATGACATTATATATAAATGTCTATACTTTAATTTATATAAATGTATTACATTATATATAAATACGGATATATTTATATTAAAATATAATGTTATATATAAATATTTATACATATCTATTGATGTTTATAAATATTTATACAATATTTACATAAAACAATCCATTTATATAAATTTTTATAAAACAATTATGTAACATTAAATGTTTATACAATTTTGTAAACATTTATATTACTTATTAATTTTTATATAAATATAGAATATTAATAATGTTTATATAAATGTGATATGTAAACTATATAGTATTTATAAAAGTGTTACATATATGTAATTATATTTAAGTGACATTTATAAAAATAATTTAATCACAAATATAATATCTAAACACTTGTTTAATTATATAATCATATGTCATTATATATAAAAATATCTATAACTATATTAATAATTAAGTAAACTATTTTTATAACTATATTTATAATTATACATAACTAATTTTAACTATATAATAGTGTATAACTATGTGTATAATTCTATATAACTATATTTCTAAAAAATATATACTATATGTATAATAATATATAACTATATATGATTGTATTTTACTAAATGTATAACTATGTAAATGTTATATATAATTATATCTTTCACTACATACATATTTATAACTATATGTGTATAACTATATATAATTATTTGTATTACTATGTAACACTATATAATTAAATATAACTATATTTGTAACTATATATACATATATGTATTAATATAATTAAATCAAAATATTTGTTTATAACGTTGCATATATTTATGTATAACTACTTATAACTAAGTGTATGAATATATCTATATATAACTATATGTTTAATTATATATAATTATTTATAACTATATATATTATTTGTATAATAATATATAACTATAAATAATTATATCTTACTATATGTATAACTATAAAAGTTGTATACATAATTATATTTAACTATTAAATTTATAGCTTATATTCAATATATATTTGTATATATTAGTATATAAAAAAGTATTTTACTATATCATACCTATACATAACTATATGTATAAATATATAAAATTAAATGAAAACATATAACTATATGTATAACTATATAAATGAAAACATACAAGTATTTAAATGAAAACATACAAGTATTTAATATGTATAACTATATTAAATGAAAACATACAAGTATACCTGCATAAAAAAGTATTTTACTATATGTATAATAATATACTTACATGTATAAATATAAGTATAACTATATGTATAACCACATATAACTATATTTATAATTACTGTATAACAACATACAACATCATGTTTAACTAAGTGTGTATAACTATTTATATATATTTATATACCTATATAAAACTCTATATAATTAAATATAACTATATTTGTAACTATGTATACATATATGTATACATAAATGTAAATCTATATATTTGTTTATAATTTTGTATACATTTATGTATAACTACTTATAACTACTTGTATTAAAATATCTATATATAACTATTTGTTTAATTATATATAACTATTTATAACTATATATATTATATGTATAATAATATATAACTATAAATAATTATATCTTACTATGTGTATAACTATAAAAGCTATATTTAAATATACAATTTACAACTTATATTTAATATATATTTGTATATGTTTGTATATAAAACATTATTTTACTATATCTATACATATACATAACTATGTGTATAAATATATAAAATTAAATGAACAAATATATAAATTTACAAGTATAAATATAAGTTTAACTGAATGTGTAACTATATGTATAACCACATGTAATTATATTTATAATTACATGTATAACAACATACAATATTATGTTAAAATATATGTGTATAACTATATATAAATATTTGTATAACTAAATAAATATCTATATAATTAAATATAACTATATTTGTAACTATTTATACATACATGTATACATATATGTAAATCTATATATTTGTTTATAACTTTGTATAAATGTATATATAATTACTTATAATTACTTGTTTAAAAATATCTATATATAACTATGTGTTTAATTATATATAATTATTTATAACTATATATACTATATGCATAATAACATATAACTATACATATATTCCATACTATAATGAGCCATTCCGGCACAACACAACCATTTTGACGCCTCTATGTTTGACATTACTCATAAATAACAATGTAAATTAATTATAATCAAAAACTTATTTGTTTATTTTAATTATTAACAATACTCGCATCAAATAAGAATACTCATCTCTCATTTAAATTAATTAACATTAAAATATAACCAAACCAAAATAATAAAACTTAAGCCAACATAGTTAAACCGGTTTGTCCAAACCCATGCGTACCCAACACAACTTACACTATTACATATAGTCACACACATAACACACCCTACAAAACAAAAGACAACACGTTAAATAACTTATAAGAATAGCATTATATATACTCATGCTCACCACATGATGGTAGACAACATGATAACACAACACAACCAACATCGATAAACATGAGCATGATCACTAGCACAACCATGGGCATGACATTATTATTAGGGGTTTTAAAACATTTTTTGTTCTTTTCAAACTTTTATTGTTTTATTTATATTTATATTTTATTTTTTTTTTAAATTTTTTGGATCCAAATCGGGTTTGGGTTGCCCTGAGTTGTCAGCCTCAACTCATCCCCATTTAAAATTGTGTTGAGCTTTCTCAACCTGAACCCAACACACCCCAAACTCAAGCCAAACCTGAAAATAAATTAGGGTAGTTTCTAGAATTTGTTGAACAATGATTCATGCCAATTTTTGGAAAATGAAATTATGATAAATAGCTAAAAGAAGAGTGGGTATGGATAGTTCGTGATTTTGAAGGTAAATAATAATAAAAAAAATTTAGGAATTTTCGATGGGGAAAAAATAGTAGCTGCTAAAAAGTAAAAAAAAAACCTATTTACTTTGTTAAAACTCTTGCTAAGATTATCTACTAACTCATTTTAATTTTTGATTTTTAACTATTTTAGCTAGTCAAACACAATAAAAGGTGGCAGATGGATAGTCAAAAAAAAACCTATAATGTCCTGAGTGCATTATATATATAAAATATATTTTAAGTAGCTATTTTGTTGAGTGTCAGCATCTGGACCGTAGTTTTCAATCCACTTTTTGTAATATATACCATCACAAATTCACAATAATATCCATTCCAATCAATCCAAATCGAACCCCAATTTTCATCCCGGCTCCCACTCCGCATTTTGGATAACATCGTGGACCGTGGTTGTCAGCATCTGGGTTTGTCAAATAATTAAATAAATTGGTGGAATCCAAGCCGCTGGTATAAAGTTTGTGTCTTGGGTATGTGTTGGTGATGAAAGGTGGCAGATGCTGCGCATCGGGATAAGATGATGGGGAGGGGTTCCGTAGGAGGTTGTGGGGCGGAAGAGAGGCCTTGTCTTGTCACTCGCGCAACGGCAACGCCAGGATCGGATAATTCCTCATTTACAAAAAGTAAGGCAGTTCCAGTTGATGTTAATTTTTTCTCACGTAAGGCGCTCGGCCAGCAACCCCCTCCTGTTGTTCCTCAGAATGTGCCTGGTTTAATTATGCCAGTTAGATCTGTCGTGTCTTGTTTTCCCAACAGATTAAAAGGTTTGTTGACAAAATCCAATGCTAGGAATAGGAAAAAGAAGGCTTCTGCTGGTTCAGAAAAGAATTGTTCTCACGCAGGGAAGCCCAAAGTCGGGAACATTTGGTCAGAGACGGAGGAGTATTTTAGGGAGTTGGCACAACCAGATATTGATGCATTATATCAACTCTCTTTTCATATCTCTCTGGAAAGTTCCACATGCCATCCGATTCCGTGCATTGAAAATGATAACAGAGAGGGAATTGGGTTCCAGAAGAACGTGGAAACTTTTTTTGTTAGAAATGGCAATGTTTTAAAAGATGGCTTGATCCAAGGAAATAAGAAATTGGTGGAAACTGACGTTGCGAAACATCAACACAACCGACACAAGAATTTGGCAAGTGGTATGCAATGGCTTTTGGGATGCACTAATAGGATTATATTGGCTTCTGATCGACCCTCAAAGAAGCGGAAGCATTTAGGCTCTGAAGCAGGATTGGAAAAGGTTATAATTGGTTTCCCATGTGAGGAGAATTCTTCAGTGTGTGATTTTTGCTGTAAGAGTGAGTTAGTTGATGATTCTAATGTCTTGATTGTCTGTTCTTCATGTAAAGTTGGCGTTCATCGCAAATGCTATGGCATGCAAGAGGTTGTAGATAGATATTGGGTATGTTCTTGGTGTAAGCACATGACTACCAGTAGTGATTTGGTGAAGCAGCCTTGTGTACTTTGTCCAAGGTTGGGAGGTGCTTTAAAACCTATTGACAGAGACTGTGATATGTCAGTCTTGGAATTTGCACACCTGTTTTGTTCTCTGTGGGTGCCTGATGCTTATGTACTGGATCTATGTAAAATGGAACCAATTATGAATGTGAAAGTCAACAACGAAACCCAGAAGAAATTGAAGTGTCAGCTTTGCAAGGTGGACAACGGTGTTTATGTTCGGTGTAGTCATGGTATGTGTTGTTGCTTTTTATGTCAAAGTTGTGTCTTTGTTTCAGTCAACAGATAAATGATGATTTCATAAAGTAACAATGATGGAAAAACATAATTAAATGTGTTGTGATTATTATTCATATATAGTATCTCATTTTTAATTTTTTGTTCATTTTCTTTATTAAATAATATTAATGTGTTCCAATCCTCCTTGATTATGAAGTTTATCTTATAATAAAATATGCTAAAATTCTGAATTTGAAACTTTGAGTTGATATTAAGAATTCATTCTATTTAATTCATACAATTATTTTGAGTTGTTATTGGATATTAATTCATGATAAATTTTGGCTTGATTATTCTTAAAATAAGAATGTGTTTAATTTAAAAAATTTAAATTATTTTATATTTATCTACATTCATAAAATGATAAGAATATAATTTAATTATGATATTAAGATTTTAAGAATCTAGTATGTCTTAAGATTTATATATCTCATTGTTTGAATTACACATGATCTTAGCCATAAGATTGAGAAACAGAGAAAGATACTTAAGTTTAAATTTATTTTTTTATTATTTAGCAGCACATGATTCGTGTGTTGCCCCAAATGATATATATATATATATATAGTTTATGTCATACTTTAAAAACATTGGCGACTATAACATTGTGTCATATTTGGCTTTTGGTGAAGAGGCATCAATTTTGGGGTGCACGCTCTCTGGGAACATTTGCGATAGTAACCACTAGAAAATTTTGATGGTGTTGATAGTGTCGATGCACTGTATCACTATAATAATAATGTATGTGGCTGCTTACGATTTTTTTTTCTTGATTTTCTGAGTTTGTTGAATATATGATTGTGTAATTTGGTAAAAATATTTTTTTTGACTCATTGATAGAACCATTATATAGAATCTTTATAGACATAATTGGAGTTTTTTTTTTGTTAATATAAATGAGGGCAACCTAGAAGGCCAGAACTTGTATTCTCTTTTGTCTAGAATTTTGTAAATTATTATGATATAAAAAGATAATTGAAATTTTTGTATGACTATTGAGAACAACCTAGCAGTGTTCCAGTGATATTAATGATAAATATATTTTTTCTTTATATTATTTTGGTGAGAATTTAATTTGTGGCCCAAATATATGTGAATTATTTGTTGGTAAATTCACCTTAAATTATGACTAAAATTAATAAGTCGATGCATACGAATGCACACATATTAGTGTAACTGTGATAGTCATTTGATCTTCATTTATTGAATGTATTTAATTTATGTGATACTTGCAAGAAAGATTCAGATGTGACTATTTTAATATATTTTTTATAGATATGTTATTTATATGATATTATTTAATTGTGAATATATAGATTGATTGACTAAGACAATATGACTTACTATATTGCTTAGACATAATTGAGTGAGAGGATTGTTGATGTCGTATTCACATTGACATATCATATGATATTGAAGAGATTTGGTGAATAAGTTTATTATATTCTTTACATATATATTATAAGAAGTATGATATACTAGTTTGTGATTTATAATTTTTTGGGGAGATTGTACTTTTGTATCTTTTGGTGTTTATTAGATAGTGATTCAAATAGCTATAGTTATATTTAGATTGAGTCAAGTTAGTATGATGAGTCGTATTATTGTGACATATTTGTCTCATATCAGTGATCAGATAGCTGAGAGACTTGGTACAAGCACATCGAAATACACGAAGAGAGTAATTATATGTTCTTTATATTGTAGGTCAAGACAATATTGGGGAAAAGTGTTGGTCATTGCATCATGAATTATGGACTTTTTGAAAGTTCAGAGACTATATAACAAACTACTTGATCTACTCAAGTTGATTCTTTTATAGTCATGTCAATTGAAGATGTTACATTGATGCCTTATTAGGAGTATCTCGATTTTGTTCTTTGAGTGCCACTATATTAGGTATGTCTACATTTATTATATTTTTTGTTGTTCATCTCATTTCACATTGTTAGATTCTGAATTTAAGAGCTAATATACATGCTATAAGTAATTATTATTTTTATTTAGTAGTTAATTATTAGGTAATGCCACTAAAGATTAATTGTTAAGGGATCATCTCTAATGGTTAATTATTAGGTGGTGGCTTTGAATATTTTATTTTACTTGTTCTTTGTTTTAGATTTTATTTTTAAAGTTGGTTTGTACTATTAAATTAATTATTTAACACATATATTTAATATAAAAAATCTCAATTAATTACTATATTATTATGTAGAATATAATCAAATATTATATTATAAATATTATTTTTTGTCATATTCATTAAAGATTTTTGAATACTTATATATGATATAATCATTATGAAGATGAAAGATCTTATGAATTTATAATATTTTTTTATTTAATTTCTAGTTAGTATCAATAATGTGGGCGGTGATGCAAGTGATTACTTTTTCATTATGACTAATTTAAATATTATACATCATCGAAACTACTCTACTTTGTGTTCTTAGTTGGTTAGTTATTTTTTTATATTTTATATTTTTTTATAATGTCATTTATACTAGTGATGATCCTATGGATTCCATGATAGGCATGAACTATAAGTATTTATGCATTAAACAAACTAGTTTTGATTCTTTTGAAAATCCAAGTAAAAGTTTCATGCTTGTAATTAACTTAGTCATGTTTTTCACTGCAAACTAATAACCAATAATTAACCGGTAAGTTCAATGATCCTATGAGATCATTGAACTTATAAAAGATTTGCATTTAAGTATTCTATCACTTAGTTGGGTTTGTGTGAGATTTAATATATTGTATTTTTTCATGTATTATTTGATATTTCTTTTAATATGTTTAATCTCATCAGTACCTTTATAAATATATATTTTTTTATAATATATATATTATATAGAATTTTTTTAACTTCTAGAATTTTTTTATTAATTTTAAAATACATTTATATTAATGATGTTTGTTTATTTATAGGGTTTTAAGTACCAGAGCCAAGGTAAACCTATGACTGAGATAATTTAGTTTTAAATTTTTTGATTGTGCTGTCATTATCTTCAATAATGTTTATATCATGTTCATTATATTAACTAATATTTTTTATTTCTTTATATTAAAGAATTTTTGAAGATGTGAGATATTATTTTTATCTAATTGTAAAATTAATCTCTAAAAAATATATAAAAATAATACTGTGTGTTTTGTACTTTGTAGAAATTTAGACTTGAAGCCAAATCTAAATCTTAAAAAACATAATTCTATACTTGTAATCCTGCCTTACCAATATTATTTTACATAATTATATGATATTATTATAATAAATATAAAAAATACAAATATTAATATTGCTTGCTAAATACAACATAGAGAATTATGATGAGTTGATAATCTAAGAGAAAATAATAGATTATAGTTTAAGTGTAAAAAATTATAAATTTTTAATTTTTATTTATAGAATTTTTTTGGATTAAAATATATATTTTAATATTGCTTGCTAAAGACAACATAGTGAATTATGATGAGTTGAGAATCTAAGAGAAAATAATAGATTATAGTTTAAGTGTAAAAAATTTTTAATTTTTATTTATAGAATTTTTTTGTATTAAAATATATATTTTAAAAATCTAAAATATTTTTAAATATAAATCTAATAACTTTTGAATTTCTATGAATACCCATTGGACTAAAATCTAGCTACTAAACTTTAGCTTTTAATTGTTTGTTTGGCAACATGTTAGCCAATAGGACATTGACTTGCACCGTAGTTCTGTTGGCTGGGTTGTTGAATGTTGGTCATTACATGGCAACATTAAATTACTGAGAGAGATAATGAGTTTATATTACATATTTATTTTGTTGATTATAAATTTAAATAATATTTTTATTTTGATAGAATGAATAAAGAATGACCTAACTCAAGAGTACTTTTAGTTATGATATTAGATAATAGAATCTTGGAAGCCTATATATCTTTTTAGGACTAAGATGAATTATGATAATAAATATATTATATTATCACAAATGAGATATATATAAAATATTCTTTTTAACATAAATTTTGAGTTGTGCTCCAATATATACTTTTGTTGAGCTAGTTATAGTTTTTTTTTATGCTATGAGTTCTTCTGTTGATTTGACTATGGAAGAGAATCATAAGAAATAGTTTATCTGATCTATATAATTAATAATTTTTAAAGTTTTATACTACATGCTCACCATGTTATATATTTTTTGCATGTTTCGATATGTAAATAAATTTTTAAGGCTTGATATATTATTCAGTGATAATGAATATCTTCAGCTAACCAAGTATTTATATTTTAACTAGGCTCCACCTTCTCCATATATGGGATATATTAAAAATTAATATTTTTAAGAGAGTTTTATCTCTTAAAAAAGTGAAAGATAGATAGTAACCTCATGATATAGTGCAAAGATAAAGAATAAAGTTATGATCATAATTATTAGTGATATTATTTGGATGACACATATTTGAGGAGATCAAATTTTTAATTTATTTTTCACTATATTTTATTATGATAATTATAAAGCAAATCATATAACTTATAATCTCATATTTAATTATTTATGATAGCATAAATTATATAAAGATAAATTATTATTTTCTTAGAGAGAAGTTCCACAAGGAGATAATTATCATAATATATAAATATATTGTAGCTTAATTACCTGACATATTTATGGATGTCTTGAGAAGAGTTAACTACTTATTTATTTTTTTAATATTATTTTAAATATTTTCACTCTATCTTGAAAGGGAATGTTATAATCTTAATTTTTTGTATATTTATTTTTTTTTGTATGATGGGAGTATCCATATTTTGGTTGTCTCAGTTATTTTCCCAATTTACTCACAGTGGATTGGATAACTTATTTTTTTTAATGTGAGAAAATAATTAATTTTTGTATAATTTTTTGTTACTATTAATTTATTTTTAAAAGGAAATAATTTTTTTTTACAGAATTAGTCATTTAATTATCAATGATATGGTAGTTCAATTGATAAAGGAGAATGATCACTCACTCTTGGAGGAAATGAGTTCAATCTCAAAGGATATCTGATACGTGCTCAATAATGTCATCAAATGTCTTTCATGTAATAAGGGACCCCAATTGTAAATATGCTTGTCAATCTAATATATTTTAAAATTAGCTATATAGTCTATATTCATTACTTAATAAAATTCTACAAAAAAAATTTTAAAAATATGAGAAATAAATTGCAATAATACTTGAATTTGTAATCGAGCATTAAAGAGAAATTATGATGAGTATGTTAATTAATTTGATTTTATTGAAAGATATTAATGATGATAATACTTGTGTAATTGAAAAAAATAAAAAAAAAAAATTTTTATGGAGGTATATATTATAATTTTATGTTTGATTATGATACATTGATGTGATATTGTTAGTGCTACAAAAATGGAGAAAGTTGAGTGTCATGTTAGAGCTTGTGCAATCTTAGCCATATTGTCTTAAATAGGAGGGATAGTTTCAAACTTCATTTTGATGTATGCTTCTTTATTAATAGGTGAATATGAAAATATGAGTAATTCATTAGATGAGTGAAAATGTTTTCCATAGAGCATGCTCGGGAAGGAGACATGAGAGTGAGGACGAAAAACAATTTGAAAATAAAGTCAAATAATATTTATTAAAAGTGAAAAGTAATTTTTTTTTGAATACACATAATTCTATGTATATATGATTTGAGGCAACTTACAAGTTGGGTGCTCCTAAATGATAAAAAATAAATAAAAAACAAACTAAAGACTCAATATTCCTTTTAAACTTGGGCATATATGTCATAAATTACCAACTTAGAAGAGAAAAAAAATTATGTTGTCCTCTGAGACTTTTCTTAAATATTCTGATAGATTATTCACAGATAAGTATATAGGTTGTAATGATTGAATTATCTTGGACTTTTTCTCAAATGAAGTGATAATTAATCTCATTATATTTTGTTTGTTCTTTAATATTAGGTTGTCAGTAATGTACCGAGCTATATGACTATCATACTAAAATATCAACGATATCTTAACTGAAAGACAAAACTCACTCAAAAAGTGTTTGGTTCACTTGAATTCATAAGTAGCTAATATCATAGCTTTGTACTTTGTCTCTATATTAGATATAAAAATAATATTTTACCTTTTATTTTTTTAGGATATAAAGCTACTTGTAAAAAAATATAAAAACTTATGTTGAATCTCTTCTCTATAATTAGAAAGGCTCAAATAGAACTTGATAATGACTTTATTTGATCATGATCATGATTTCAAAATGTAATTTCATGTTCTAAATATTTTTCACATACATGAGAATCTTAAGCATGGTACACATATGAATTTGTATAGGAAAATTTAAAAAATAACAAAAAATACTAATAATGTAAATAACATTAGGCTTAATTGTTATCAGATAGTTTTAGTTTTTCTATGATTATCCTATATCAAATGAAATCAATTGACGAATCAACATGTATAAATAAGTTTACACTTAGATTAAATGATGAGTCAGTGATTGCACACTTCAATATATTGAGATTAGATAAAATAAATAAAATATGTTTCATATAAGAAAGAAAAATCATATCTGGTAACTATTCAACTTAAATACTAAGAAAATACCTTAGATGTTCCAAATCTTTCATTTGAAATTTGATTTGTAGAAATGATTATAGTTGGTATATTTCCAACTAATCATCATATGTAATGAAAAATAAAATAAATACAATTAATTTCACATATTCTCATTTCGATTCATGTAAAAAATAATAATAATAGTCTGACATATATTTCTAAGATTAAATATTGTAAATATCGAGTAAAATTTATTGAATAATTTACAATCTACATTTTATATATGTGCTCCTAGGAATAATGAATCTTGTTGGCTCATTTTTCATGATTACCATGAAGGAATCTATTTCTTATATTTAATCGATATATAATTTACTTGTATGATACTGTAATAGAAAATGATTATCTAATTGGTAGCATCTTGGCCACATGAGAGGTGTCCAGCAGTCAATATTATAAGTTTGTGTAAAATTTTTTGCTAGTATCTTGGCCTTAATTTGATTGACTTTTTTATTAGATTGCCTTCATTGTTTATGCCTAACTATATTCTATAATTGACTTATCTATTAGGTTTTAGATGTGATCTCATGTTTGATTGGATGTCATTGACTCATCTCTTCCAACATAATCCGTCACCATATTGGATGGTTGAGTGCGTTAGGGAGTGTCCATAATTTTGTAACTATCAAATAAGAATAATAAATTATAATATGCAATCTAAAAATGCAAATAAGAAAATATTTGAAATAAATTTACTTAGTTGAATATGTTATTGACTCCTTTTATATTGCAATTGCAAGGTTCAAGTTATTATTTTTAGCTGGATTAGTTGATACGATAGAAAACTTATCTAGAATTATTTGTGAATGTATCTGCCTATTATATGCTTTTAAATTAAAATTATCAAGTCTCTTAATTCTTATCTTTCTCTCTTGGGGACCTCACATATCATATTTAGTGTAACTGGAACACTTGCATAATCTGATGCCATGCTAGTCATACTAGAAGTAAACATATGAGCAGGATCAATTGTTACTTCTCTGTTGGGAATAATAATTAGAGATGAAAAAGAGATTATTACTAGTATTTGAAATTATGATTTTTTTGATAAAGTCAATAAAATAGGACTTGTCCATGAATAAGATGATGTTAGAACTCGTAATTATCCTCTTAGATTATAGTGAATAATACATGTCTCTTCTGAATACTATAATTAACTATTGAAGGTGTATTTGATGGCTAGTGCTGCCATCTTTTCTCTACATGGAGGGAGGTTTTAAACAAAACAAGCATCCTCCCAAATAATAAGTAGAAGGTAAAATAGTTTTCTTCATAGATATACAAGTTTGTATGAGATATTATCTTAGAGAATATAAGAAGATATTTAATTGATTAAAAAATGTGTCTTGATATCTTAGAGAATAAAAGAAAATATCTATGCATATACTTATAGAAGTATTCTAGTTGTTTTAATTGGATATCAATTTTTTTCAGCTATCTCATTTTATATATAAGCATTAACACATGATTTCTGATGAATTATCCCATGTTCCTTGAAGAAACAAGAGAATTAATGAGAAATTCATTCTAATGCATTATCATTTATCAATATTTAAGAAGCACGGATACGGACACGAGGATACGACACGGCAAGATACGGGGATACGGCAAATTCTAAAAAATTAGGGTACGACATGATAAAAAAAATAAACTTAAAAATAAAAATTATTTTCTTTATAAATATTATGTATTTTATAAAATAAATTAAATTAAAATTATTTTAGATTATAAAATAAATATATATATTTTTATTTTATAAAATAAAAATATTTTATTTTAGCCCCTAGCCTGCCCTAAACCCACGCCCACCCTCTGCCTCCCCCCTTCAATTCGCTCCCTGCCTCAATTCGCCCCCTGCCTCAATTTGCGCCCGCCGCCCCTCCCTTCAATTCGCGCCCGCCGCTTGATTCCCCCCCCCCCCCCTCAATTCGCGCTCCGCCGCCTGTGTCGAGTGGCCAACGTCGCCCATGCGGTGATGTTGGCCACTGGATGTCCGATACGCCACATGGCGTATCGGATATGGAATTTGTCAACGATATGCCACGTGACATCGGACACGTATCCGACGCGTGTCCGTACCATGTCCACGTGTCGGACACGTGGACACGGCAATCCATTGGCGTATCCATGCAACACAGATCAATATTTTAATGACAAATATAAATTGAGTTTTTATTTTTTAATAAAATTTTATCAAAATGAAAAAAATGTAAAATCTTTTTATAAATATTGACAACTATGAAAATTGAGTATAATTATTAATAAAAATAATATAATGTCATAAGCTATCATATATGGTTGTTACATGGATTCCCAAACATATGAGTGAATTAGATAAAATAAGTTTCTTATTGATACCATTTTGACGTCCTAGATAAGAAACTCTAATATTTATATTTTTAGATGACATGTCTCATAATTAATCGACGTCATTTTTTTCATGTTTGGCTCTAAATTTTTAGTTTAGCAAGTGCGATATTAAAGCCGAGAATGAATTATTAGTAGATTAATAGTATATACGACATTGATATATTGAGAATTAATACTATTTTAAAATATATTTGTAATCATTTTTTTTTTATTTTTATTTTTTTTGAGGAGCATGAAATTATTCATAAGATATTGTATTGAGATGACTATGAAATTGTTTATTAGTCATATACAATATTAATATTGATGAAATTGTTTATAAGATATAAAATAATATAGTTGAGAGAATTAATATTTAGTTGTGATGACAACGACACTCCTAATTCGTAGGATCCTGCCTAAATATTTTTGAAAAAAAATGATTTTAATTACAAATATTTTAATTAACTAAATATTATATTTTATTTTCTAAGGACATATTCAATAAAATCTCATATATTTATGATATAGACTCTTTTACCTTTCACCCTAGGTTTTGGGTGTATTCTAGTACTTAGAAGGAATATATGTGTTATTTATCATAGATTAAGTGACTTATTATGAGTGTTAATTGTTAATGTTATATTTTTTGAGAAAATTTTTTTTAAGGACTCAATTTAAATAAACATATACTTAGACACTGCAGTGGTAGGATCATATCTTTGTCTAGTTGTTACTTTTCACATAGGAGTAATTGTTAGAGGTGGAAAATAGTTTAACACTGCTCGACATGACTGCTACAGATGGTAGCCTACCACAACTCGGTGGAGTACTAACAACCTTGGGTGTGTTGGGCCAGGCCACTTGGAAAGTGGAAATGGCAAGGTTTGTTCACGAAGCATGATCCTTGCTTGGCTAAAAGTGTTAATTAGGTCGGGCAGCTCTGGCACAACACGGTTTAATTGTGCTTGGTACTATACGACACGGTCTAGCTGTGCTTGGCACGACATGACAAGATTCAAAATTATGCTTAGAAGTGTCGTGGGCAAGCCTGTGGCATAGCTAAGGTCGTGTTGGGCCAATCATTTTGGCATGAGAGACTAGACATGACATGACCTAACTTGATGGCCACTGTGCAAGCAGGTCAGTTTTGGCATTGCTGGTCAAATCAGCTAGCTTGGTCCTGACCCATGCTAGCCTAGAACGAACCAGGCTAGCTTAGCTTGACTCGTGTAAGCCTGGTCAGCCCTGACTCGGATTGGTATGACTCGGCACGACCCACATGTGCCCAAAAACTATGTCAACGGGCTGGGCATGACACAGTGACCATTATGGGCCAAAAAAAGGGCCGTGCTAGCACGGCACGGCTGGTTTGACACATTTATGCATTACTCAACTTGGCTCGATATAGGCTAGCTTGGATTTGTGCTGGGGCAGCTCAGGTTTGTCTAAGTTTATGCTAGTTTGATTCATGCTAGTTTGAGTTTGATCCTAGTTAGCATGGGCACATGCAAGGCTAGCTTGGGCACATGGTAATGACTCGCCCTGATTTGGTCGGATCTTTTTTTTTTTTTTATAGAAAAAGGCATGTAAGATTCACTTGCCAACACGTGATTTTTGCCTGAACTGGGGCACGACATGAGCACGTTTTGTTACCTAGGTTGTATCGGGGCATATATTCATAGGATTGATTGTGGGCAATTTTTTGGGATTGTGCTTACATTACTGGCTGTGGGCCACCCTCGGGATTGTTTATATAGGACTGGCTGTAGGTCGTGCCAAGGCCTATGAAAAAGGGCCATGCCGCCATACTTGTTTGCTACTTCTAGTAATTGCGGACTCTTCTTATATGTTTATACCTGATACTACTAGAATGATTTATTTCGAGGAGAGTAGTGACCTCTCTCATGCGGTGGTGTAGTGGTAGGATCATTTCTGTCGTATTGTTACTCCTACTGTACTGCTATTTCTTGTAATGCCTATTTTTGTTGTGTTCATGTGATTGTTTTCATTATTTCTAGTGATCTATTTTTGTTGGGCTGCTGGTACTATTTGTGGACAGTTTAATATTTGTTTGAATGGAATAGGCATAGGCCTAATATAGATTATAGAGGTATATCATATTGATTACCTAGGAGACTTGGGTGCACCAATTGAGATAGAATCAGATGCATGAGACTATATATAATATACACACAGTAGAAAGAGTAACTTTTCCAGAGAGTTGTTGAGAGTTATTTCTAAAACAATATCTGATATTATTATGAATTGCTGAGGGAGATATGTCAATATTAGATTTATTCCAAAGTCATATAATTTTCCCGGTCAAATGTTGGTCACTTTTAATTTAATAAATGAAAAATTCAAAATGTGATATATGAGTCCTGTCTAATTTACACATGTCTAGAAATAAGATACGTATGATAAATCTTTTAAGATATTTATTTTTTGTAATTCTCATATAAAAAATTTCAAGTTTTCTTTTGCTAATGATTTTTGTTTTGATATAATAAAATATAATTTAATTTTCTTTTTGGGTAATAAAGGAAAAAAGTATAATTTAAAAATTTAACTTCATTAATAAGGGGGAAGGGGTGAATCCCAATTTTATGAAAGGTACATCTGAAAAAAAAAATCCTTCTAAAATCTAAATTTGAAAAAAAAACTATTCATCACCAAATTAATTTTGTTTTTACCAAAATATTTTTATTATTTCTTTTTCAAGAATATTTTTTTTATTATAAATTTTATAGTAGTCAAGTTTTATTTATAAAGAATTTAATAACTGTTAAAATGGATAAAATATTCAAAAAATTAATTTTTAAATAAAATAATATTTTATGTTATTTTTTCATATACAAAAGTGATTATCAGTCCAAATATTATTGTATAATATATGTTCAATATTAAATATGTTCGTAACAACATAAACTAATAAAGGTGTGTTCTTATATATTAAATTTTTGTAAATTATCAAATTTTAAATTTTAAAGTAAAATTTTGAATATTTATTAATATGGTTATAACTTAGGTGGGTAGGATTAGGTTGAGGGCCAACTTGAACCTAATCTAAATTCTAAAGAGTCAACTTGAAGGTTGAGATCCAACCTAATTTGAGTTTCAACCCGAGTTTGCTAATCCAAACCTAATCCAATTTAAAATTATGAAACTCGGGTTATTTTTGGGTTGGGTCGGGTTGGATCATTTGTAGCAATGCAAAATTTGGGTTTTAATAAAAAATATATTTATTTTTTATTTTTTAATTATAAACTAGAAATTAATAAAAACTACCACTAGTCCACTATACTATAAATGATTGTAAATAAAACTAATCATCTAACAAATCAGTATGATTTAAAATATTAATTAAAATTAATTACTAAGTATAAAAAATAAAATAAAAAAAATAATCTATTTGAAAATAAAAAACAACAAGAAATAAATCAATAAGTTAAAATCAAAAGTATTCAAAAGTAATAGTATAATCCAAGTATATAATGTCTATTACAACCCAAAATAAAAAACATAACAAATAAATTAAATTAAGTTGTCAACAATATTTGTCATATTGTTTGATACTTTAATCGTGAAAAAAAATAAGAAAAATCTAAAAATATATAAAAAAAGCTCAAAAAATCATATACTACACTTGTATTTAATTTTTTCAAGCAATTCAATTTCAAATTAATAATTATTAATTTACTATATTTTTCATCATTAAATCTTCAAATAAAGTAAATTGAACATATATGATATATGATACGTAAGTGGTATTTGTTAATTAAATAAAAAAATTATAAAATTATAACATATAAGTTAACTTTTAAATATGTATAATCTTACCAAAATTATGAAAATAAAGCTTAAAGAGTATGAAAAAGTTCTAAATCATCAAAATAATTTTTGATTCATGTAGAATAGAAAAAAACGTGTATTTGTGTGTGTGTGTGTGTATATATATATATATATATATGATATTGCTTAGGATATTATATGTTTTATGTAAAAAAATAAAGTAACAAAAACTTGACAATAAAGAAAAAAGAAAAAAAAAAGAAAAAAAACTAAAAACATAACATATCATACTTGTATACATTTATTTAAGCAATACAATTTCAAATTATTAATTACTAATTTTCTACTTTCTTTATTTTGTAATTAAATAAAACAAAATAGAACATATATGATATGTCATTATTAGTTGTTATGAAAATAAAAAAAATATAAAAGTATAATACATAAGTTAACTTTTAAATATATATAATCTTATCAAAAATTCTAAAAATAAAGTTTAGAGAGCACGAGAGTTTTAACTCATTGAAATTATTCTTTATACGTGCAAAATAAAAATAAACACACACACACACACACACGATATATTTATAAAATTAAATATTTACTATAAAAAAATTAAGGAAAAATAAAAAAAATATCTTAAGTTCTTTGCAACTCTATATGATCTTTAATTTTAATCAGGATCAATAAATTTTTTAACTAGTATCGTGCACAAATAAAAATTCTACAAGTTTTGTAGTTATATAATTATGGAATTGATCAAGCACTCAATTTTTTTTACTGAAAGAAGACTCTAATGTGGTAAAAGATGTTCTAAAAATGACTGCACAATATCATGTGCCTAAAGATAAAAAATTTGATTAGAAATACTTTTCTTTTCCTCTAATCTAAAATATTACAATTTAGAATATCATTTTAAATTCCATCTGGTCTAGTTCTGATTGAATAATCATATTGTCCTTTTTTAAAAAAAAATTATGCTAGTTTTTTTTATTTAGTTAAGAATAAGTTTAATCATGTTTATATTATTATTGCCAAGATCTTTAGAGTTTTAAGAAGATTCAATATTGTTGTTAGAAGTATTTTTCAACATTATCGATGAATATTATTTGTAAATGAAGTCAATTAAAAAGTTATTTTTATTATCTCGTTAACATTGATAGTGTTATAAAATTTTGAATAACAAAATGTAACACTACCATCGCAATCAATTTCACATTCATATTGTCAATGTAACAAAATTTTTTAAATTTGATACTTATCTTTTTGGTCATATCATGCAAATTAATATTCTTACTTTGTGAGCATTGTAAAAGAATGATTTTAATGAAATTTATTTCGTAAAAATAAATATTAGAAGTGATATATTTTGATCTTGGAATATGCAATCTAATAGTTTTAAAATTGTTAGAAATCATACAAGTTTTTCATTATTAGCCAATCTCCTTCCGTTATCAACCCATTCTTTCCAAGTATAAAATATATATTTAATTCGTTCATTTGTTCAAATATTTTTTTATGAGCTAGAGCATTACTTAGCATCAAATATGTTAAATTATATCTTATTGGCACATTAAAACACAAGAATTTATTGGACACAATCCTTTCTTTTTCAATACATTTTTTGAAAACATTTAAACATAAGGAAAGTTTTTCACATATTTCATATATTCATGAAGATGAATAAATATGTTTTTAATCTCATTGATTTCATTCTTTATATTAAGATTTAATATGAGTGTTTGTGACATATGTGCACAATCTTGACTTGATTAGTATGTTGAGGTTAGAGTTTGTTTTTTCTTTTTTTTGTTTACTTTAATTTTTTTTCATTGTTTGAGAGCTTTTGATATGTGAGTCATAACAAATCTCACACACACACACATATTTGATGTTGTATTTTTCAAAATAATTTTTGATGTTTAATGAATTTTATTTTTTCTCTACTCTCTCTCCTATTCTTTCTTCCTAATTTTTATTATGGCCAAAATTTTAGTCGTCCTATTCTATAATATCTTTAGTTAATTAAGCATTTATATTTCACTTGGATACCAACTTGCTCATAGAGGATATATGCTACATGTTATGATATTTTGTTTTGAAATAATTCTGTTTTTTTAAAATATAATAGATCTAGTACAAAGACAAAATGTAGGATGTTAACCTAAACTATTTGTAAGATTCTCTGGATCATATATCTATTTTAGTAGCTTAAATTTTTAATTATTTTTCTATTATTTTTTATTGTGATATAATAGTAGTGAGACATTAACTTTAATTTAATATTTCATGGATGAATATTATGTTCCAAGCTTGGTGTCTCTAATGGGAGCACCATCTTGCAGGGGCATGATAAAGGTGTTTATTCTTTGATACCATACGATCCTTCAATAAAAACTAAACATCAATTAAACATGATTGATACCTCACACAAGAATCATTCAAAAAGAGTTACATTATATTAGCCTTGTAAATAGAAAAAACATCCCCTCTACTTATATTTAGAATAGCTCAAAAGATATCTTGTAAATAGGAACCATCAATCCTTTTTATACTATATATAATGTACTCTTTAGTTGCATTTAGATTAATCAATTAATCTTCTTTCAATCTTTGTATTGTTTTTATCACTCATTATACTATTGCTTAGGTAATTTTTAATTTTAATTTAAATATATTTTTTCTCATTTTCTATTTTTATTTGATAATGTCAAACTTCCTACTTCTAGTTCATTAGTCTTCAATCATATAGGATGAAGATTAATAATGATTGATAAAATTTGTGAAACCACTTTTTGCAAAACTTGAGATCTCATGCTTAGACCTCATGAAAAACTTGTAGTAAGATGCGTATGAACATTCATCGTAAAGATTGTTAATAAAAAAAATAGAAAAATTAAAATCCCAACTTGTAATTTGAAGTTTCATTCATACTGAAGATGTTATTCAAATATTTTTGTATGTGTAAAAAAGACATCAATCATTTTATTTCTTTTTATTATTATTTTTCACAAATATTTTTTATCCTTCTAGTATTTAGATTTTTAGGTTGTATATCAACAAAACTTATATTAATCTAGATATAAATTTTACTTTTGATGTGTATGATTGTTAAATCTATAAGGTGTAGTATAATAATTTCAGAAAATAATCTATCACAACATAAAAACATTATTAGTTATTGAGGAAAAAGATGTATGATGAATTATAATCACAACTTATATTCTTGTAGCATATTAACTATCCAACTTATTGATGAAGATATTAAGAAGATTTTAGCTTATTTTTATTTTTTTAAAATGTGTTGTTCTGTATATTTATGCACTCGTTCGAGAGGAGTTTTGTAATTTATTTTATTAAATTATAATGTTTTTATGTTTAGGATGGGCACATCCAATTTGTGGGGACTCCTCAATTTCTGTTTTCTATCTATATATGTAATTAGTGATTATATATTTTGAAATAAAAAATAAGTTTTGAGTTAAATTTATTTAGAATATTTTAATTTTATCAGAATCAAAGTCAAGTTTCCTCCTCAAGGATTGTCACATTCAACTTATGCAGGTTGAGCTTAAGGGAATGCAAGGGTATGTAGTTTCCTTGGATAGCATGAATTTGCTTAAGTATCTTCGTGTTGCTTCCTGTTGCTTTGTGTTGCCCATTATAAATGTGATTGGGCATGAGAACTGAAGCTTGGAGTTGATTAATGCTGCTATTATTATTCACAGTTTTTGCCATGCAGAACTTTCTTTTTCTTGTTAAAGGTAAAAATTGAATGTTCATGCTTGATGGATGAAAACCATGCCAGCAAGCCCACACAAATCAGTGTGTATTTAGACAAAAAATCTTTAATATTACATTCATTACAAACACGTAAAATGTAAAAAATATATCAACTCAATATTAAATAGTATAATATGGAATAGTAGGCAAAGTCTTCACTCTTATAACAAAGATAAAAGCTAATATATAAATAGTGCACAATAAGTAGGTATATAAATAACTGAAATATATTAAAAAACAAAGAAAAATGATAAAATAAAACTATATCAACAAAGATTATAATGAGGGAGGTTGTGTGAAGGAATAGCATATAATTGGGTATTGGAATTATATTGTATGAGTTGTTCTTTTGCCAATCACTTTTCATTTCCCTGTCTGATAATAAATTTCCCCCACTTTTTATTTATTGTAAATCATTAGGGAAATCCCTTTTTCCTATCAAGGTGTTGGTGTCAATTTGGTGTCCTATGTCATGTAAGTAGTATACTCGAGACTTTTCTAAAATAAAGTATTTCTCTTACTGTAGGGCGGTCTTTTTGTGTGATAGTAATTAACCATCTATTCCTGTATTGTTCTTTTTCCTAAATCCGGCAGTAAAATTTGGTAGAATTTCAAATTTGCTGGGTAATTCACAGTTTTGCTTCCAAATTCTAAATTTCCAAATTTGCTAGCATTTGGTAGGAAGAAAAAAGAGGTTAAAGCTATTGTGAATGCTGGCAACTGAGGTGGAATTGTGAGCATATTTGGTTTGAGAATAACATGCATATCTTTGAAAATGTTCCTAATCTCTTAACAATGGTCATTTGGCAGTTGCATTCATTGATCCTAATCTCTCATCATTTATGCCTTAATGCTTCTTAACCTTCATTTTAAGTATTTTAATATTTTTTTTATTAATAGCGAATTCAGTTGGCTCTTTTTTTTTTATTCTTAATCTCATTGATTTCATACATTTCTTTGTAGAGTTGCCTTTTTTGTGTAAATCATTTAGGAGATTATTTTATTTTCAATATAAAAAGGTTTATAAAAATATAATTACAAGTGATTCAACAAAATTATACAAAAAGACACGTGTCACTCTAATAAAAGAAATGAGTTCTCTGAATTTTTTTTACCTCAACATTTGATATTTGAAAAAGTAATGTATTTAAAAAATATTTATTTGTGATTGTATATTTTTAGATGAAAAATGTGTAATTCAAAAATTATAATTAAACTTTTAGATAATTATCTTGGAACATAAAGTAATTATTTATGAGTGTATGTTACGTAAGTATGACATTAATGAATACATCACTTCACTCATTGTACATAATGTGGCATTTAAAATGATTTATTAAGCTATTTTTAAAAATATTTTGGATTCATATATCTGATATTTTATAATGTTAATTGTGTGTATGTCTTATTTTAAGTTTAATGGTAAAATTGAGTACAAAATTTGTTGTTGACCATAATAAACTATAAGAAATTTGATATCCTTGATTCATTATTAGGAAAAATGTGTTATCAAATTTAAAAATATTTAAAAATAGAAATTTTAAAGCTTAGAAAATATTTTCTAGATATGAAAGATGAAATTCAGCAATAGTGCTACTAGTTTATACCAAAATTTATTATAAAAATTTATACTAAGTTTGTAAAATATTTATGATGTTGATTTGTTAAAAGATATGCTTATTTAAATGTATTTTGTGAACAGACTATTTAACAAGATAATGATGATCACAAAGATATTGAACAAATAAAAATAAAATATTATAATTTTTATTTATAATAAATAGAGAGATGTTCAAGATTATAATAACTATCAAGCTAAAAAAAATAATAATTTTAGAGAATTAATTTGAATTTATACTCGGTAGGTCTATTACATATGTAATTTACATAGTTAGATAATTAATCAAGAAATACAAGAAAAATAAAAAAGATTTATCTTTGACTTTTATTGATTTGGAAAAAATTATGATATTTCAAAAGTTTTAATTTGGTAGTTATTATGTAAGAAAATGATATTAAATATGTATATTGAGCTAATCAAAAATATGTATGAGAGCATAATATGCAAAGTTGTTTAATAAATTAAGTTTTTAAAAAAATTATGATGTTGATTTGTAGAAAGTTTTGCTTGTTTTAAAGCATAATGTGACTATGATATTTAATAAGATAATAAGGATCAAAAAGATATTGGATGAATAAAGATAATTTCATTTATAAGAAAAAGAGATATGTTAAATATTATAATAATTATCTAGATATTAAACTTTTTAGCAATGTTATGAGATTTTAAAAAATAGTGATTAAACACAAGCCAAGAAAGAAATCATAATCTTAGAGATAATATTTTGGATTTATGCTAATTAGGTCGATTATGAAGACTATGTTGTTTGTCTGATCATAGTTATTTTAGGCACAAGACACAAAAGCTATTTATTTCCTTGATACGCAAGATGTAATTAAGGTGCGAACTTTTATTATGAGGTGTACTCAATCTAATATATATATATAAAATATATATTTTATAAAATATTATTCATAATTCTTATATATTAATGAAATATAATTAAATAAAATATATCAAATATAAAAAAGAATACATCATTAGTATTTCCTAATAAGACAAGTATTTAAAGTTCTAAAATAAAAAAGTAAAATTGTAATAATTTAATATATATATATATATATATATATATTTGTGTATTCTCTGTATTTATATGTGTATATGTACATGTATGGATATAGATATATACATATGTTTATTATACATATATGTATATAGCTATACATACATATACACACACACACACACACACACACACACACACACACACACACACACACACACACACATAATGCATGTATATATGTGTATTCATATATATGTATGTGTATATAGTATATACATATATATGCATGCCTATATACAAATATCAACATGCATACATTTAATTATATTCATGTATATGTGTATATATATGAACTAGTTGTCCAAGCTAGTTTCAAGAACGAGTTGCTCGAGTTCGTTCTAGGAATGAGCTACATGAGCTTATTCCAAGAACAAGTTGTTCGAACTCGTTCCAAGAACGAGCTGCGATAGTTCATTTCAATAAAAGAGCTGTGGCAGCTCATTCCAAAGATGATGTGGTTGAGCTCGTTCCAATGAAGGAGCTGCATCAGCTTATTACAAGGAGCTGGGCGAGTTCGTTTCAAGAACAAGTTCATTTCAATGAATGAGATGTGATAACTTGTTCGATGAGGTGAGATGCTTGTGCTTTAGGCATGCCTAGATAGAGACACATCTTTAATAGCTATGAGTCTGATAAATAATCTAGAAATACAAAAACAATAAGAAATACATGTACATGACTTTATCAACTGGAAGAAAATTTGTGATATCACAAAAAAATTAATTTGTTTGGTATTATGTATGAAAATAATATCAAATATGTATGTTGACCTAATTAAATATATGTATGAAAGAGTAATGTACATAATTAGATTGATTCAATATGTGACCCAGTCTTTATATTTTATATATTAATTATGAATAGTTTAAAAGAAATCTTTAAAATAATATCCTTTAGTATATGTTATTTGTAGGTAATTGATGAGACTGGATAATAGTTGTATAGGAAATCAAAAATTTAGAGGATAATAGTTGAGTCTAAGTAGTTTAGTATTAGTCATAGCAAGATAGTAATTGAAATATAAGTTTAATTATGCTAAGTGTTATAATAATTTGATAATCAAATAGGGGAAGCAAGAAGTATTAATTACTAGTTATTTAAGGTAATTGCACTCTTTATTAAATAAATATGAGATGTTGATGAGGATTTATATAATACGATTAAGGTTAGATAGATAAAATGAAGAGATGTTACAAGGGTATTTTGTAATAGACGTACCAACTAAATTACAAAGAGAATTCTATCAAACAATTATAAAATCACCAATGCTTTATGGAAGTGAATGTTGGGTGACTAAAAAGTAATATATACAAATGATGAGAATAGTATAAATATGATTGAATGCAGAACAAATGGAGATGACTAAGTAGATGTGTTGTAAAACTAGGAAGAATGGAATTATAAACTAAATTATCAGAAAGATGATTAAAATAATTCTTTTAGGTGATAATATACCGAGTATCATCCGAGTTTGTTTGATCATATGCAACATAGATCTCATAATGTACTTATTAAGAAGTATGATACTATTCCGATAGAGTGAAGAAATAAAATTAGAGGTAGATTTAAGAGGAATTGTATAAAAGTTTAAGTCACAAAATATATAATATATCAATATAACTCAATAAAAAAATACATACAAAAGAAATTCTTATATAATGAGCTATTTGGATAGAGGAAATCCACAAGTTGAATGTTCCTATCCATATTGTAGCAAAATAAAAGAAAGATTGATTGAGATTTTTTCAAGGTATTCTTGAAAATATATGTTGGTTGTTTATTGAATATATATTGTTGCAATTATTTCATCATAAATCATCTCTTTAGGGAAGAAATATTTCACTTATATGTATTTTATTTTTTATTGAAATAATAAATGAGAGAAACTGTGTCAAGAGTTTCAATTGGGCTATGTCAAACTAACATGACCTGAATTTTTTAGGCTTGGCCACCCCACCATGCTTTGCCGGATACAACATGGTTTATCCCTTTGGCCTATGCCATTCCAGTAGGGCATCGGGAAGCATGCTCGACACGACCTTATGGCTCACCTGAGGCATTTGGTCGTGTTGTGTCGTGCAAAATCTGATTCATGCTGGATAAAACCGATATGACCAAGCCAGACAAAACTTAGTGTCTAGCCTGGTTTGCGGCTAAGCCATGCCTGTTTATGTTAACCATCATTGGCAGTAGGTTGCACATTGTAGTTGACCCTGATCCTGCTTATCACCAGTCACTAGACAATGGAAAAGGTTCGTAGGGCACAATGTTTTAAAAAGCATAATCGATGTGTGCCTTGGAGCATGCCCCATGGCAATGCGTGCGAAAAATGCCTCGATGTGCCTAAAAAAAAAGGCTACGCACAAGATAGGTATAAGCCTTCTTTTGTGAAGCATTTTGAGGTGCGCTTTGAACTCGCTTTTCATTCATTGAAGAAGGAAGCGTACGATTGTGCGGTGTCATTTAAAAAATTTAAAAAAATGTTTTTCCTAAAACTAAAACAGTGCTTATCGTATTTTTCGGCACTGCTTGACATATTTGACTCCAAAGCCGATATCATCTCCATTCTAGGGTTTTTTCGATGCTCCCCAGTCAAAAATTCACCACGCTGATGCTGATGCCTAACTCAAAAATTTCGGCATTCCACATCTTGATATTTTTTGGCACTGCTCTATAAGTATGTTTTAAATTATATATATATATATATATAAAGTTATACATTTATAGTTATACATAGTATATATAGTTGTAAATTTAGTTACATATAATTGTATTGAGTTATATATACTTATCCAACTTAATATAAATAATTATATGTATTTTTTAACATATAGTTATATATGTTAAAGTATAGATATAATATATATATATATAGTTAATTAGTTATATATAGTTATACATATAATTATAATTAATTATATATAATCGAACATATAGGTGTTCAAATAATTATACATATAATATATATAGATATGAAGATAGTTCCATATTAATGTATATAATTATAAATAGTTATATATAGTTAAATATGTGATTATGTATAGTATAAAAAATAATTATATATAGATATATAGTTTTGTATATAATTAATATATAATCATATATATAGTTAAGGTTTAGATAAATAATTCAAATAATTTATGAAGAAAGAGCATCATCCCAAAAAATATATATGAATACTCATATATATTAGTATTTATAATCAATTCGTTGAAATCTTACGAGTTCTTATTTTGATTAATATTTTTTAACATTATATACATTAGCATTTATAATAATTCTTGGTTTTTTTAGATTTAAACTAATTAAATTCTAATTTTAAATTTTAAATTCCTTTTATTATGTATTGTTATTATATTTTAGTCAATTTTATTATTATATATAAATGTGAATAACTGAATATTATTATTGATATTTTTTTCAGGATTAGTTTTTCTGATTTGAAAAAATCAAGAAAAGATTGTGTGAAAATATGATATTGAAGTTACCAGGGAGTAATATTTGAGATAAAATTTTATAATCAAAGATGTGCGAGAGAGATGGATAGACTCAACTATCACTTAGCTAGAACTCATCATGATATGAAATCATGTCTCATAGTTAGTGAAGATGTTAGATTGGGGTGCAAAGAGGTTTTGATCAATTATAATGATCAAAAAATGAAAAAAAAAATGAATTATTCCAAGAAATTGGTATTAGTCCAATTTCAATGAATGAGAGTGTCTTGTCCAAAATAAAAGGTGTCATAGGGAGTGAGAGTGAGAGTGATGAACCTATTCCTAGGGATCCATGGATAAATTTACTATTTTACAAATTCATAAAAATATTTAAATTCAAGGTGGAAGCAAGAAGAAAGGAAGAAAGTATGCAAAAAAATTAGTAGGTTTATTTATTCAAAAGATCTCCCATTCAACACTATAAATGATCTTATTTGATTTCTATGATGAATGCTGTTGTAAAATTTGGGCACGAGTTTAAGCTTTCACCTATGCACGAATTAAAGATATGAATTCTTAAAGAAAATGTGAATAACCTAAGTATCATTATGGATGATTACAAAAAGCTTGGAAACAATATGGATATTCAATTATGTCAAATAGATAGACAGATGGAAAAATAGGCGTATTATCAATTTTTTGGTGAATAGTCATGTGAATACTTAGTTTATGAAATTAATTGATAATTCTGATATAATAAAAAATGAGGAATTGATGTTCAAATATTTTGGTGATGTGGTTGGAGAAATATGAGAGGAGAATATTGGGCAAGTTATTACTGATAATGCCTCTAATTATGTGAATTCTGGAATGAGGCTTATGGAAAAAAGAAGAATATTGTGGTAGACTATTTGTACTGCATATTGTATTGATTTGATGTTGAAAGATATTGGAAAATAAAATATTCATGATACTACACTTACTCGAGCTAGATAAGTAGTGAAATTCATATATAGCTATACTTGGGTTTTTAGCTTGATGAGAATATTTACAAAAAATCATGAATTTCTTCGTCTGGTAATTACATGTCCTGCAACTTCATTTCTTATCTTGGTGTTCATTGAATTTATTATAAGTAAAAACAAGGTCTTATAGTAATGTTCTCTTCGGAAAATTGGTGTTTGAGCAAATGAGCTAAAAAGTAGGTATGAAAACTCAAAGTATAGTATTGTTTGATCCAAAATTTTGGTCAAATGTTGTTTTTTGCATTAAGACCACTGTTCCATTAGTAAGTGTCTTGAGAAAGATTGATTCAGAGGAAAGATCAGTCATGAATTATATTTATGAGTTGATGGATTTTGCTAAGGAGAAGATTACATTTTATTGTGTGGGCGTGAAGAGAAAATATGACCTAATTTGGAGAAAAATTGATGTAAGATAGACTCTACAACTTTATTAATTTTTATATGCAACAGGTTACTATCTTGATCCTCAATTGTGGTATAAGGATTAGCTCTCTAATATTGATGAGGTGAGGAAAAGATTATTTGAATGTATAGATAGAATGTTGGATCATCATGAATGTTTAAAAGTTATCATTCAGTTGGACTTATTTGACCAAGCAATGAGTGAATTTGGGACTAGTATTGTAATTGATTCTCAAACATTAAGAAGTCCTACAAGTTGGTGGATGCATTTTGGGGGTTCAACATCAGAGTTGTAAAAGTTTGCTATTTGAGTCTTTAGCCTTACTTGTAGTGCTTCGGGGTGTAAAAGAAATTGGAGCATATTTGAATCTGTAATATTTTTATTTTTGTAAATTTTTATACATATATTTTATTTTAATGGTAGAGAATTTTATTTTATTTTAACATGTAATTTTTTTTATTTTATTATTTGTAGTTACTTACAAAAAAAGAAGAAGTAAACTTCAACATTAAAGGTTGAATGCTTTAGTGTATGTAATGTACAACACTATATTGAGAGAAAAAAAGTTTACAAAGGAAACAAAATGTTGATCCAATTTTGATAGAAGAGATTGACTCGGATGATGAGTGGATTGCGAAGAAAGAAGATCCCCTTCTCCTCCTTGATCTTTGTTGGCTTCAAGATGATAAGTTATACAATATTGATGCTATTAGAGTTTTGTCATTCAACTGTCAATAAACTCAAGTTTTAAAAGATCAAATGATTTCTTTACATTCCTACAAAAGGAAACTTAAAGAAGTACTAAGTCAGTACATAAAAATTAAAGTGATAAAATTTGATTAAATTTAATAAAAAAATTTATAATATTTATACATAATTATTAATTTATATTTTTTACTAGGTACAAGTGGAGACAAAGGTAAATAGAAGGAGTTTGATTTGATATCAATTGATGAAGATGAAGATTTAGATAAAATAGGGATACATGATAATTGATATTTTCTTACTTTTGATATTTTAGATGAGATTGATGATGCTTTTGAAGAGGAGAATTTAAATTGAAATAATTTATTTTAATTCTTATTTTATGATTTTGTTATGATTTTTTGTGAAAGTAGTAAACTAGTATATTTTTTTATAATTCTAATGAATTAATTTCTTATTTTTATTTATGTTTTTTTATTTTATATATTTTAAAATATTAATTAAATTATTATGATGCTTAAAAAATCTACACCTTAATATCTCAAGGTTTATACTTTGCTTCACGAATATAAAAATGATTTGCCTTGTGTTTTTGTCTTTTAAAACTTTGATTGTGCATGATAGACTAGTATTTGTAGCTAATGTAAGCAACATACTTGATTCATTAAGTTTAATATATTAATAATATATATATATATATATATATATATATATATATAATTTGTTTAAAATTTTAAATGTAAATTGCACAATAAATGTTATTAATATAAAATGTAAGGAAAATATTTTAAAAAAATATTCTTATGCTTGATTCTAAAAATATAAATCAAAAATAAAAAGACTGAAGAAATGAAGTAATACATGCCAATCCAAAATTACTTTTTTTCAGTTTGAATCATCATTGCTCATAGTTTCAGTATCTTTATATTAATGTATGTCATAATCTAATTTATCTTAAAGATTTATTCGTGAATCAATATAATTTTTTAATCATGATAAAGATTCAATGAATTTTGGTCATAATATAATTCTTATATCTAAATTCATATTCATATCAACAAAAAAATATACTTCATATCCTTCCCCCTCCTCCCTTGCTGACAGCTTTTTTGGCTGCTAAGTGCAAGCATTGGTTACCAAAAAAAATAAAATAAAATATAAATCTGTGTTTTAATCCTGTTCTAATGGCTAGGGAAAAAATTGATGACTGTTGTGTTTCTGCTCATTTTAATATTAAAATAAATTTTGAATAAATATAGTTTTTTATTAAAAAAAATTTATAAATATAGCATATGAGTTTTTATTTTTCATTCTAATTTTTCATTCTCAACTCTTTCATTTGTCCTCTCCTTTGCTTTCTTGTGGTTATGTGATGTGGCTTTAAGCATTAAATTTTTTATAAAGATTAAAGAAAGTTAGAATTTGTCTTGGTGTTCCGTTACCTATTGTCATGGGTCGTGGCTTTATTTCTCTCCATTTTAGAATTTGGGTATTATTTTATTGTTTTTTTAAATTTACATAAATTTTAAAACTATATACAGGCCGTTGATATTCTTTTCCTCTTCTTTCTTGTGGTTATGGGTTGCATATATTATAAAAAATATATACATGTAGGAGTATAAGTGACATGAGTCACTTAAAGAGGTATGCTGATCAATGTACTAAAAAATATAGTATATTATATCTCTGACAAACTCAACTGAGCGGTGATGTCTTTAAAGTTAGATCTAGTTCATTTTTTTTAATTTCATTCATATGTCACAATGATTTCAGGAGCGATGACAATCAAATTGATTATTATTATGAGCATTTCAATTAGATTTTTGGAGGATTTTAGGATAATTACTATCATGTAGATCTTCTTTCAGCTTGTTTATTGTAGGATTCCTAGGTCCATATGTTGGAATGATATAATTAAATATCATAAGTTAAAAAAATAAATAATAATTAATAAATTTAGGCAATATAGTAGAGTAATGTCTATGATATTCGATATCTAGACTAGTAATGATGATGCATCGTTTGCATTCATCACCACTCACTATATAGATTTTATATAAAAACTTTAAAAATATTTTAGAATTTTCTGAGATTCTTTATTCTCATGATAATCCTGTCATATACGAGTACATGCAAATATTGGTAGATATTATAATATTCAAAATAAAATATTTAGTATTACGTTTGATAATGTATCTAATAATGAAATACTTATTAATATATTTGTTAGGATTATTAGAGACAGATCATTAATTAAAATTTTTTATATCAGATACATGTGTCACATTATTAATCTGATAGTATAAGTTAAGATAAAAGTTATTTCTCTCGTATTAGAAAAAATAAGAAACTATTAAAATATCTTAGAATATCTAGTTGATAATAATAATTTGGTAGTCTATGTTTGTCTATGAGTCTAAATAAGAAATTCTAAATGGAGATGAAACATTATTAGAATTATATTTACATGATGTTGGGGTTATATTTTGGATACGAACGTGTGATATCCGACTACATCAATAGTAAGAGTGATGAACTTATTATTGACGATACTGACTTAGATATAAGAATTTTTTTTATGAAATTCTTAAAGATTTTTGATTATACATCAAATATATGTTCGTATGTGTGCACTCTTATTACTTGCATTGTATTTAGATGCATATGCAATATTAATAGCATGCTTTAGCAAGTTTAGAGATTATACTACATTTAGTGTCGTGTTTGTTGAGATAAAAATCAAATACTTAAAGTTTTGATTTATCATTTCATCTTTTTATTACCTAACAACTTGCATGGATCCTAGGATTAAGGTGGAAGCGGTAGAAAATATTTTGATATATATATATCTATGTGCATAAACCATAGATACCAATATGAATGTTTCATTTATAAAAAATTAATTGAGCTATTTATGTATTACGATACTTGATATGATAGTAGTTGTAGTCATGTTCCGAGTGCAGACACTATATTTAGAGATGATGATTTCATCATTTAGTTAGCAAGGAGGAAATAATGAGGTGGTTTGTCGAATAGGAGCGATCTATTTTAGTACTTAAATACTGATTACTATTTAATCATATCACATAATGCTAATAAAAACCTTAATATTTATTATGATGGAAATCATGAGTCCACATATTTCTTATTGTTTAAGATGACAATGTATCTATTGATTTTTTTAGTATCGAATATAGTAGTTGAGTTTGTTTTTTCTATTGCAATTAATATTGTTTTATTTAGGAGATTATGATTGTGATCATATATTAGTGAGACACTTGTATACATGAAGGATTGAGAATATTAGAGGTTCGACATCTAAGATAGAATTGGATTGAGAGCACAAAAAATTGCTAGCAGATGATAACTAATAAGACTTGGATGATGTTGGAGTCATTACTAGTGATATCATTTGATGTTTACATGATGATGTTGATTTGCATACAGACACTGATTGGCCTTGGGATTGAGTTGATTGATTATCGTATTTTTTGATATTATACTTATTTATAATTACTATGTTATATGTTATCATTTATTTTTGTTTCATACAATATGATTGCATTGTGATTTATGATTGTATTTTTTTTCATATTATTGTTATTTTTGTCTATCTTTTTTTTAATATTTGGATGATGGATCTTTGGCCTTTGTTTGAATTTTAAAATAAAAGCTTTATTTCAGTTATTAATTTAACTGCATTGCACTTGTAAAATATAAACATAAATTAAAATATTTATTTAATTTATTATTGTGGTGGTTGTTGTGGTGGTGGCTGGTCCTTGTGGTGTGATGTCAATGCCCACAAAATCTGTATGATTCAGCATGATCAGAAATGACCCAACATGAAATGCATGTTTCTGTTTGGACTCGTGTTGGTCATGCCGGGCCAGGCCGGGCAGACTACATGTCTTGCCGTGCCGGGTACGACATGAGTTCTTGCCAGGCTGATCTCGAAATGGCATGGTTACCCGACTAAGCCACCCAAAAATGTTCATCTCCTTTAGATGAACCTTTCTGTTATTTGCCCCTAGGAAATAGAATCCAAAAATTATTGTCTTCGAATACAATGGTGATCTATTTATTTGAATGTTCGCTAA
This sequence comes from Sapria himalayana, assembly GCA_029783825.1. Lineage (NCBI taxonomy): Eukaryota > Viridiplantae > Streptophyta > Magnoliopsida > Malpighiales > Rafflesiaceae > Sapria > Sapria himalayana. The sequence goes on from JAREIK010003250.1 coordinate 61,267, forward strand.
AACTTATATACTTAATTCAAATATGTTATATAATTATTCATAAATTTTATTATTTGGTTTTGCAGTTTAGTTCATACAAATAAATATGTATTTAATAATATATTTTTATTTTTTTCATATTAATCTTAGTATCCATATAGACTTGCCAAATAATAAAGGAATGAAATAAAAGATTAATATTTTAAATATTTTATTTCCAAATCAATATTCATACACAAAAATATGAGTGTTTTCTTTATTTGTTAAAGAGACTATTATTGTTGCATATGTATATAATTGCAATGCTTGTAGTGAGAGCACACACAGAGAAATAAATGTTCATCATTTTATTAAAGATTTTTTTAAGAATTTAAAAAGAAAATTTTTATATCTGAGTTTAATTTGTCATTTTTTTAAATTTTATTATTGACATAGATATATATTATATGTTGATAGTTAATATATGAATTTAATATAAGATATATATAATTTTAATGGTGTCTGACATTCACCTAAGAGATCGTTTCTAATAGTTCATACAGACATAATTATAATGATATTATTATTTGATGTGTTATTAAAAATAATACTTAATGTTTTAATATGTATCTCTATTTCTTAAATATCCTCAACAAATACTCATATATGACCAGCCATCCTGTGGATGATATATCTCATAAAATTCTAATATTTTATTAATTTAATTTTAACTCAGAATCAAGAAAATGAGCTATGACGAATGTGAATGCATTGTTATCGTGATTAGTTTAAATATCAAATATCATAGAGATCATTCTATTTTATATTCTAAGGTGATTAACTATTATTTATTTTGTTATATTATAATTTTTTATTATATTATTTTTATTGTTGGACTTAGGGATCATACGATAAGATGATTGAATATATGTTTGTATAAGATGTATTCTAGGATCTTCTAAAAATTTTGTCGGAAGGCCTATACTAATAATGAACGTGGTAGTCATGCATTCTTTTACAAACTCATGATAATAAATATATGAACTAAATAAATTTGAAGTGGATTTTTATTCAACTATCTCATCACTTATACTTAATTGAGTTTGTCTAGGATTCAATATATTGTATTTTTTGGTTTGTTGTTTGACATGTTTTTCATGATGTCTAGTACTAGTATTCTTATAAGTATATAAATTTTTATAATATATATATTGTATCGAATCTTCTTTGATATTTAATTTTTTTTTAATTGTATTAAAGTGAGTTTACAATATAAATGCTTTTATATTTTTATGTTTGTTAGGTGTAGAGGTTGAGACTGACCTATAATTAAGATAACTCTATTTAAGAACTTTGGACAAATTGTTATTATTTATGTCTAGCTTTATTATTTTTATTATATTCATAATTTTTTACTTTTTTAGTTTAAGCTTTAGAGTATTTTGTGTAGGAGAGAATTATATTCTATTTACATTATAGTATACTAGAATAAAAAATAATTATATAAAATGTTTGTATCTTCAATCTATGTGCCTAGTAAATCCATATTCACTAACTAGAATACGTATCCAATTTATTCATAGTTGGTTGCTATATGATTTATTATTTATATAATAAAAAAATATTTAAAGCTCGGGCTCACTATTTCATGATAATTATTATATTCTGAGAGAATAATAAAACAAAATTATAGTTTTATTGGAAAAAAATCATGAACATTAACATTCTATTTATAAAAATTTTTTTATGTAAAAAGTATTTATAAAAAAAAATTTTAAGGAGAGATATCCATCATCCATTGGATTTTGGTCCATATCTGTTGAAAGAAATCTAATGGTTTATATTGTTACAAAAAAATCTATCTTTTTATTAGTATTCTTGACAATAAGATGGTGATAAGTTGTTGTCTTGTCGAAAAGCAATTGTTGTTTTAAACAATGGGCTGCAATTTTAATTGGAGCGCATACATTCATGTATCTTATTTATAAATATCATGATAAAAAGGTGCATGAATATATGTGCTTTTTTTACTAATGCGCCAACATGGCATGTATGTGTCAAACATGTGCCATTCTTGTTTGTGCTAGTTGTGTTGAAGGTATGAGCAATGCCACATGCTGACAAGAGATAGGTCTAGGCATGACACTTGACTGTGCTGTGTCATGTTAGACATAACATTTTTGTGCTGTGCCTTGGACTGAACTTGATCTGTCATGCCCAATTGACACCTCTATGTGTCTTTCTTTCAATTATTATAATAAAAGTAGTAAGAGAAAAAACTAGATATCTGATCTCCCTGAGTAATGCTGAATATAAATATCTTGTATGTAATTGTTGTTATCATCTTAAACTTTTTTTTATTAAAATTTAAATATATTTGCATGATTATTATTTTTTTAGGAGATAAAATTATTTCTAAGAAAAATGTGATAATTTTTTGCAGATATTTTATTAGTGTAAGGTGATACTCAATTAGAATTTGAATATTTGACTAAATGTTAGTGCTTGTTATTTTTGAAAGAAATCAAGAGCCCTAAAGATTTACTTCTTTGAATTAGTATGTGAAGAGTTATGTCTATGTGAATCTGTTGAGGAGAATTTATGAAATAACTAATTATATTAACTGTATATATTATCTCTGTTATGATAATTATTAGATTATTAATCTTTTATATGATCTTTTGAAAAATAGTGTAGTTATTTGAAAAAAATTATGATGGATGAGAAATTAGTACATAAATCAATAAAAGTATCTGTTAGTACACAATACAAAAGTTTATTTTCTATTAATGTAAAAATTTTATATCTCATTTATGATAAAATAATATTTTACATGGAGTAGGCCACTTTTACTTAAAGAAAGTAACTAAATTTCACATGATTTTTCAAATGAAATTATGACTGAAACAATACTTCTCATGTATATATTGTGAAAAATCATCTTGCTATTAGTTTTTTGAAAAACTAAAGAAAAATTAATAATAATGTACTTGTATAAATTTTAAACAAAATGAGATGATTTTTTGTAAAAATCTTGCAACACAAGCTCTTTGGTATTGTTTTAGGCCATATAGTATTTTTTGTAATCTTCTTAATGATATCATGAAAAAAAAAATATATTTTTATGTTTAGCTGATATATCTTTCATCTTTATGTCTTTAGTGAAATAAAAATTCCATGAAGACCATCTTTGTCACTGAATATAAAATTCTTTGGTAATTCACTAATATATTTGAGTGTATCATATTATATGAGTCTTTACTCATACCATTTTGACATATAGGATATAAATATTTAGTATGTTTTCTTAATTGACATACTGCACACTATAAGATAAAAATATTTTTAATAGTATGATAAATAATTCTTAACATGGCTAATGATAAAGTGACAAAGGCAAAAATGTTTTAGCAAAGTGTCTAACATACTAAAGCAAAGACAATATATTTCACTCACATACAAAGGAAGCATTTTTGTAGTCTTATGATCTTGCTAATAAATATTAGTATTAGAAAAAGTAAAATAAAAATTAAATTACTTGGAAATATAATTTACAGAGAAAAGATTAGCAAGATAATCAGGAAATGATTAACACGCATGAAAGAGATAAGAATTGAATATTTTTGTAGCCAATGACTTTTGAAGGATTATCACCGACTTCCATAATATTGAAAGAGAAAAAAAAATAAATAAAAATAGAATAATTATTAATTATATGACTATTGACTCTTGTGTAAATAATATATGTGTTTGAAATTAAAATATGAGTAACAAAATTAATAGTACTAGAAGAATGAGAAATGTATATTATTACTTTGAAGATGAGTTTTGTATACTCATCTCTATTATGTGTCATAGTGAATGAATTATGTGAAAATTTTCGGATAATTTTGGTAGTCAATTTATCTCTCATAATATTTTTGTAATATCTTTGAAATTCTTTCTAGAAATAATTATCAATACATTTTTTAAATATGTCAATTTGTTATACAATATATTTAATATAGGAAAAATCTTTTGCACCTACATTTTAATGCTATATAACAACTTTCTCCAATTGATACTAATGGTGAGTTGTTGTTACACACATATTTGACATCGATAGTAATATGATGCTACTCACAATAATAAATTACAACATATAATTAATTATATTTTTCGTAATATATAAATTATGTGTAAATGTGTTGCTCGAAACTTCTATGATTATTCCATATACATCTCTCTAAGATAATTGTGAAAACTTGTATTTTTTATGTCTATTTAATATATCTTGGATAAGTTATTAATATGTATATACCATTAATATAATATAATCCAAATATGTACAAGAGGTCCTTATATACTAGGCCATTTGGATTGGGGTGGTCTCATAAACTTGGTGCTTCCATTCATATAACAACAAAAATAAAAAAAAAATACAACAAAAAAATGCTATAAACTACAACCAACACTATTTCATTTATTTAAGTTTTATTATATTTTATCTTATTTAATGAAGAATAAGATTTAAAACAAATAATATTATGAATAATTGATAAATTATTATAAGTTACTAATACTATGATTATTGACTTTTATATTAATAATTTATTGAGTCTGAAGTTGAAGTTGACATAATAAAATAATTAGTATATGAAGAATATGAAGTGTTTATTGTTTCTTTGGAGAAGTGTTTTGTATATTCTTTTTTAATGAATTTTAGGTGGATGAATTACTATTATGTGAAAATCTTTGGATGAAATTGATAATTAATTTCTCACTCAGAAGATTTGATAATACTCTTAGTATTATTTTTGATAATAATTTTCAATACCTCTCTTAGATCTCTTATTTCTTCTTATGATATATGTATTAGAGTAAAATTATATGTGTTTTTATACTAGTGTCATATTATAGATTCATGTAATTAATATCAGTGGTGAGTTGGTATAACACATATATATCTGACATCAATAGTGGGTTGATGCTATTCACAATAATAAATTTAGGTCATATAATACTTTTTATAACCAATAAATTGTGTGTGATTATTATGCTTGAAATCTAGATGACTATTTTATGTACAACTCCTCAATGTTATCAAGAAAAAATATATTCTCTATGTTTAATTGTCGTATATTTCACAATTTATTAAATCACAAATCTTTAACACAACTTGATCCAAAATGTGTATAATTGAAAACCTTATATGTTGGACCATTTGGATTGGGGTAGTTCACATATTTAGTGCTCCCATCTATAATGTAAGAAAATAAATATTGTACAAAAACAAAAAGTTATAAACTACAATAAACATTGTTATATTTATATGAAATTATATTATGTTTTATCTTATTTATTGAAGAATAATATTTAAAACAAATAATATAATAAATGCTTCATAAGTTATTAAAACAATAGATTAAAATTTATTATTTTATGATTTTGAATTTATTTTTGATTTCATCATAAAATTAAAAAATTTTGAACCCATTTTAATTATAATTGATTTGTTAGTTTGTATAGATTATAATTCATAATTTAGTTTTGACATAATATTTGTTGGTCAAATTACCACTTCTATTGGTCATGATGTTTTTTTTTTTAAATTTCAGTACCAATTAGGAAGCATGTAAAGTGCTCACACCTATGATGCATTCCAATTTTGAAATGTTGTGATGCCAACAATGGTTGGCAACTATACTGGTCTGAGTTTTCTTGTACTACTGAAAAAGGAACAAGTAATGACTGACTAAACAACTTTTGCTCACTGGCAAATGTCCTGTTATTCTGTTATGATTCTAATGTGGAAATGATTATGTGCAACGAATTGTTTTAGGACTGGGGGTGCAACTATTATATTATCATTTTAAATCTTCATTTTCATAAATTGAGATATACAATGTAATTTCATATAAATGATACAATGCTAACAAACTTATGGGATAATATATACCTAATAAAATACGTGTGAATTTATGAATAATTTCTATTAATTTAAAATATTTTTGATTTTCAATCAATTAATATCATAAAATCTGTGCAAACTTATTTTCAATTTTATATGAACTCAAAGTTTTATAAATTAGCAGCACAACACATATGGCGAATTCCATCAAATTTTTATATCTAGATAATTTTTGTAGTTTTAAATTTTTCTTTTTGAAATATCTTTGAAATGTGGTAACACATTTGAGGTATTAATAAATAAAAAATATCAAATTCTAAACATCTTCCAATGAGTTAACAACTTATTTATATTCAATTTTGTCATTAAATTTATACTATGATGTATATGCATAAAATGAAAGAAAATATTGCTGACATATGAAAAAAAAATTTAGAAATAAATTGATAATTTGTGTTGGATGTTGCATTATCTATAACGACTGATATAATGTGATTATTATTGTTGTACTTATTTAAAATATTAAGAATATGCTCAAAGATATTTTCTATGTTATGTTAAAAATCAATTAACTCATAACTATTATTGTTATTTTTAAATTAAATATTTCTCATCTATAAAATGCATAGTCACACATATTTTTTTATACATTAATTTTGATAACTCTGCCGTGGATTGTTTCTGGGATGACAAAGCATGTATGATAGCAGTAAAATGGTTGGGTGAATGCACCATCCATGGTGCATGGAACAAGCAGCAGCAATTTGATGGTGGTATAAGTGGAGTTGGGGTTTTGTGTAGGAGTTACTTTCTCAGCTGCTATTTTAAAACTTAATATGGTTTTAGTGTGTTAGTTTAAACAAATACCCACCCAAAACCATACAATTACTCAATCAATCCTTAAAAAATTGTAAAATTAATTATGTTCGTATTTGGCATGTTCTTATCTATATACAAAGTAAATGCTATATAATGAAATATCACAACATAATACATCTGTTACAACGATGACACACATGACCACTTCCTTTTTTACTAAGAGTCATATTCTTCCATAAACAAGTGTTCCAACACTCCTCAAATCTATTATTCCATCTTCTGATGGCTTTCTATTTGATGGCATTTATAGGGGCTTGCAGAACTTCTTTTCATCCTAGATGTGCAAGGGAATCAAGATACAAGATGGAAGTTTGGGGAAGATATGGTTCTGATGATGTGAGTATTGATTCTAATTTAAGCCAAGAGCTTGTGATTTCTGTTGAGGCTTGTTGATTGTAGCTTTTCACTTTAGTTTCAATCTATAGGTTGAATTGCGGGCTTTTTGCGTGAAGCACTCTGAATCTCCCTCTCCTGGAAGTGTTCTTCAGAATGAAAAGCCACTAGAAACTGTTGGTGGTAATCCTTTATTTTGCCAAAGTCACTCAATGATGTCCTTCAAGGATAATTACAAATTAAAGATAGGTCTACCCGGAGATGGTAATTTGGTCAATAGGGGATCTTCTGATTCTAAGTCTGATAAATCTGAAGACAACAAATTACAGGAAATACAATCGATAACTTCTGGATTTGATCTGGCACCTGCCTTCGTGTCTGGGGATCCCAATCAATTCATTAATAAGGGGATCTCTGAGAGAGGCAATAACACGAGTTACGACTCATCTGATTCCCAATGTATTTCAATGATTATGAAGAAGGTACCCCGTTGGGCATTTCATTGATGATTGCGTTTTTGCATATATATGGGTGAAACATAGTTACCCACTTTGCTTTCTATTCTTTGTTACATTGTTTTTATTGAAATTAGCTATTGCATCCTACATCTGTTCTGATGCAGCTAATTGATCTGGAAAAAGTCAATGTAAAAGATGTAGCAAAGGAGATGGGCATATCAATGGATTCTTTACAGTCAATACTTACTGTAATGCATAAAATCATTGATCCTTCTCTTGACTTTTATATCTTCTGATTTTGCTGTACAAGAACACACGTTCATTGATGTTTTCTTTTGTGCTGATTTTTTTGACACGCAGGAAGATAATTTTGATATGCAATGCAAAATAGCCAGGTGGTTGATTAACCATGTGTATTTAGGTTGCTTGTATAGACGTACAGATGCTAAAGTAGACCTTACAGTTTTGTCAGACACACAGATTGGGGCAAGCAATCTATCTCAAAATGTAACTTTGGAAAAAAGCAGCAACTCAAATTCTGCTCCCAAGTTAGGTTCTCCATTGAAAATCAAAAATAACTCTGAATTTTCATTTAGCAATGCCTCTTCAGATAGAATTTCATTTAAAAGCAAGATGGTGCTGGATGAGATTAAGAAAGTACTATGTGAAATAATAGAGAACCCAAGTCAGGCTGTCTTCTTTGATGGTTTCAGAGAGGTAATCTTGCATAGGTGCTATGTGTACTGCATAAAATTAATACATGGGTCCTATTGTATTTTTGGTTACTTTGGTTTACTATTTGTTGAATGTGTTTGTTTTTTTTATTGTGCATATAATAAGTGGAAATTCTTGTCGTTTTTTTAGATTTATTAATATATTTTTCACGCATACCTAAGTTACCTAATTCACAGGGGCAAATAACATTTAAATTATTATATTTCATATGCTCTTTACATTTTAAAAATTTGGAGTAAAGATTAAGCTGATCAGTGTCATTCTCTAATACAGAATTGTGATCTGTGGTTTTCTATTACAACGAAACTTATTATTTATATCCTTGCCTGTTTTTAGTTTATTTCTGTACTTTTGACATGCCAAGAATGCCTAATTCTGTTTTTAAAATCTTTTCTTTTGTTTGACAGTTCAATATTAATTTGAGTAATTGAACATGCATTTTTTTGACTTTGTTTACAGTTTTTCTTGTATATGTATGATGAGTATATTCTAGGTATTGACAGGCAATTACTAGCATAAGAATACTTGATGAGTATGTGGAATAATTTCTCTGTTTTCCTTAATTATGAATAATCATCATTGTTATTAAATTTTAATTCCAAAATAGTTAACTAGATTACATAATTTTTTATTTTTCATTTAGTTTTATTTTTGAACATTTTTTTTTTCAATTTTGAATAAACCATTAAAAAAAACATTCAGGATTTAATTTTGATGTATAATTGTTAAAAATGAGATAATTTTGATTTTATGTATTTGGAGAACAACAAAAGTTGTGAAAGATAAGGATTCTCTTGGAAGCCAAAAATTTTAATATGATTTATTTAGATAATTGAAAATTTTCTAATCCATAACTTTCACCATCTTTGATTTATCACTATCATTTAACTTGTAGTTGAGTTTTGACATCATTGAAATATAAATGTATAAGGGGCTTTAGACATCTTGCATTGGAGTTGGGAGGTATAATTGACTATCTAAATCTAGAGGTGTCAACCTAGCCAGGTGGCCTAGGCATGACTAGTGGCATGATATGGTTCAGCTATGCCTGACTCTGCATGACACGGTCCAACACTATGCTTGGTCTTGCACCTTGTCGGCCCAAGGCATGGCTCGTGTTGTGTTGGGCTTGTGCAAGCCATGTCTCATGTCGTGTTAGGCCTGATTGTACAGTTCATTAGCTTTGTGACTCGAGACCGAACATGGGTGGGTCTTGGGTCACTGGTCTAGCTAGATGTGTCAAATGGGTCGTGTCATGCTGACATGACCCTTTTTTTCAAGACACGATCATGCCATGTCTGTCATGACATAGTAAAACTCCCGTGCTGTACTAGGCATGATACGGTGGTTCAGTCCATCGGCCTAACACGACATGGTGGCATGACCATGTTGGATCGACGAGATTAGGGATTCTTTAGCGTGCTGTGAAAGATACCTGTAATCCCATTGCGAAAGGAAAAGAATCTTGCCGGCCATGTGGCCGATAGGATTAAGGATTCTAATTAATAGCGTCGGCCACGTGACTGATTTTTTAAATAATTTGACCTTTCATGAAGGGGCGGTTGAATTTTTTACCCGTCCCATCTCTGGATTGGGGTCGGGGTCTAAATGTTTTAAAATAAATTCAGACTTAGACCGTGCCTGTCCCATCATGCTCACAAGACCTCGTCAAGCGGTCACTCGGGCTGGTTTACCGTGCCACTTGGCTAGGAACATGAGTCATGCCTAGTCCGACATGAGGCACAACTTTTTCCAACCATGCACAGTTCTTGCTCGCCCTACACAGTTCTTGCCAGCCCTTCACGGCATGAACCGTGTCATGGGGCGGCCCAGCCAGGCATGAGGCATGATTTCAGATCATGTCGTGCTGTGTCAGGCACTGCTTAACCGGGTCGAGCTGCAGGCCTTGCCCTGACTGCTCAACCTATTTCACACCTTTTAGTCCAGCCCTATCGAGTGACTGCTGGATGAGGTGTTTTTTTTTTAAAATTGGCCACATGAGCTAGATTCCACTTACGTGGCAGTTCATAATTGAGCTGCCTCTCTTACTCCGCTCGTTAAATTTTTCATGCAATGGGTTTCGACACAGAGAGTGACAAGCATGACCTGCCGTTGTCCCTATCAGATAAATATTTAAAAATAATTTAATTTATTATTGGTATTACAGTAACCCTTGGATTTCATCCAATGATTACTGGTTAGAATCCAATGGCTATCGTGATTCTGACCAATTATGAATACAAAAAAAAATTAAAAAATGCAACAAATTAATTTCTAAATATTTTTAATTCTTAATAAATAGAAAAAAAATATAGAATTTTAATTTTCAATTATTTCTAATCTCTTTCTTCTCTCTCTCTTTTGTGTCATTCTCTCTACTTATCCTTTGAAATTATAATATTTCATATATTATTTTTTATATGATTATTAATTTAATTATTTATTTTAAGAATTATGACTTATGATTTATGGTTATGCATATAATATAGATAGTGGTGTGTGCGTGCTTGTGCAACTTGTCTCGAGGTTAGATTTTAAGAGTGGCAGTTTTTACAACATTGTGGTTTGTGGTAATAATTTTGTTTGTTATTTAATTTTTTGATTTTTTTTTTTAATTTTATAATTTATTTAATAAATACAAATAGTTAAAAAATGTTACTTTAAAATTTATCTATAATAAATATGAAATTGATGTATATGTAAATAATAATGATAATCCTATCTAAAGGTATTATGTTGAAACTATGTTTTCTCTAATGACCTCAATTTAAACTCATATGTCACATAAAAAACAAAATATTAGGTAAATATCAGTAGTATGGAGATATTTCAAAATAATAAAAACTAAAAATTTTATGAGTATCATGGAAGAATCGATACAATATATATATATTATCAAAAATACATACATGTAAAAGTGTTTGTGGAACTTGATACCTAAAGAGGTATTCTGATCAAAGCACCAAAAAATATGATACATTAAATTCGAGGCAAACCCAACTTAGTGGTGGTGCTTTTCAAGTTGGATCTAATTTTGTTTCGTTTATCCTTTTCATATATCACAATTATTTTGGGAGGGAAGTTACGATTAACTTGATTATGATTATGAATTTTTCGATTAGATTTTTGAAGAATCCAAGCATAATTAATATTATGTAAATCTATTTCCATCTTGCTTATTCTAGGATTACTACGCCTACTTGTAAGAATGATATAATAAAGTATTACAAGTTAAAAAAACAATTAATAATTAATGAATATAAGAAATTTAGTGGAGTGGTGTTTGAGATGTCCAATATATGAACTAGTCATGATAATGTATTATTTGTATACCTTACCACCTACTATTTAGACTCTAAATGAAAATTTAATAAAAAATTTTAAAATTTTATGATATTTTCTATCATTATGATTATTCTGTTATATATGAGTGTAACGTAAATCTTTAGGAAAAATAAAATTTTTAATAAAATATTTAGTATCATCTTTGATAATTTTTTTAATAATAAAGTAATTATTAGTATGTTGTTGAAATTATTAGAAATGAGTTATTAGATTAGATATTTTATGTTATGTGCAAGTGTCAATTAACTAACTTGATAGTACAAGTAAAATAAAAATTATTTCTTCCATTAGAAAAAATTGGTTGTAATAATGGTCATATCTTGGATCTTCTTCCTAAGAAAAAGATAATTTATCTTTGTATCTTGTATATTTTTGAAATATTAAATTGGATGCTAAATCTCTGACAATTATTTTAGATAATATGACAAGTACACTATCTTCTCAAGAAACTTTCAACTCTTTATTATGATTATCATAATTGTATTGTTTTAAATTTACAATGAATCTTGAGATTATTATTTGTCTTTAATTTTTTTAAAAAATAAGATTAATTCCAATTAGTGTCTAGAGGTGCCAATTGGCCAGGGTGGTCTGAGCCCTACGCGAGGCACGACACGGTGCCTGGCTCGACATGTTGTGGTCTGGAACCGTGCCTTGACATTCCTTATGCCATGTCATTTCTAGCATGACCCTTTACATTCACCATGAACATGCATGATGCATGCTTGTCATGTGCCTGTCATGTTAGCGTGTTAGAAAAAGGGGTGCTTGAATGCACTCTTTTTTCATATTTACTTTATATGATAATACTGTATACTATCTATATATGTAATATACTAAATTTAACTGTGAAAATTAAAATTAATTAATTTAAAGGTAGTCCTTAACTTTAAGGCAACTGATGTTGAGCCACAGCCTTGGAGGCCACTCACACCATAGCCCATTAGCCACAACCCATTGGCTAGGTCCGGCCACAGCCTATTGGCTAGTCCATGCCAGTCCAGTGGCCACTGTCCAGGCCCTATGGCAGGCTGCTAGCTCATGGTTGCAGCCCATGAGCCGAGGCTTAGTTGTGCCGGTTATACATGGTCGGAAGCCAACCTGAGATGGCTCAGCACGGCTGAATGCTTCAGCCGTGCCATCGGATTGTGCCAATCCTATCTTCCCGGAAGATGTGCTGGCTTTCACGACCCAGCGGTATGAACCATGTATTGTCTGACACAGAACACTGACCTGGTTGGGTCAATAAAATTTGGGCCGTGTCGACCCAACTTGACCGAATGGACACATAGTGATGTCTAATTTGAATCTGAAAAATTGACTGGTTGGAAGTGCCCATGATCACTAAAGGAGATGCCAAGATTTGAAGATTTTTCATATACTCAAGTATATGAAGAATTGTTCCTAGGCGAATATATCATGAACAACTTGAGAAATAATGACCATAATAATTGCGTATGTTTATCTATTTTTTATGTTTTAGAGTTGATAAGAGAGCTAATACCAGAAGAGAAATTAATATACAGATTGATTAGAATATTTACTGGAGTATAACCCAAAAGATTAACTTCAATGAGATTATTAAATGCATATATTTTTATAAAATACGATATCTCTTATATCCTAAATCACATATATCATAAGAAAATACTTGAGTATCTTAAAAGTAGTTGTCTAAAAATATGACCGTAAGTATTTTTTGAGTTGGCTAATACTTAATTCATTATCTCAATTAATAATGATATCATTTATGTATATGATGATATTATTTACTTGTGTAAATCAACGAGGTGATTACATATAAAAAATATTGTAAATAGTTTATGGTGATTATTTTATCTCGTATAATAATTTTTATAATCTGGAAACTAAATGTAAATGTCCTATCATTGCTTAAAAATCAAGTGACTGCTTTATTTACATATATTTCTTAAGATTACCTTGAAGAAAGATTTTTTTTATTTTATTTCTAACTTATGTATTATTTATTTGTGAGTCTCTTAAAGATACAAGTATTTGTAATGATGTTATCTTAGTTATTGGTGAGAAGTAGAGATGGAAAACGGGCCATGTCGTGCTTAGCACGACACAGTGGCATTCCACTGGACCAGTACGACATGGGGGCACGAATGAGTGCACGGCTGTGCCATACAGTGCCGAACTCCGAAGGTGCACGACTGCACCACTACACACTTACACTGAAAGAAACCCATTGTGTTTTCACACAATGGGTGGATGGTTTACGTCGCCAGCCAATTACAGTCGGCCACATGATTGATTGTTTTAAAAAAATTGGATCGTTCCTTGATGTGGCGGTCGATTTTTTTTTAAAAAAAATTGGAATTTGATTTCCGGGGCTGGGTTACAGTGCCACCGGGTTAGGCACACGTGTCGTGCCTAACCCAGAATGAGGCTCAATTCATGCCATCCCAGCACGACATGAATTGTGCCATGAGGCAGCCATGTCTGTTTGACACCTCTAGAGAAAAGTTATCTTAATTATTTACTTAAAATATTTAAGTAAATTTGCTCCAAAAGTTTCTTTTTTAAATAACCCATTTTCTTATTTTGATATGTTTTCATAATGAATATTTATTTGCAATGAACTATAACAAATCTTAAAGGTTGAGATATTAGTTCTAAGTCTCGTTAGACTAGAGTGTATGTATCTTCTCTATAAAGGCTTGATGTCTTATAGATAATATAATATTTTAGAGTTAGACATGAGTATCATAATATTATAAAGGAAAATAGTAAAAGAGATAAAAGGAGAAATGTGAGAATACAATATTACATGTGAAATGAGATACTACTTATATCTTATTATTTTTAGAGAGCAATAATCTTGATGTCCTAGGTTGTCTATTCATCCTACTCTTGACTCACTCTAACATTGGGTTGGAATTGACTTGCAACCTTTCATCTCGATTGGGCTTGTGGGAAATTTGCTTTCTAAAAAAATCTTAATATTTTAAGAATTAATTTGTTATGTATTCATTTGTACATATAATGATTCAATAAGAAAATTATCATAATGTAAATCAACATGTTTAGAATTAACTAATGAGTGACATTCTTCCCTAGAGTAATAAATGTGTAGAATTAATTTTTCCACATGAGATTTTAAATGAGCAAGAAAGAATAAAAGATCTAAATATGTCTCTTGAATCTTTTCCTTGCTTAGACCTTTTTGAAAAATGAGTTATGCTTAAAAAAAATAATGTCAGCACTCACTAGTAATCTATTTCTCTCAAGTTAATAATGCAATGCATCTTTTGAGTACTAGAGTAACAAAAAAAAGACAATCATTTTAGATGTTATCTTGTTATGTCACAGAGAGAAATATTGAACAATATAATCACTTAAAAAAATTGAGAGGTAAACTAAATAATTTATTTTAGAGTACAAAGTCTTAAAAGACATATGATGAGAAATAACAAAGTAATATATTTAGTTATTGAGCTAGTTTATTATTAAAATTATATTTCACAATATTATTTCATCATACTTTTATCAAGTAGAAGTTTCTTAGAATAAATAATTATGATGTCTTAGATGATATAATCTTTGTACTCTCGACTCACTTTGACTTTGGGATAGAATTGACTCAAAAGATATCATCTTAATTGGATACGAGGGAGATTTTCTTTTTTAGAAATCTCAATCTCTCTAGAATTAATTTGTTTTGTACTTATTAGTATATATGATGATTTAATGTGAATCTCATATTTTTTCTTTGGTGTAGTCCCACAAGAAGTTCTAGAGGAGTCATGAAGAATAAAGATTCAAACACATATTTCAAATCTATTTTGCTTAGACCTATTGAGAATAAACCTTGTTAAAAAAATAATGACAACACTCAATAATACTCTATCAATCTCAAGTAAGTAATACTTGTATTTCTTTTGGGTACTAGAGTAACCAAAAAAATATATATTTTATCTTATCATGTCATGAGAAATATTGACTATAGTAATTAATTCCAAAGAGTTTGGGAGGTAAATCAAATTATTTCTTTGTAGAGTGCAAGATTTGAAAAGATGTGAGAAATGATGAAATAAGATATTCAATTAATGAAGTATTTATTAGTTAAAACAATATTTTTCACTACTATATAATATAGAAGTATTTAGTCGTCTCTGTCAACTATTTATTATTTCTTTATGTAATTTTATTTAGTAGGGTTGTGTTAGCAAATGACATTTGTTGTTTAATCCCATGGTTATTATAATAAGTGTTGAAGCTATCAAATATATATTCTAAGACAATTAATCATGATAATTTTTTTTATCAATTTGATGTTTAATTTTTTTATTAAATAAATATAAAATAAAAAAAATTATGATTTGAAATAAAAATGAAATAACTAAGTAAAATATATATAATTATTAATAAAATTAATGAATTATATCCAAGATATGACAAATAATATTGAGTATCAAATTTACTATATTTTCATACATCATGATGAATCAGATTGAATGCAGATGTACTCCTACAAATTTGAAAGATAAGATAAGTTCATATGTACTTTTCTAATTGTTAGTTCTCATAATCTAAGATAGAAATATTTGTAACATTAGAATTTAGAATATTTAGTTTGACAAAAGATAAGTAACCAAATCAATAATGCACAAAAAAATCAATAACATATAAGCTTCTAGTATAATACTTAATTATATAAGTAATAACATATAATTTATCCTACTTCATCAAGAATCAATTATTTTCTCAAGTATTTCAATCTTGTAAAATAATATGATTAGAAGAGAAAATAATGTCAATTAATATATATAAAAAAATAATTTACAAAAAGAAGACAAATATGACATCCAATGAATAAAAAGAATACATGAAAGAGACAAAATATCAAATTCAATATTATCATAACTAAATATTTTATATAATTTGTTATTGCCTATAATAATATATAAAGAATAAGTAAAAATATTAAACAAAGAATGATTACTAGTGAAATAATTTTTGACTCGTGAGGCAATACTCTAGCATTTCAAAGTGAGGTGACAAGTCACTAAAGTTAGTATGTATTATCTTAGAAATGAGTTTTGTCATTTCCCTCTTTAGTAAGAGTTATGGTGGGGAAATTTTGTTAGAACTTTTATATGACTATGATAGATGATGTATATTGCTGATAATTTTGAAGAAACCTAGATCACTATCAGGAAAATAATTACTAATACGTTTCTTTAATATATATTTGCCTCATACAATTTGATTAGAAGAGAAAATAATGGCATAGCTAATTTGTAAAATAATATGATTAGAAGAGAAAATAATGTCATAGCTAATTTTTATTAATTTTTTTTTTTACAAAAACAAGATAAATAAGTTATCCAATGAATAAAAAGAATAAATTAAAATAGATAAAATATAAAATTCAATATTATCTTAACCAAATATTTTAGATACTTTTTTATTGATTATAATAATATCCAAAGTATAAGAAGTAAAAACATTAAACAAAGAATGATTATTAGTGATATGATTTTTGACTCATGAATAAATAATTTAGCATTCCAAAGTGACGAGACAAGTTACAAAAGTTAGTATGTGTTATCTTAGAAATGAGTTTTGTCAATTCCTCTTTAGTATGAGTTATGGTGGGGAAATTTCGTTAGAACTTCTATATGACTATGATAGTCGGCATATATTGCTGAATAATTTGTAGATTCCTAGATCACTATCAGGAAAATAAGTACTATTACTTTTCTTTAATATATCTTTGCCTCATACAATGTATACTGGATGAAGAATCTCACATGTCTACACATTTTTCATTCAGATATGTAATGGATGGTAAGAGGAAGTTTTAGTTCTCCATAATTATGTGTAGTATCTTTGTATAGTCATCACATGCCTACTGGCTACTGCACAATTTCACCATTGCATATGAGCACCACATTGCACACTCGATTGCTGCTCACATTGGGTTGACTTTTTTAGCACCAACCCATTGCCGAACTAGTAAAAAAGAATATATGATCATCACACAATCCAATTCACATTTAACACATGTATGCATACTATTACCACTTCATATATTGTCACCACTTTTAGACCATTGTTGTTGTAATAAAAAGGCATTGTGCCACTTCTAGAACACACTACACACACTCTCATGGAATCACTATCAAAATGAAAGTTGATCTATTATCTACCCAAGAAGATAGAGTCCTAAATATGATAAAAGGTCACAAATAGAGTTGAACCAAGTAACATTGCAAAGACATAATGATAGTAGGGTCGGGATATCCCCACCCTCCGAACCGGACGTGAAGGTCTCTCCTCATCCAGCTCTCTGCAGAACATTTCTTTCTGTCTTTTCTGTTTTTTAAAGCCCAAGAATACCTAAAAAGCGGATTTACCAGTCTGCTAGTTGCACACGACTCCATTATGTGTGCCTATTGCAATTGCCTCATTACATGTGCCTCCATTGTGCATGTCTCACTCTGCTTGCCTCCATTGCTTGCACCTCATGTGCACATAGGCACTACATTTGCCAACAATGGGTTGTAATTGTATATCCATTCTTATACTATCTTTGTATGTTTGTTACAAATCATAAGTTTTAGTGCTATATGTGTACATAGGCATTACATATACATACATATATATATATATATACATACACACATATATATATACATACATATATATATATATACATACATATATATATATATATACATATATATATATATATATATATATATATATATTATTTTGAACAAGTCTTTTTCATTTATCCAAAATAATTTGATTTGAGTTGTATCTTGATTATTTTTTTAAAATAAAACCTCACATGTACCAAAACAATGCCGTTTTGACACCTAAGGGCCAAAATGATCTCATTTTGGCTGCAATCTTGTTTTTGAGATTTCAGTCTCTCCAATTTAATTTTTACAATGTTAACTCAATAAAAAAAACCCTAACCCTTTCAATTATTGTATAATCATTATATTCGAAACCAACTAATATATTATTCTTATTAAAAAGGAGAAGAAAAAAAATCAACTAAAAAAAATTAACTAATATATAATTATTGAGTTAGTCTCTGCAACTTTGCTATTGTTTCATCTTCAGCATGCTTCATATGACATTGTTTATTGAACTTCTATTTGATTGATTCTCAAGTGTGAATATTAATATCCACACATCTTCGTCTCCACGAAAACGAGACATTCACTAGATATATAGAAGCAATACTAATCTTGATTGTGTCACTCATAATGCAATCACTTGAAAATGGTGATTAGTTTTCCAATGTTATCAATTATTTTCACCACTTGAGTACCTATAAACTTTTTTGGTTTTGGGATAATTAGAATTACCCGTGGGGAGGACATTTGGCTAATCATGCCTTTCTCAATGATTGTTTTGTAAGTTAAATGCCTCATTTTTTAATTTCTCAATCTTCTCTTGCTTGGCAATTATTATGGATTCCAAACAAAGTTCTTTTGATTTAGCTTTTTGAAGATAATATTGAAGGTATTTTATATCATGTCTTTGAGTTTCTCTTGAATGGATGTCACCTTGATCCTCTCATTGATATTTTTAAATTTGTTTCCCAATTCACTTATATCTAATTTTGCCTTAATCATTTGAACTTTCATAATCATCACTATATCCTTAGTTTTCTTTCTTCCTTGGACCCTTGCATCATATACATGTTTCCTATAGTTTTTGATCTCAGAAATGGATGACATATGAAGGAAGTTAACAAACTCTAATACCACTTATCAATTATCATGGATTTTAAGTTTTAGTACTATACGTGTGCGCTTTAGGCAATGAAATTATATTTTTCAGTTGTCTAAGTCAGCATGCTCTTTTTAACTTATAAGAGTTATGTTTGTAAGATCTCACAACACAATTTTAGTAAAATAAAGAAATACTTAGAAAGAGAATATAATATAAATGTAACTTTAGTAATGAGTGTAACCATGAGAGCTTACTTATGCAATGTGAGCTCTTATTTACCAATGAATCAAATTATACTATATGTCACAATCTTATTATATAAGAAATTCTTAGAATATTCTAGAATTGAAAGGAATGTTGAAGTTTTAAAACCTTCTAGAATTCCTTTATAACCTCTTAAAGATTATTCTTGAAATTTTTATAAGCCCAAACCTTGATCTAATATTTTTTTTTATTGCATTGGGATGTGACATTTGTTTGTCTCTACACAATTACATCCTCACCCATTAGCACTATATTTTATTAGGGTTTAGTAAAACCCTAGTTCTGTTATTATGTAGAATAGGCAATTGGAAAAATTCATAGAAGTAATAATTGAAATTCTTTCAATGTAATACAATGGACTTCTAAGTTTATAAATAAAATTGAAAATATTCTAGAGTAGCCTGTATGTTGGATGTCTTCCATTAGAAACATATAAATATAATAAAATAAAGTAAAACAGTGCAACACTAACATTTTATTCTCATGGCTATCTAAGTTCAGTAAATTCTCATGTCACAATACATTTTTTTCGGCCATATAGGGCTATTATGCTAGGCTGACATGACCCATTAGCTAGACCAACCACAAAATTGATCTGCCATGATTTGGGCATGACCTTGTGCTTGGCCTGGGCTTGTGGCTTGTGTCCAGTGGCATCCTTGTCTGTACTCTGCTGATAACAGTGATGGTGCAATGCAGTCATATAGTGCAGGTGTACGCTTGGCCTATGGCCATGGGCATGTGGCCAGCGGCTTCCCAGCCTTTTGAGCACATGGCCTATGATGGTTCATGGCACTTGGCCCCCATGGCTTGTGTGTCATGGCATATGCGTTAGTACATAATTGGTCTCGATGACTTTTTGGGTTTATGTCCCTATTCTATGCCTTGGGCTCCTGTGTGGGCCTAGAGTGTACAAGGCCCTATGATTCACTATCCATTCTTTTTAGTTTTGTATAATCATATTTGGTATAATTGTTTTGTGTTTTGTAATTAAATTTTATGATATGTTTTTTAATTATTAATTAATCAAATTAATAATGAATATAAACTACTTAAAGAAAACTTAAAAATATTTTAGTTAATAATTAAACAAATAAAAGTCTATACTCAATGTGCATGACTCTTGCTTAGTATGTGATGTGAGAGATATTATTCTCTCAATAATTTTATTTTTAAAAATTAGAAAAGTCGTATTTGATAACTCTTGAACTCGAGACTTACTACTTTTATACAAAAATATTTGCTATTATACTAAGACATAAGATATTACAAAATTACATGAAAATAAATTTTTTTCACTTGTAAATTTTATTCGTAATTAATATTTTGAACTTCTTTGCCAATATAAATATCTAATTTCTTTAAATAAATGAAAAATTTATTTTTTGTAACTGTAAAATTTTGTATGTTTATCTTTCAAATATTAAAACATGCCAAAATGTCTACCATCTTTAGTGCATGAGTCATTATTCTATATGTAATTATTTCACAATAATATAAACATAAATTCCAATGCTATACTAGGCATTAGTGGAATTAAAAAATTTCTAGCATGTTTAGTATATGAATTATCATTCGTACTCATTGCCCATGACTCTTGCTTATCACGTGATCTGTGAAATATTATTATCTCGATAATTTTATTATTAAAATCAGAGAACCTATATTTGATAAATCTTGAATTCTAGATCTATCACCCTTATATGAAGACAATTGCCATTTCAACAAGATATAAGATATTAAAAAATTATATGAAAATAATAAATCATTTTTTTTTCATCTTTAAATATTATTCGTAATTAATATTTCGAACTTCCTCTCTAATATAAATATCTAAATTTTTAAAATCACTGAAATTTTTTTTATAATGTAAAATCTCATATGTTTATCTTTCAATCTTAAAACATATCAAAATTTCTATCATATTTAGTATGAGAGTTATCATTCTATTTGTAATTTGTTTACAATAATAGAAAAATAAATTTTAATGCTATAGGAGCTAGTGGATTAAAAAATTGTGTTATTTTCTATAGTACAAAAATGATTAGCTTATTAAATTTCAACCATGTTAATATGTTAAAATTTTATAATTCGTAATGAGATGAATTAGTTATAATCAATATTAAAATATTTTGAAAGGTCAAACATACTCGGTAGATCAATTTTCATTTTTACTTGACTAATTATATAAAGAATAAATTATTTCAAAATGCAAATAGGCATATACTCTAAAACAAACTAATATATTTATTCTCATAATATTTATTTAAGTTATTTTATTCTAATACTTTATACAATTAGTTAAATAATATAATAGTTGAATAATCACCTATATATATATATATATATATATATATATATATATATATATATATATATTCTCAATTCTATCCATAATTCAATTAAAATTGGATACTCTTTATTCTTAAAACATCAATTATGGTGCAACATCTAAGTGCAATGTTGTTATATGAATATATATTGTTGAATTCAGGTAGTAGTTTCATAAAAAAATTAAAGAAATT
This sequence comes from Sapria himalayana, assembly GCA_029783825.1. Classification (NCBI taxonomy): domain Eukaryota; kingdom Viridiplantae; phylum Streptophyta; class Magnoliopsida; order Malpighiales; family Rafflesiaceae; genus Sapria; species Sapria himalayana. Next base: position 83,376 of record JAREIK010003250.1, read on the forward strand.
TAAAATTTAAAAAATTATCTCATTATATTTCATGGTTATAATTTTATTGGTCTTACTATTTATAAAATTTGACAATATTTTTGTACCAAATATAAGATTTTAATATTAGGTAGATAAAATTCTAATAATATTAGATATTATTATAATTAATTTTTCTTACAATATTTTTACTTAATATTAAGAGCACTCAACATATGAGTTATCTATATAGATTTTTACACACATACACACACACACACACACACACACACACACACACTTGTGAGGGTGTGTGTATATATATATATATATGTTTTTTTTGTTATGAGAGTTTGTATTACATGTTATTGTGATGAGTTTATAGTTTTTTATTTCTCACATGGTATCAGAGTAGGGATTGAAACCTTAGAAGTGCTATACATAATATGTATTTACATATGGTGTGTGTATATACACAATGTGTGTGAGGCAGATAGACTACGTTAACATATGGGGGTAGTCAGTAGTGGTTTGAACAATGTCAACCCACTTTTGCTATCGTGTAGTGCAATGTCGATGCCCACTATGTCAACATTGAGTTTAATGTGTGTGTGCAGTGAAAAAAGATGTGTAGTGTCTGTATTAACTGCACAATGAACATCAATCATGGAGTGAGCGTTCTCACATGGTGTTGTGTGGATGTGGAGTGCCAAAGGAAGAAATTGCCTGTGTACAATGCGTGGTGTCATGTGGTGCACATTGAGTGCATATTGTGTGTCCAACAATGTGATATTATGCAATGAGGCGTGATTACATTCACATATCTATTTTGACTATCGAAGGAAATCAAAATCTCAATTATTATTTTGTGGAGTCTCAAATAACAAAATTATATGTAGTTGGCAACTGAAGTTTAGAAGTGATTTTTTAGTCTAGTGAAGCTTGACTATCTGATGAATGAATTTCATAGTGATGAGATAAATGAGACATAATTACTTATTGATTCCCAATTATTAATTGACATGTGATAAAACTATCAAGATAGACATATCTTTTATTTTTTCATCTAGTGTGACATGCAAGTCATTATGAGCTCTAACATCATCATTATGCTCATCTTTGACAACACAATTATAAAATTTTATTTCGTAGTTTATGAGATTAAGAATAAAGGAGCCTAGAGGGTCGAAGTAAATTACCACTCACTTTATCCACTTCACATAGCTAGCAACATAGTTTTTGAAGATATTTTTAGTATAGCTTGTTGTGATTGAAGAGAAAAACTGATGAATCAACTTATTGATATGATGTTTTTATATTCATCACACTGTAATTTTTTAGATTTATACAGTCATATTCTTGGTGATCTTTTTTTCTTGCTAGATCATACATGCATCAATATACAACATATATTGATAGTAGAGGGAGTAGGGTGATAGTAGAGTCACAAACATGAAATCATCATTACGTTACAAACATTGTCGGAGAAGTGACAAAACCAAAAAGAGCTATTAGGAGTTATTTTCAGAAAGGAGCCTGATAGCATTATAAGTTGCTGAATAAGATAATCTGACTACTAGTCATATGATGATTCTCGTAGAGTTCTAGTATGGTGACTTTTTTCAAGAGGAATCTGTAATATTCCTTGCAAACAGGATGGTAATGATTATTTCATATTTTACAAGTATTATAAGTCTCATGACTTGTTTTCTAGAACTCTACAATACTTAGTGATAAATTATTTAAAGTTTTTAGTTTTGATAACATTGCTAGCAATATTGTTTAAAGTCTTTATTTCATATTCTGAGAACATATATTGTTGGAATAAATTACCACTCATTTTTATCTACTTCACATTGCTAGCAACATTGTTTTTGAGGGTAGTCTCAACAAAGGTGGTTTTGATGGAGAGAGAGAGAGAGAGAGAGAGAGAGAGAGAGAGACAAATGAATTATCTTCTTGAGATGATTTTGCACTCACTATACTGTAGTTTTTTAGAGTTCCATAGTTAGATTCTTGGTGATCGCATCTTCCCCACCAGATAGAGATGCATCATTGGACTTTTTTCTATAAACGAGGCAAATATACATCTATTGAGAAAATATCTCATTCAACATATAAAGTACCAGCCAGAGCAGAGGTACGGATATGATCATCAATACATTACACATTGTAGCATAAGTGGCCAAGCCAAGGAGGGCTATTGAGAGTTATTTTGAGAAAAGAGGTCGAGAGCATTGCAAGTTATTGAAGGTAACAGCTTGACAGCTAAAGTTTTTTAGGAATCCTCACAAAATTTTATCATGGTGATTTTTTTATAGAATTATAGTGAGAAATCGGTAGAATTCTTTACAAATAATATAATAAAAAATACTTTATTCTAAAGTCACTCTAACTCTCGTGAACTTTCACAATTAAAACTCTTGAGATATCAATTCAGTAGCTAACTTTCATATTCTATATATTTGATTCTAATTTATTATTTTTTGTATTTTCTAAATCTTATAATAATCAATAATGGATCATTTAAAGTTCTTAGTTATTATTGTAATTTTATAGTTATTTTGTTTCTTTTTACCTAGTATTGCATTATTGATTTGAACATTTGATCTGTAAGTAATAGTCCTCAATCATATTTGTTTATAAAAGGGTTTGATTTGTTCTTTTTTATCATTGAGTGTTATTTGTGATGTGTGTGTGTGTGTTTCTACATAGTATTATAGCTAATCATAAAGAAAAGTAAACCCAAGTTGTTTAAATTAGAATAGCAAACCCTAACATATTCATTTTGTGCCAACCTCAACTATCACACACCCTCCCTGTAGACATAATTTTAAACCTATAGTAAACATTCATTAGTGCCCATTGTGTCGATGTTGTGAATGAACACATGGTGAGGTGTGGAGGTTGTGCGGTGAGGTGCAATGGTTGCACGGTGAGTCACAGTGGGTGCATGGTGAGGTATAGTGGTCACCTATATTTTTATAGATTTGGTTCCCCAACATTGGATTTTGAGGTGTAGTTGTGGTTTTTAGGGAAGGTATGATTTTTTTTATAGATTTTGGTGCCATTGAAATTAGTGTTTTTGGGTAGGGATAAAATAAGGATTTTAGAAATTCTAATTTTAATTTGGGACATCTTGAAAAATAACTTTTTTAGAACTCAATTTTGGAAAAATGATCATTCATTTTGAAATGAGTCATTTTTTACAAAAATAATCTTGTAATTTTTTTTTTTTGCAAAAATAATCTTTTTATTATAAACTCATGGTAAATTTTATTTATAAAGAATTTAATTATGGTTAAGTTGCAAAAAATATCTAAAAAAAGTCATTTTCAAATAAAATGATATAATGAGTTATTTAAAAAAATATTAAAGTATTTGATGTCATTAATTCAAATTCTTTTTAATTTGGTAGAAAGTTAGATTGAAAGTAAAAGATACCTGTGAACTGTGATGATGTTCTCATTTCTTTACTTGTACTTAATGAAGTAAGAAAATGTCTCATTCATAGTTATGAAATGCATGCCTGAGGCGTGCCTAAACATCAGGCGCCACCACTCCTGGGAAAAATGCCTTGCTTCAAGCGAGGTGCAGGAGGGTGAGGCGTAGCTAGCAAGGATGCACGGACACAGCACGGATACGTGTCCGATAGGCCACGTGGCATATCATTGATAAATCCGTATCCGATATGCCACATGGCGTATCAGACGGTGGCATATCGGACGTCCAGTCGGTGGCAGAGGGCAGGCACAATTTGAGCGGGGGAGGTAGGGGGCAAGTGCGAATTGAGGGGGGGAGGCAGGGGATGGGCGAGAATTGAGGGGGAGGCAGGCGGGCGGGAATTGAGGGCAAGGCAGGCCGGTGGGAATTGAGGGATGAGGCAGGCGGACGAGTATTGAGGGGGAAGGCAGGCGGGCGGTAAAATAAAATAAAATAATTTAATAAAATAAAATAAAATAAAATATTTTTATTTTATAAAAAATATATATTTTTATATAATATAAGATAATTTTAAAATATTATTTTATAAAATAAAATAATTATAAATATTATTTTATAAAATAAAAATATATTTATTTATTTTATAAACTAAAATATTTTAATTTAATTTATTTTATTTTATAAAATACCTAATATTTATAAAGAAAATAATTTTTATTTTTAATTTTATTTTTTTATTATGACGTATCCTAGCCGTATCTGTATCCTACTTTTTTAGAATTTATCGTGTCATCGTATTCTGCCGTGTCATATCCCCTTGTCCGTGTCCATGCTAAACCAAACAAAACACAAACACCAACACCAAAACCAAAGTCAAGACTATCTAATTCTAAATATACTCCTACTCTTGCTTTGATTGATGAAGATGAAGAGATATAATATTCATCAGGAGAGGAAGATGAAGAAGAGAGAGAGTGAAAGATTGATGATGAGGATAATATTGATGAAGACTTTCCTGATTTAGATTTAGATGTAGATACATAAGTGTTTACTTTGTTTTAGAACTTTGAATATTTGTTATTTTGTTTTGAAATTTTGACTGTTCGGATGATGAGAGTACTATTAATATTTGATTTTTATCTTTGATGTTCTTTAGTTTATTATTAGATAAAAATTAAAGACTATATTTAGTAAAATGTATAATTTTTATGTGTATTAGACTGGGTGTGCCTCAAATAAAAAACCCCGCGCATCAAGTACGCCTTGCGCTTAAATGCCCCAAAAGGTTTTTGCGCCTCAGTGCGCCTCAGTGCGCCTTGCGCTTTAAATAACTATGGTCTCATTAAACTCCTTCCACTTGGCATGACATCAATTGAGTTTGTATTATTTTTTCAAGTATTTCAAATGTTCATGATTCGTATGGATTACAAATTTTTTGGACCAAAGATAATATTACCATCTCTCCAAGGCTCTAACTAAATATAACTTACATTTCCTTATCATAAGTAGTGTAATTTAATATGACTCCACTTAATTTCTCACTGATATATGCAACTGGTCTAGATTTTAGTACTAATATGATTCCAATATCAATTCTCAAAGTATCACATTCTTATTTAAAAATTTTATTAAATTTTGGAAGGTCAAGTTGTGAACAATTGGTTAATTTCTCCTTAATTAATGTAAAACACTTTTCTTACTCATCTACTCACTTAAACTTTATGTTATTATTATTATTATTATTTCAGTTAGAGATGCTGCAATACTACAAATTTTTTCACAAATCTTCTATAAAATCTCGTTAAACAATGAAAATTTGTTCGATTCAAATGACAACCTAAAAATACAGTTTTTTGTGCAAAAGATATATTTTCAAAGTTAACAAATAATCTTTCTTTTCCTAAAATATCTAAAATAAATTTTTTGTTCTCAACATGTTTATTCTAACCATTACTCTAAATCAAGATATCATTAAAATATATTACTACAGACTTGGTAATGAAAACTTGTAAAATATGATTCATTAGCCTCGTAAAAATATTTGGTAATTTAGTTAATCCAAATGACATAACTAACTATTTGTACAAATCATTTTTTTTTTTTTGAATATTATTTTTTATATATTACCATTTGAATTTGATAATTTCTAATTTTAAATCAATTTAGAAAATATACATGCACTTTATAGCTCATATAGCATATCATCTATTCATAGAATGAGATGTTGATGCTTTATAATCATATTTTTAACTGCTCGACAATCAGTTCATATTTTTCATAACTCATTCTTTTTTGAAACTAGTAATATGTGAAAAATACATGAACTCATGCTTTTTCTAATATGCTCATCTTTTAATAATTTACTATTCTATCATTGTAGTTTATTTGTTTCCTCCAATTTACTCTTATATGAAGGCCAATTAGGGATATGAGATCTTGGAATGAATCAATTTGATGCTCAATGCCTTAAATTGGAGGTAGTCCTAGTTGAGTCTTATCAAGAATGACTTCTTTGTATTTCTGCATAACAAAATTAACATAATTATGCAAGATAATATTATCATTAGTACTTAATAAACTTTCTTATACATAAGTAAAATTATTGATTTATTTGAACTTAATGTTCTTTTTATTTCATTCATATCTAAGACACAAGATGTATTGAGCCATAAAATTCTTTTAGAGCCTTAAGGTGCAAGGCGCAATTAAGACGCATATTTTTTTTGAGGTGTATTTAACCTTATATATATATATATACATTAAAATTTTACATTTTATAAAATATTATTTATATTTTATATAATTAATATATTTCAACAAAAAAATATTTAAAGTTATAAAATAAAATAATAAAATTTTAATAATTATATATATATATATGTATTTCTGTGTGTATAGATGTATTTATATATGTATGTATGATATGGATATATATATATATACACATATGTATACATGTATGTACATATGCATGCATATATATATATATATACATATATGTATGTAATTATATATATAGATATATGTAGACACATATGCATATATATATTTATGTATACACCAATGCATACATATATATATGTATCCATATGTAATGTATGTGTGTATAATACACACACACACACATGTATATGTATATATGTATGCCTATGTACAGATATACACATGCATTTAGATGTAAATAAGTATGCATGTGTGTGTATATATATATACGCATAAATATATGAATTTATATGTGTGTATATATACACACGAACTAGTTGTCCAAGCTTTTTCCAAGAAGGAGCTGTCTGAGCTTGTTCCAAGAAAGAGCTGTCCGAGATCGTTCCAAGAACGAGCTGCCCAAGCTTGTTCCAAGAATGAGCTGCCCGAGATAGTTCCAAGAACGTGCTGCCCACGTTCGTTCCAAGAATGAGCTGCTCGTGCTCATTCCAAGCACGTGCTGGGACAGCTCGTTCCACGCACGTGTTTGACAACTCTTTCCAACATGAGCTTTTACAGCTCATCCCAAGCATGAGTTTCTACAGTTCGTTCCAAGCATGAGCTGTGATAGTTCATTTGATGAGGTGAGGTGTGCCTGGGCGTGAGGCACACATTTTTTGGCATCTCCATTGCCTTTTGGAAATGGTCACACGTCGTCACAAGTGAGGCACTTTTGTTGGTGCTTTGTGGTGCTTATGCTTTAGGCATGTCCCAGATGTCCTTTAATAAATATGATACTCATTTTTGCATTAGTTTTTTTTAAATTTCTATATTTTTTTTATGATTTTCTCTCAATTGATGGATCTCTTTTCCCTTTTTTTTCAATCTCGCTCCTCTCTATTTTTGATAAACATAAATCTTTTTTCTTATTTTGTTTTTTTATTTTTTTTTTCTATTTATTATTATCTTTCTCTATTTTTACTTGTTCGTAATACATTTGTGTTGGAGTTAATGATATAAAAATAATAATTCTTCTTTTAAATTGAAAAAAATAATTGTTGCTATGTTCATAGAGGTGTCAAACGTGCCGTGCCGGCCCGGCCCAGCACGAGGCACGGTTCGGCTGTGCCTGGGCCGGCCCGGCACGTTCAAAAATTGTGCCCGGGCCCGTGCCGTGCCCTGGTGAAGATGGACCCGTGCCGTGGCGTGCCTGGCCCGACACGGCTCGTGCCGGTTCACGCGTGCCACTGGCGGCGTGGCGTGAGTCACGAGCCACGACTCGGACTCACGCCTTGTGAGTTGTGGGCGGTGAGTCGGTGACCCATCCGGGCGGCGGCCCCCCCCCCCCCGTAAAAAGACCACGGGTCGGGTCCAAACAGACCCGACCCGCGGTCTTTTCTACCGAAACCCGACTCCCGAGTCAGATCCGAGCATTTCCAACGGAAAAAAAAAATTCAAATTGGGCGATTTTCAGCCCTTGGATTCACCTCCAACGGCTAGGGGGCAGAATCCAATGGTCCTCGTGATTCTGCCCCTTAAATATATTAAAAAAATTCAAAAAATTAATAAAAAATATGTTTTTTAAAAAATAAAACTTTATTTAGCCTATAAAATCTACCCCCCTCCCTATAATATTTATGTTTTTCAAAAACATAAAATCTCTCAATATTTTCTCTCTCTCACATAAACCGTGCATCTCTATCTCGGCCCTCGTGAATTTAATTTCGGCTTGGATTTTCGTGAAACTCAACTTGAGTTTTGAACATCAAAGCTTCCTGCGGTGCACCTTGCACGTGAGTGACCTCATTGCTTTTACCGAGTAATATAATTTACTTTTTTTGTACTTTCTCTCTCTAAAGCTTCTCTCTCTAGAAAAACTTACGAAAAATAAAAAATGACAAATACACCTAACACGTATTTAAATTTGGAAAATGAAAATGTTAGTGTTGCACATACGTCTGTGGCTCCTGAAACGTTGGTTTCTCCTGTCGTCTCAGCCCAAAGTTCTAAAAAACAAAAAACTAGGAGGACTTCTGTAGTTTGGACACATTTTAAAATTATAACACAATTAGATGTTAGGGGTGAGGAACATGAAATGACACAGTGCAAATATTGTATGAGACTTTTAACATGCAAGAGTACATGTGGGACTGGGCACCTCAAGAGGCATGCTGAAATATGCTCCAAAAAACATGGACCATTAGATCCTAGGCAAACCCAACTTGGCACTACATTTTTTGAGACTGGATCGAGTTCAGTCTCAAAGTTTACTCCCTTCGTATACTCCAGCGAGTTGGGTAGGGACGGCATGGCCAGGCTCATCACATTGATGGGTCTTCCGATCAGATTTTCGGAAGATCCGAGGGTAGTGCGCATCATGCAGACTTATTTTCAGCCATCCTATCGTAGGATTCCTAGGTCCACATCTAGGAGTGACATACTAAAGATATATAAGTTAGAAAAATAAAAAATAATTAAGGAATTTTTGGCATTTAGTGGAGTGGTGTCCGTGACGTCCGATATATGGACATCTCACGATGATTCTTCTTATGCATGTCTCACGAGTCATTATGTAGATTCAAACTGGACAATCAATAAAAAAATATTAGGATTCACTAAGATTCTTCATCCTCATGATGGCCCGGCCATTTTTGAGTGTATGATGAAAATATTTAGGGAATATAAAATTCAAAATAAAATTTGTAGTTTCACTTTCGATAATGCTGCCAATAATGGAGTAGCGATCAATATGTTTGTTAGGAATATTAGAGACGCACCATTAGGAGAGATCTTTCATGTCAGATGCATGTATCATGTTATTAACCTGATAGTTCAAGCGGGTATGAAGGTGTGTTCCCCCACGTTGGAAAATATACGCAATGCACTCAAGTATATTTGCACTCCTCGCAGACTACAAGAGTTTGGTAATCTCTGTTTGCCTGCGAATCTTAAGAAGAAGAAATTCCAATCGGATGTGAAATATCGTTGGAATTACACGTACCTGATGTTGGAATCATGTGTTGGATACGAACACGTGATATCCGACTACGTCAATAGTAAGAGTGGCGAACTTATTATTGACGACACTGACTGGGCTTCAGGATATTCATTTATGAAATTCCGGAAGATATTTTATGACACGACGAACATGTGTTCGTCGGTTTATACGCCCACCACTTGCATTGCACTCCGTTGCATATGCAACATTAGTAGCATGTTTAGGAAGTATCGAGCGGACCCTGATGCTCAGCCATATGGTTGCAGAGATGGAGACCAAGTACCTGAAGTACTGGTCAACCATTCCATCTCTTTATTGCCTCGCAGCATGCATGGACCCTAGGGCTAAGGTGGAAGGGGTTGAAAATACCCTGACTTTCATTTCCTCGTGCATGAACCTGGAAGAGCCACCTGAAGGGTTCATTTACGAGAAGTTGACAGACCTGTTCACATATTACGATACTAGGTATGGTGGTGGTGGTGGTGGTGAGACTGTGAGTACGGACACTGATACCTTGTTCGGAGATGACGATTATTCCATTAACCTAGCGAGGGGGAAACGTAGGGGTGGACCTTCATATAGGAGTGAGCTGTCTCGGTACTTAGATACCGATTACTGCTCAATCCTATCACCTTCTGACAATAAGAATCTTGATTTATTACAGTGGTGAAAATCATATGAGTCCGCCTATCCCGTGCTATCTAGGATGGCACGGGATCTATTGACTCCTCCGGTGTCGAGCGTAGCATTGGAGTCTACTTTTTCTGTTGCAGTGAACGTGATTTCAGATAGGAGATCGAGATTACGTCCAGATATGGTTGATGCCTTGGCATGTTTGAAGGATTGAGAGGAATCGAGATTTAGCATCAGTGATCGTGCTGAAGCTGGGACTGTGACAGACACTGCAGTCGCATCCACATCCACTACGATGGCGGAGGAGCTGATTGCCGATGATTATGATCCATATGATACTGATCTTGATGTTGCGGCTGATGATTCTCATGATATGCCGCTTGACGAATGATGCTCATCTGCTATTTTTTTTCGAAGTTTTTTTATTTATTTTATTTATACACTTTGTTTGTACTTTGTACCATACGTTGTGTTGAAACTTATACTTATTTTGTTCCGACTATTGGTTTCAAAAGCATGAATGGTAATTTTTCATTTGTGTAGTTTAATTTTTTTTAATTAAAATTTATACTAACTTAATGTTTTTTTTTATTATTTTACGATTTAGATTTTTTTTTAAAATTTATTAACTTTAAATTTTAATATATAATTAATAAATTATAATAATAAAATATGCTAAACTTAATTGAAAAAAAAAAAAATTTTTTTCTAATATTTGTTTGTTACATTTAATTTTAAATGTAATATTTTTTACAAAAAATTATATTTTTTAATTATTACATATACTCTAAAGTATATACAGAATAACAGAAACTTAATAAAAAAATTAAAAAAAAAAGAAATTTTTCTAATCTGCCAAGTGCCAAGCACGGGCCGTGCCCGTGCTTGGCTCCCGGCACCAGGACCCCGGTTGAGCCGGTCTAGGCATCCAGCCTTGTGGCTCTCGCCCCGCCCTGCCTGCCCTGCCCCTACCGTGCGCCCGTGCCGCCTGGCCAAGCCAAGCCGTGCCCGGCTTTAAAACACCGTGCCGTGCCCGGCACGGCACGGTACGGTGAACACGGCACGGTAGCACGGCCGGGCACGTGAAAAACGGGCCTTCCGTGCTGGGCTGGCCCGTTTGACACCTCTATATGTTCATCATGCTTGATTTGCCTATCAAATTGTCATGACTTTCTTAATAGAAGATGTCCACCTTGTATAAGTACCACAACGCATAATATTCTTTTACATATTTCTCAATTTGAAAAGATAATAATTCTTGCTTATTTATCTTTATTTTCTTACTTTTATTTAGTCACTATAGCTTATATGACTGCGAGTGCTTCATTCTTGGTAATCCTAAACATTCTATCATGATTGTTCATGTAACATTTGTGCAACTCACGCCATCAATAATCATCCTATATTCCTTACCTTTTACATGACATCTAGTATGAAATTAATTTTTCTGCCATACTTCAATTTTTTTTTTTGCTTTCATATCTTGTGCAATCTTTGTAATTAATAATTTTCTTTGAATAACTTTTTTCTCCGAGATATTCTTTAAGGACGACATTGACAAAGCTTCTTTATCATTAATTTCTCTTTCTCCATTATCTCTTAATAACATGCCACACTTGTTTGGACACTGACTTGTTATTTTGATCTCATGGATTTGAGTGCTAGAAGTTTTTACTTTATTTTGAGAACCATAGTCAGCAAAATTAAGTTTTGTATTTTATTTCTAATTAGTTATTAATGACTTATTCGTTTTTCTTATATAATTTAGTTTTCTAGATGATTGGTCTAAGTAATAATTTAACCATGAGTTTTCCTTTGTCTTCAATTGATGTTTGATTTTGATTGTCATATGCAATATATTTTCTATTTCCATATAACAATGCAACTTTATTATATTTGTAATCTCTTGATTCAATCCTGCTTGATATATAGTTATGATAGTCTCTTGATCTTCCTTAATATTAGTTTTGATAATAATAATTTTTATTTCTTTATGATAATCTTTCACACTTTTATTTCTGTGTCAAAATTTGTAGTTTTTTATATAAGCCTTGGTAGTGATAACTTGAGACAATTTTTTTTCTTATTGATTTAATCTTTTTTCATATTTTTATTCGAGATTTCCATGTCGTCTTATAGTGCTCATAAATTCTTCCCACCAAACAATAACCTATTTTTAAAATTTAATTGATGCTAGTTTTACTTTTTTCATATTAGAATAATTATAATAATCAAAAATTAATTTTATTTTCTATTTTCATTCAAGTTATATTTATGGGTCATTTTTACCTTAGAATGGTGGAATTCTCATATTGATACGACCAAGGTTTCATCTGCTCTCTAAAGCACTCACTTCTTCCATGATTGATTTAGGACACATGCTTATTTTCTTTTTAATCATTTTTTTCATAGCTCATAGTAATTATTAGTATATTCTCTAGGGTTGAATTTTCTCCTTTGGAGTATTTTATGCCCACTCTAAATGACTAATCTCAATATGATCAAATTGTTTATAGATATATTTTAATTCATGCTTCATCATACCCATCATTTTACTCATTATAGTTTTTATAGATAATTTTGGGTCAATAGCTTATGGTGTACTCCTATTAGTATGATTAAATATTCTTTCAAAAATAAATATGATTGTATCACTCAATAATCAATAAAGTTTTTTTGGCTCTTATCGAACTTAAATGAAGAAGAGTTTAGATTGGAGTGATAATTTTTAATAACTTATTGAGTGTTTGGACTTTTTGAGGTAAATGAAATGATACCAATAAATATATTAAAAATGAACAATAAAGGACTCGCAACGAATAATATACTGTATTAATTTTGATTTGTTTGTTATTTTCTTTTTTTTTGTGCATTTTATTTTGTACTTCTTTTCTTTTTGTTTTGCTTTTTTTTTATTTTGTTTTCTTTCTTTTTCTTTTGAAAAATAAAAGAACTACAAGATGAAAAATTTAATCAGATTGAATCAAGTTTTGAATGAAAATGTAAGAAAAAATAAATAAATATCTAAAGATTAAAATAAATTAAAATAATTCTGAGACTAGAGCTGAGCTCTGATATCAAATAATATGAACCTTGCTAAAAATAATGATACCCATGATCAGATGTTGTAACTAAGACCATTATACAATTAGATTTGAAACAACAATATCTCAAGTTGTTACTTGTATAAAAGGAAGAATCTCATTATAAGGATAATACTACAATCAATTATGAACGATTGATTGATAAGTCAAAGATGAATACATAGAAACTCTTAAAATTTTAAAAGTTTTAAAATAACCAAAGAGTTTATGCTCACAAGATAAGTTTTTTATTTCATTCATCAAAATAATATATGTAGAGTATTTGAAATATTCTCTCAAACTTGATAATAATTATAATTCTCAATATAATAATTATATAATGAAATGAACAAAATAAAAAAAAAGAAAGAAAAGGAAAAATAGATATAATAATTATATCTCATTTTTTTATTAAGTCACTCAAAACATTATTAGAGTACTATTTCCTTGTCTTTATAACTGCCAAAGTCTTCTAAGGCTTTAATGACTTTAACTAGGTCCATCTGAATTTGAGTAAGGTATTTTTATATAATTTTCAACCCATGTTTGTTAGATAAGTCTAGTAAGAGTATTGTTTGACTTTTTTGTTTTGCTCTAGTGATTGATCCACAAGGAGCTGCATCTTCATCTAGTTTTGATTTAGCACAATTCATAAATCTAAATCAATATACATTTTTAGATCATATATATTATGAGATATATTATTTGATTTGTCTCTTTCAATGTTTTTAGGTGTTCTTTTGATTTTGATAGCTCTATAAGATGAGACATGTTGACATCTGAGTTCTTGAAATATATTGTTGTTTGGATAATCTAGTACTCAAAGATGATACGCATTTTTTATAAAAGATAAGTAATATTTTAGTGAATGAAAATATTATTATTTTTTTAGTATGACTTATTTTTAATGAGCTTTATAAGAGTGTGAATCTAGTAGTAATGTTTGAATTAATTACTTTTTTTTATTCATTTGTATTTTTGCTTGAATCATTAGTTAGTAAAGAGTGTTATCTGTTAGTTGTATCCGAACATGTTGGTATTTAGTATAATATCACTCTTACCAAAAAAGTACATATTATATTGATTCTAAAGAGAAGTAAAATTTTCAAGGAAGAATTTTTTTTTTGTTGAACTAGAAAATAAGAGACTTGGTCACTCATGACCTATAGGGACATAAGAGAGTTAATGTCGACAGTCTCTTTGATATTGCCTTTTTCATCACTCTCCTCAAGGGACATGAGAGAGCAATACGCATCACTTGATTTCATAAATTTTGTCATGTTATCATTTTATTTATTTTTATATTATTATTTTTTGACTATACTAAGATATGTAAGTATTATATTGAAGTAATATCTTTTAGAAGTGTTGACATTCTTGATGAAAGAGATGTATCTCATTTGTTCTAATGAGACTTGAGAACTAGTGTTATGATCATGTGGAAGGTTTATTGTTAATTGCATGTGTGTGTTTACTATTAAAATAAGTCTTGATAAAAAGATAAATCATTTTAATATGAGTCATGTAGTGAGCGGCTTCACTTAAATCTTTTGTTTGTATTACCAGAACACTCTCTAATGGCTAAGATGGTCGCTTATATATTCTTATTTTTCTTGCAACATTTCATAATTAGAGGATACATTAGTTTGACATCACTAATTTATTTTTTCACGGTGACATTGGGGAGGAGGTGATATGAAGTGACTACAAGAAATTTGAATAGTACAATTAGATATAATTTGTAGATGACAAAATGTATTCCATGGCTTGAAGTAGTCTCTGATAGTCTAATTTATGATGTTTTCACATATAATCACATCGTCTGGGTTATGCATGAATATTATAGATTTTTAAATTTTTTTTTTTGGAGCCTTGATGATGCTATTTTTTCTGTATGTCAATGTGAATTATATTCTATTTATGAGAGATGAGTTGTGGATGATCTAACTTAAAGAGTACTCTAAGACATAATTTCAAATGAATCACTTATGCGATTTAGATATTTTTTTAGTATAATGGTAATTTATTCTACTAGGAGTATTAATTTTGTAAAATAGGAAATATTCACTTAATATTCTTATAGAGATTAGTCTTTTAGGTTATGTTCTACTATTCATTTATATTGATTTAAGTATTGACTTCACTTTTGATGTGATCATTCTAGTTGACTTAATTATTTATAAGAGAATTATAAGGAAAATTAACTAAGTGATAATGATCGGATTGTATGTAAAAATATATAATTACTATGGTTAGTTGTTTGCTAAATTTTTCTCTATAGATTTGCCTAGAGTTGGCAAATGGGTTGTGCCAGTGCGACACGACTCAATTTTAGTTGGTCAATTCAGGCTGGTTTCAAATTGGGGCATGCATGTTGTGCCCGATTGGGTTATTCCTTAGAATACCTGCATGAATCGGCTCGTCCACATGCTTCATGCTTGGTACTACATACTTCTAACCTAGGTTAGCTTGATAGTATCATAGTTCAACTTCAACCATAATTAGCCTGGGTCTGAACAATGCGAGTAATGTAGTGCTATGTATGCTTGGCTGGTCCATAATCCTAGGTCTTAGGCCCTCGACTCATGAGGGCCATGTGTGCAGGTGCATTTTGTAAATTTGTACCTGCACAGCACTTGCAATTTCACTGTAGTGCGCAGTGGTAGTGCATTATAGTTTGCATATTATATATATATATATAAAATAAAATATAATATAATATAATATGTATAAAATAATTATTATTAAATATAAAATTTCAAATTAAAAAAAAAGATTAAATTAATGACATTAAAAATTTTTTAATTTTAAATTGGAATTTAAATTTAAATATGTTACACATTACGTAATAACATAAATGATAAATATGTATCATGTAACACTCAAAATAAAATATGACAATGTAATCTTTCAAATAAAAAAAATTATAATAAATAGTAAAATCATCACGTAGTAAAAAGTAAAAGATCATTGTTGTTACAATAATTAGTAATAATCTTTATAGCTTTTATATGTAATATTTGATTGTAGTATGACACTCATTTATGCATTCTTCCAATCTTGTGCGTATAAAAAAAATTGTATAATATTTGACTGTAGTTTGGTCAATCTATATGAAATGATATTCATAACCATAAAAAGGATACTTTTATATTATGTTAGATATTAGAAGAGTCAGTAGATCATATGTCATTTTAGATAATACGAGAAAAATAAATTTATATCATTTTTAACAATTCAATATGTTTAAGTTTCTATATCACTCTGGGATAAGATAAAATAACAATCAGTATCTAAATATTTTGAAATCTTGCTATAATTATCATAATTAATTTTGTAATATATAAATAAGTTTGTTAATTGTTCGTCTATTTTAATAATCTTTTTTTGATCAATTAATGTAACAAATATATATCTTGTTATATTTTTTATTCCTTCAATTCTAATCATAAGATTTGTACACGCAATTAAGTAATAAAGAAATAAAATTATAGTTTTGTATTATAAATATTTTTTTATCTCAATAACTATATCACTAAAATATGAGTATTTCATATTGATTAAAGATACTATTCATATTGTATATATACCTAAATGCATTCTATGTTATGTGAGTGTATATAGATAAATAAAAGGTTGCCGGATCAAAAAAAAATTTTATGAATTTTTACAAGAATTCTTTCGTTTTATTTTAATTTATTAATTATTATTTTTTTAATTAGCAAATTATCATAGTGTATAATAGTTTGCATATATTATGGTAGTGTATTATATATATATATATTGCCATATATTTTTATGGTAGTGTATTATAGATTAAATAAATGACAAAAATTTTATAATTTAAATTGGAATTAAAATTAGAATATGTTAAAAAACACATTACATAATAACATAAATAATAAATATATATCCTCTAACACTCACAAAATAAAATATGACAATATAATCTTTTAAAATATAAAAAAGTATAACAAATGGTGAAGCTATCAAGTAGTACAAAGTAAAAGATCATTATTTGTTACTTTGATTAGTTCTAATCTTTATAGCTCTAATATGTGATATCTAATTGTAGCATGATATTCATTAATATATCTTTCCAATCTTGTAAGCATAAAATTGTTTTTATAAAATTTGACTATAGTTTGGTCATTTTATATGAAATGATATTTACAACAATGAAAAAGGATACTCCGATACTATGTTAGATATTGAAAGAGTCGGTAGATCATATGCTATTGTAGATAATACGAGAAAGAAGAATTCATATGATTTTCAATAATTCAATATGTTTGTTTTTTATATTACTTTGGGACATGATAGATTAATAATCAATGTCTAAATATTTTGGAATCTGGCTATAATTATCATAATTAATTTTGTAATATTTAAATAAGTTTTTTAATTGTTCATTAATTATAATAATATATTTTTTGAGGTTCTCTAATGTAACTAAATATATATTTCATTATTTTTTTATCTTAATCCTATGATTCGTATATGTAACTAAGTAATAAAGAAATGAAATTATAGTTTAGTATTTTAAATATTATTTTTCATCTTAATAGTTATGTTACCAAAATATGAGTATTTTTATATTGATTAAAGATATTACTCATACTGCATATATACCTAAGTACATTGCATATTTTGAAAATATACACATACAAATGCATGCTTGTTGTTTCAAAATTTTTTTTAATGAATTTTTCTAAAAAATCTTACATCTTAATTAAATTTATTAAATATTATTTAATCTATTTTATTATTAACCAAGTATATAATGTGTTAGTAACTAATATTAAAATTCAACATTAAGTATGTTGAATTATAATGGTGTTTAATATTTAATAATATTATTTTTTTCTATTGACTTATATAGGCTATAAAATTCTTATTGTATGTTGGACACTGATATATTTATGCATTTTTAATTTATTCTAATTGGTATAAAATTAATTTTTAAGCATGATTAAATTATTAAGTTTATTATGCGACATATATATCAAATATGTAAAATCTCAACTAGGGGATCCTCTCAAATAGTTTTTATGAATGTACTTATAGTGATATTATTATTGGAATAATTATTAATTGTTATACTATAAATTTTATCATGTATTATTATTCTCTAAAGATTCTTGAAAATTTCTCATATATAACATGATCATCATGTTGATGAAAATTCTTATAAAATTATAATATTTTTTTATTTAGTCTTTATTTAGAACCAACAAAATGAGCGGTGATGTATATGAAACCTTGTCATGAGTAATTCATATATCAGATATACTAATATTATTCTAACATATTTTCTAAGTTTATTAATTAGAGATGGAGATTGGAAAATCATATCTATTGCATAAAGTTCCTGTTTTAGTATAACACTCCTATTTTATTAATTAGAGAGGGAGATCGGTAAATCATATCCAGTGTCGAGATTAATATCTCGATAGTTTTATCCTCGAATTTTAGAGAAACTGCATTTGTTGAGTCTTGAACTTGAGGTCATCATCCTTGGATGAAGGTACTTGCCATTATATCAAAATATCTATTTCGATGAATGTATGTAATATAATAACTTCTAGGTAATTAGTTATTCTAGTATTATTCTTTTTTAAACACATTTAAGTTTGAATTTTTTATGAGATCAAATATATTAATATTTTTATAAATATACATAATTTATTAATTTTTATTTATTTTTTAAATTTATAATTTTTTACATTAATACTATAAATCAACATATGGATCTTCCTTAAAATGAAGTGGAATACTCATATTAGTAACTAATCTAGCAATTCTTTTTCTTGGAAACCTATATTGATAAAAAAAGGGTCTCTGAATATGAAGTTAATTTAAATCAAATGTTATACGAGTAGACAAAGAATATATAGGTGAACTACTTCTTCCTCAGATACAAAATTTAATATGAGATTATTGCTATAATTTATATTCATAAAATAGAATAATTATTGAATAGTTTTATGAAGATTTTGAAAAGTTCTCAACTTATTTTTTTTAAAAGTTTGATATTCTAGAATCGTATGCATCAACTTGATATGATATTTTGTAATTTTACATATTTAGTTTGTTTATTCATTTTGATTTTGTACTGCATTGTCGATGAGGATACTAAACTTGTAAATTATTCTAATTATATTTGCTTATTATATAAATATTTAGATTATTTATTTTTATTATTGAATGCTATTTGTATTATTGATTTTGTATATGTGTTTTTATTGTTTTGATAACATTTAACTTGGTATTGACTCTTTTATGTATTTCTTTTATTTTTTTGGGTTTTTAATATTTTTTTTCCGAGTTTCTTCTTTAGATAACTAAACTTGAATATTATTTTTTATGACTGATATTATATTGGATCAAAATATTATCAAAAAATTATTCTTTATGATTGAGTAAAATTATATATTTAATTTGATGTTTTAGTCTTTTTTTATAACTTCCTCATTCTAGACTTGTTCAGTTATCTTTGATAAAATAATTTTGAATCATAGTATTAGAGATGTATCTATTCTGGGGTTGAGGTAGCTCAAATGGTATATGCTCTCATACAAATAGAAAAAAAAATTCAGCAAAAGGTCGATATCAATTTATGAGGTGATAGATATCAATTTACTATAATAATTAGGTTACTTGGTATATTGGTATCGCCTTAGTGTTTTATGATAAGACGAAGAATATAAAGATTGATTATCATTTTATATGAGAAAAGGTTAATAATTATTTTATAATTATCATATATATGCCTATCAATGACTAGAATATAAATATTTTCACGAATACATTTAAAAGATAATGTATTTTTTTTCTCAAAGATGAGATATTTGTGATATGTATCTACCAGTAAATCTTTGAACACTTAACGTGTTCAAAGATTAATTGGTATAATGAATGAAAACTTCTTTTTTTGCCCCAATTCTTATCAACATGTTTAATATTGTTTTAAATGTCACTGGAATATTGGTGCCATGCTTCTTTTGGCCAGATTCTCTTTCTAGGAAAAGTGTCTTACTTTCAAGAAGCAATCATCTACTCATACTACTACTCTAAACAGCTATATATGGGCTTGCCATGACTCTTTTAAATATTGGAAACATTTTATTTAGTGGGAAATCTTGTGCAGTTTGTTTGGTTCAAAATGTGATGGCCCGTGTGGATGGAGTAAATGAGTAATTACTCTAAGGTGAAACCAACATTTTAGTTTTTTTATTCATTTAACTTACCTGCTTTTTTTTTGAGGATAACAAAACATGAAAAATTTCTGTTGTCTTTGTTCTGTTATTTATTGGGGATCATGCTGCATTAGATTTCTCATTATATTGATATTTGTACTTTCTTATGGCTAACATTCACTGGTAATTAGAAAGCTTTGCTTAACTTTAATCTTTTTGTGGCTAATGAGAGATGAGCTTACCTGCTTTTTTACATCGCATAAATTTTCAATGATAATAATAACTCTTTTTAAAAAAAAAAGTTTTTTTTGTCTCTGCCAGAAAACATGAACATATGATATTTCATTTTTTTTCGCCCTTAATTGGTATTGCTTGTGAAGAAAACTGGTGCAGTTCTGTCTTGCTAAGTTTTCTTATGTTGCAAGATCTTCTTGTTCACCCTTAATTAGGATCACCAAAAATGTTATGTCAACGAATCTATTCCACAGTGTTGTTGAACTATATAATGCGCTAAGCCTCTCAATGCTGTTTTGAATTGTCTGGTGCAGTCCAGGTTGCTAATTCTTTTGTGCATCTTCTTTTTTGTTTTGAATTTGTTTTGATAATATTTAGGGATGTTTTGATGATGGGATTAAACATCTTTTTGGATTGGTGTTTTTATGGTACTGAGATGTGGAATGCACAATTGATGTTATATTTTTAGTTATGAATGATCTCAAATTTTAAGGTTCATGACACATGCTGGGAAGATATGTAAATGAACCAAGTGCATTCTAATTATGAGGTCTTTCAATTCTTTTTGATACTCAATTCATGTATTTTACTTCGGTAAGTGCAGTGATTAGTTTTTTCTCATATTTGTAATGTTATGTTTTGACTGTTGTTGTACTTAGTTACTGTTCTAGAGTCTTTTTCTCATATTTTTAGATTTCATATGTAGGTACCCATATGGTTTTCTTGTTGATTGAATTACCTTCATTTATTTATATACATGGCCATTGTTTGTTTATTAATTGTGTGAAAAATAAAGTGTTTTTTTTCCCATAATGTTTCACATGGACATTGTGTTTGAGACTTAATACCTTGTAGAATTCATGACGAGGGTAATTTTATCTGTTTTAATGATAAACTTTTTTTCTTGACCAGGATATTGTTGATTGCTTGGTGTCCCTGTTCAATTGGGATTAATAGTAGTGGAACCAAATTATGATAATTTCTAATATCAGCACATCTAACATCTAAAAGTTTTTATTTTAGTCATCCATTTTTAGTTGCAGCTTCCAGATTTACCTTTCTCTTTTTTCTTCTGGTACAGATAGAAAGCAATGCTGCCAAGTTTAAAGACTCCTTTGGGTCATGTCTATTTAGATATCAGGGTATGCTGTTCCGAATTTCTTTGACGGATTGAGCTTTTGCTGAACAGAGGTTATGTCCTTGGTTAGTTGGTCTTGTGTGGTTTGCTGTGTATGTGATGCCTGATGTCAGTTAATTATCAGTTTCAATTTAGTTCTGAATTGTTAAATGATTGCTTCTGGATGATGACACATCTTGAAAATAGTTATGTTGTTGGAAGGGAAACTATAAATGCTTTCTCAAACATGACTAATTTTAGAATAAAAGATTATTTTGTTTTTCTCTGGACCCCATGATAGTATATTTTTACTACAGATTCAAATGCATGACTAAAAAAATAACATAATTTGTGAAACTATTTATTGGAAATAGTCTTCACTAAATTTCTAGCTGTTGTTGGAAGGGAAGTAATTATTTTTGTGTTGGACTAGTAAAGCTGTTTAGTTGCTCAATCAATTTATATCCTAATATATTTTTTTTTTAAAATTAGAATCTAATTTGGAACAAATCTAATAATTGGATACTTCATCTTATGACTAAATTTTTTGACAAAATTATTTACAAATAATAACTACACAACCAAGGAAATCATATTAATCTTTATAATCAACATCCAAGTCTTATCTTATTTTGGGTCAGTTGTATGAATTATATTTTTTAAATTTAATTTCTTAAAAATTATGTTAACTCTTAATATTAGTTAAATTTTTGTTTATATATTATACCAAATTCATTATAGGCCAATCTCTTGTTTTTTTTTTCTCTCAACTTGAATAATTATGTACTTCATAGTTAGTGTACTAGGACGTCTCAGTTGGAAGTGATCTCTCAAATCATTATTTTTTATTTTGTTGTTTATATAAATATTCTATTTTTTTATAATTTTATTTTTCATTCAATGATTCTTAGTTTTATCTCATATTTACTTTGAACCAAGGAACTAATAATAATAAAAAAAATTATGGTATCCTATTTGTTAGGTGCTCTTATAAAAAAAATAAATATATAATATGATAACATAAAATAAGATACAAAATCAAGGAATTTACAATAATAGAAAAAAGAGATTATATCCCACATATTAGATGTTCTCATATAAATAGTAAGTACATAATATGATGATAAAATCAAAAAAAATCTCAATATCTTCATTAAGCTGATGTTTAAATATTCCATATACTAAGCTTGACGGAATAAAAGTAAACAAATATGTTTTTCAAGATTTTCTTGAATATATCAAGAGCTTGATATGCTTTTTAAATACAGGATTTTTTAATGGTTTTGTAACTTTGTTATATATTTTTTTGATTTTTATGTTTTGTATTTTTGATGTGAGCTCCTAATATGCAGATAATTCTAATTAATTTTGTTTATTATATAAGAATATTTGATGTGTAAATTTTATTATAACTATTATTTTATTTATTTATTATTATTATTATTATTTTGTAGCATTATATCAAAGATAATTTAGGAAAAACTGAACAATAGGTTTGTAGATAATGTTTTATTTTTTGTGTGGTGATGGCATCGGGTGATTGTAGTGGTGGCAATTGAGGCATGCTGGTGGTGGTAATTGAGGTGCACGTGGTGGTGGTATCAGGCACATGGTGGTGGCATCAGGTACATGGTGGTGGCATCAGGCACATGGTGGTGGTAGTAGACTGGCACATGGTGGTAGCTAGGCACACGTGATTGATGGAAGCAAAGGCGCACTCGTTTGGTGGAAGCAAGTGCATGTGGTTGAGGGGCAGCAGATGCATTGGTGGTGGGCAAGGTAGTGGTTCCTGGTGGCATTTTGGGAAGAAACCTTTACTGCATGCAAATTGGTGGAATTTTGACACAAACTCTAATTATAATTTTGATAGAATTATGAAAAAAAATCAAAAATTAGGGGGTAATTTTATATTATTTCTGGAAGAACTAATTTTGTAGCATAATATTGGAGTAAATTTATGATAATAGAGGTAGATGAATGAGAACCTCATCTCAGTGTACCCACTATATAAGGATGAACTTACCAAAGATAATTATTTGATATTATATGTAGAGAGGAGGCCAATAACTTTACACAGTATTGAGAGAGATATGATAATTGTCAAAATTATTCATAAGTTACTGACAAAGTTTATTTACCATGAGACACATACTTAGTAGAAGTATATAAAAAACTTTACTATAAGAGAGCATCTGATCTTTCCTTTTATTAAATAATATTGATTATTTTACTTGTATACATATTTCAAATTCACATATTATCAATAAATGAGCTAATACTTATATTACTGGTAATCATATTATATTTATTTTATATATATATATATATATATATATATATATATATATATTACTAATATTATTGTTATAATCAATGGTAAATATTCAAAGGCTAATGAATTGATTTTATTCTGTTTGAGTTTTTATTATTTTCATGTATCTTATAATTTTTAATTATTGTTATAATCAATGATAAATATTATTGTTATAATCATATTATATTTATTTTTAATTATTCTGTTAGTTTATTATTTGTGAGGTATATTTTTAGACATCTCAATTATAATTTTATTTTTATTAATATTATTTGCAGAATAAGAGACTTTGAGAAAAAAATTATTTAAAAATGAGCAGAATGAATTGTATATAACCATAAATAGTGATATTTAATTTTAGATATTAAGTGTGTTAGAATTATTTATTTGTGCATTATCAATGTGATTATATATCATTGACTAAATTAAGTTTATTTTACACTAGTCTTAAGAATATTTCATAATCAAAGTGTAAGACATTGAGGTAAAAAAACTTGATAAAATTATTTATCTTACATACCAATATAACTTGAGTAGGGTTTTTTTTGATCTTATAGAGATAAATATATTAGGATCTAATAGAAATGCAATCATATAAAGTTATAAGTATTTGATCATTTTTACCAATGATTGCTTGAGATATATATTGATATATTTCTTTTGATATAAATTATAATTTTTTTTTAGATTTTTTATAAAATGATAACAAATTAATTTGATAAAAATATAAAACAAATTAAAAAGTGATAATATTATATATCAGATTAATCAATATTTATTATATATATTATGATATTATTTACTAATTGTTATGTGGTAGTTCACCCTAATAAAATATGATTGTTGAAAGGAGGGATTGATATCAGGTTGGAATTCTCGGATACTCCTATTTGGAAAGAGTGTTCCAAAATATTTTTGGGGGATGTAATTTTAATTACAATATATCTTATCAATTAGATAATTTCTTTAATCTTTTTTTAGTGTATATTCTTTCAAATTATATATCGTGGAGAGAAATTATTTAGTTTTTATTTAGAGTTTTTAGATATACTTATTATTTCATTGATTACTTCTTAAGATGAGACAAATTAATAGTTATGGTCTTAAGTTATGCTTTCCTTTGATACTCTAAGAGGATACATATGTTTTTTTATAGAAACTAGTATGATTTTAGTATGTGCAAACATTCATTTTGTGGTTTAGTATTTAAAATTTTAACAAGCCTAAGAAAAAATATGAATCTCGATAATGTATCTATGTCTATTACTCTGTTTATTTCTTATAGAACTACTTGGACTACTAGTTAATAATGAGAATTAGCCATTGACTATATCTAAATATGTATCAATGAGGTATCAATGAGGTATTGTTGGGCCAAAACGAGCCATATTATGGTTTCTTGGTCATGTCATCATGTCGTGTCAAACATTAGATTGATTGAGGCAAACCCAACACGTTCCTATGGATTGATTGTTGTAGTTGATATTGGCAGGTCATTTTAATTTTTGCTAATGCCAGCTATAATTAGCATGATCGGGCTCTGCCTTGCTGAGTTTGGGTGCTAACTATTGTGTGTGCAAAGGCTATTGATACTAAGGATGAAAATATTCAAGTATATCATTGATATATTTAGAATATATTTTATATATGTGGTTACCAATATAGAGGTGTCAAACGGGCCGTGACGGCCCGACCTAGCACATTTTTAGTTTGTCCGACCTTGCTTCCATACTGGACTAGGCACGACACGGTTACTGTACCATGCCGGGTTAGGTCCCTAAGGGCTGATTTAAAAAAATTAATTTTTTTTATATTCAATATTTATGTAATTATAAAAATTAAAATATATATTAGTTAGATAATGTTTAAATTGTAACTTGAAAATTGTTGAATAGTTATAAATTTATAAAGTTTAATTTTTTTTATTTGTTTTAATTATGTTTTAATTAGATTAATAGATTTAAATTATAATTTATTAGAATTAAATTTTAGAATTTTTAATGAAATTTTTAAACACAAAAATAAATTAAATATATTTCTTTAACAAAAATTACAAAGTTACTAAGCCTAACACAAACCAAACGTCCAATTGGTCAATCTCAAACCAAAACAAATATAATATAAATAAAAAAGTGTACAAAACAAAATATCGAAATAAAAAATCAGAATCAAGCATAACATGAAACTTATAAGCATAAGCATAAATGTAACATAGGTGTCGTGGTCAGGTGCCAACATATCGCATTCTCACAATCATCAACCATGAGGCATCAAGTGACAATGACATGAGGTGTGGAAACGGACAACCTCATCAATTGTCCATCGGCATATCATTATGATCATCAACCTCAACCTCAACATCAAAATCACTATCATATGGATCATCATCATCAGTAATCAACACCGCTTTCACTGCGGTTGTAGTTTCTGTCCCAGCATGATTCTGGATGCTAAACCTCAAATCATCACAGTCCTTCATGCATGCTAAAGCTTCAACAATATTTGGACGTAATCTCGATCACTTATCCAAAATCATATTCACTACAACTGAAAAAGTAGACTCCGATGCTACCCTCGACACCGGAGGAGTCAGTAGATCCCGTGTCATCTTAGATAGTATAATAAATATGAACTCATATAATTTTCACCACTGTAATATATAGAGATTCTTAGTATCAAAATGTGATAGGATTGAACAGTAATCAATATCTAAGTACAGAGAAAATTTGCTTTTATTCGATGAACCACCTCATCGTTTCTCCTCGTTAACTAAATGTAAAAATTATTATCTCCGAAGCATGTTCGTACTTACAACCTCATTGCTATTATCACCATACTTAGTATCGTAGTATGTGAACAAGTCAGTCAATTTCTTGTGAATGAGCCCTTCAGGTTGGACTTCCAGGTTTATACACGAGAAAATGTAGGTCAAAACATTATATACTCTTTCCACCTTAACCTTAGAGTCTATGCAAACAGTGAGACAATAAAGAAATGGAGTAGTTGTCCATTACTTTAAGTACTTGGTTTACATCTCTGTAATTATATGACTAAGTATCGGGTTAGCTCGATACTTCCTAAACATGTTATTAATGTTGCATATGCACATGAGTGCAATGCAAGTCGTGGGAGTATAAACCAACGAACACATGTTCGTTGTGTCATAAAAATCATCAGGAATTTCATAAATAAAATTCCTGAAGCCCAGTCAGTGTCGTCATTAATAAGTTCGTCACTCTTATTATTGACGTAGTCGGATATCATATGTTCGTATCCAACACAAGACTCCAACATCAGGTACGTGTAATTTCAATGGTGTCTCATATCCGATTAGAATTTCTTCTTCTTAAGATTTGTAGACAAATAGTTACTACCAAATTTTTGTTGTCTGTGAGGAATATGAATATATTTTAGTGTATTACATATATTATCCAACACGAGGGAACACACCTTCATACTCACTTGTATGATCAAGTTAATCATGTGACACATGCATATGACATAAAAGATCTCTCCTAATGGCGCGTCTCTAATATTACTAACAAACATATTAATAGCTATTCCATTATTAGATGCGTTATCGAATGTGATACTAAAAATTTTATTTTGAATTTTATATTTTCTAAAGATTTTCATTATATACTCAAAAGTGGCCAGGCCATCATGAGGATGGAGAATCTCAGAGAATCCTAAATTTTTTTTATTTATTCTCCAGTTAGAAAATACATAGTTGTCAGTGAGACATGCATAAGATGATTTATCGTGACTTGTTCATATATCGGACGTCACGAATATCACTCCACTATATGCCATAAATTTATTAATTATTATTTATTTTTCTAATTTATAAAATTTTAGTATGTCATTCCTAAATGTGGACCTAGGAATCATATGATAAGCATGCTGAAAATATGTTTGTATGATGCGTACTACCCTTAGAATTTTCGAAAATCTGATTAGTAGATCCATCAATGTGATAAGTTGAACCATATCTTAACTCCCAACTCGTTGCGGTATATGAAGGGAGTAAACTTTAAGACTTCACTCGATTCTGTCTTAAAAAAATGTAGTGCTAAGTTGAGTTTTCCTAGAATCTAATGCAAAATATTTTTTGGTGTATAATTCGACATGTCACTTAAGGTGCCCAGTCACAAACAAACTCTTACAAGTTAAATTTTTCATATAATATTTGTACTATGATATTTTTTTTTCCACCTCTAATATTTTTTTGTTTTTTTTTAATATTAAAATGAGTCTAAATTATAGAAGTTCTATTTTTTTTATTTTTTAGATGTTAGGGTTGAGATGACTAGAGAAATCAAAGTTTTAGTAGCTTAAGATCTCTGTGTAAAATTTTTATTTTCTAAATTTAAATATGTTTCATTAGTATTAGTTATTTTTTTGGATTTTTGTTAAACATGAGGTAGAATCTAGATGATAAATTTTAGATTTTTGGATTAGAGAGAGAGACTGAACAGAAAGAAAGTAAACAAAAAAACTTAAATTTTTTTAAATATTATTTTTTATATTAAAAGTTATAATTCAATACAAAACAAAAAGTAAAATACCCATAAAGCAGTTAGGTAGATCATATGCATGGTGCACCACAGTCTAGTTTAAATTTTCAAACCCGAGTTGAGAGTCCCGAAAGTCGAGCCAAATGATTAAATTCCGAGTCCCGAGAGAGAGAAGAGCAAGAGATTTGAGAGAATTTTGAGAGAGCGAGAATAAATGTTTATGAAAAACATAAATTTTATAGAGAGGTGGAGAGAGATTTTATAGATTAAATGATTTTTTTTTAAAAAGTAATTTTTATTTTTTTTTTAATTTTTTATTGATTTTTAGGGGGCATAATCATGAGCGCCGTCGGATTCTGCCCCCTAGCCGTTGGAAGTGAAATCTAACGGCAGATATTCAAATTTTAAATTTTTTTTTAACTGTTAGGAGGGTGGGGATTCGGGTCGGATCGGAGTGGAATCAGACCCGTGCCCGAGCATTTTTCCTATACTTATGGTATGGACTATGGCACTTGCGGCTTGCGATTGGGTGGGGGTGGGGTGCGGGACATGTCTCATGCCGGCGGGCCGTGCCACGGGCCATGGAACCGTGTCAGGTCAGGCACGACACGAGGCCCGGTTGGCCTTGGCACGACACGGTACGATTGGTGCTGTGGTCGGGTACGACACGGTTCCGGGCAAAGAAAATTCTCATTCTGAGCTGACCCAGGCATGACCGAATTGTGCCGTGCCGAACTGGGCCTTCCCGGCCCGCTCGCCACCTCTAGCTGGATTTGGCATGTTTGGGTTGGGGTTTGGGCCTCGTTTGAGTTGGGTTTTGGGCCCGGTTCGGGTCAGGTTTGGCCATTTTAAAAAATGTTAATCCCAAATTCAAAATTATCAAAAAAAAATTAAATTTTAATTATTTAATAATTAAATTTAAATAAATAAATAAATAATTAATTTATAATATATCAAATTAATAAAACATAAACAAATAAAATTTTAAAACTAACAAGTGTCTAAATCAATAACAGTATTAGTGTCTAAATTAGAGGTGTCAATTGAGTCGGGCCGGCCTGATCTGTGATCTCTGGGTCTCATGGCACGCTACTTTGCCGTGTTCGAGCCCATGTCGGGCCCACCTATTGTATGAGTTGTGCCTTGTCAGGCTAAAGTTTTTGGCTCCCGTGCACGACACGGCACGACATGCCTAACACGTCAGTACGACATGCATGATCACACATCGAGCATGGTCATGACAAGCTGATGGGCGAGGCTCCCTGAGTCCCAAAAAGGTGAAGACGCGCTGCTGGCACGGTCGCATATCACTTTTTTTAAAATTAGGGTTTTGGCCTAACCCGAACCGAGACGAACCCGACGGATTTCGTGCCGCTCGTTCATGCCTGCCAGACGACCTCCACTGAATCATGCCGGGCCAGGCATGACACGGTACAATAACCGTGCCATGCCTTGCCCGGTATGGTAGCCCAGTTGGGGGGTCTAGAATTATGCCGGGCTGGCCGGGCATGACTCATTTTATACCTTTAGTTTGAATTAATAAAACTAAAATATGAATACAATTCAATAAGTGTCTGGATCAAGTCTCAAAGTAAAATGATAAAAAAAAATAAAGATTAAAAATTATAAATGAAAATGATAAATATTATTAGCGTATGATCAATGATGATATTAGTATCACTGTAGCAATAGTAGTATGCATTATGTAGTAAAGTAGGCTCAGAGGCTTAGCTCAATCATTAATGAATGTCTCAATCTCATATCAGTCGTCAATCATCATCAACATTAATGTCCCACGAATCATTATCAGTAACTAATATTTTTGCTTTTCTTTTAGTCACAGCAGGATCCTGTATGCTAAAGCTTGAATCCTCTTAATTTTTCTTGCATACTAATACCTCAATAATATATGATCATAATTTAGATCTCCTTTCTGAAATTATATTTACTATAATAATAAAAGTAGACATTGATGCTATGCTCGATACCGAAGGAGTCAGTAAATCCCGTTCCATCTTAGATAGTATGAGATAGGTGGACTCATGATTTTAATCACTGTAAAATATCTAGATTTTTATTATCGGAATGTAATAGGATTGAGCGATAATCAATATCTAAGTACCGAGACAGCTCATTCTTATTCGATGATTCACCCCATTGTTTCCTCCTAGCTAATTGAATATGAAAGTCATTGTCTCTGAATATTATATCTATGTTTGTACTCGAAGTCTCACTACTATTACTATTTAACATATTATCGTAATATGCAAAAAGCTCAATCAATTTCTTGTGAATAAATCATTTATGTTGATATTCCTAGTTCATGCATGAGGATATGTATGTTAAAATATATTCTACCCATTTCACTTTAACCCTAGGGTCCATGTTGACAACCATACAATAAAGAGATGAAATGATGGATCGGTATTTTAAGTACTTGGTTTTCATCTCTATAATCATATTAATACGTGTCGGGTCATCTCTAAACTTTCTAATAATGCTATCAATATTGCATATGCACCTGAGTGCAATGTAAGCCGTGTGAGTATAAACTGATAAACACATGCTTGTTGTATCATAAAAAATTATTAAAAATTTTATAAATTTTTAATTCTCTATTATAATTCTCTATGTTTACATTTAAATTAATTTCGTTATCATAATTAAAATTACTATTTATCATTTTAATTTTTTATTTGTTTTTTAATTATATTGTAATTAATGTTTTAAAAATAATATATTAATTATATAGGTGTCAAATGGGCCTGGCATCCGGGCTCACCTAAGGCACATCTCGACTCGGTCGTGCTTGGCCCGACATGGCGCGTGCCCGTACCGGGCTGGATCATGGCACGAATTGCGCCTTGCCGTCCCTAGGTCTACTAGGCCACATGCCGGGCCAAACACGACCTGATACAAGAGCTCGTGGGCACGTGATTTTGCTACGACTCAAATCGTGCTCCGACCCTGCCCCACCCCGACACCAGATGCCAGATGCCCGACCCCGAGCCTGACATATTTGAATTTATGTCAGTCACGTAACCCGACATGATCGACTCGATATACTTTTTTTCTCCATGGCTAGCCCGAGCCCGATGGGCTTCTAGAACATATGATCGTTTGGGTAGATTCGACAATCAAACCGACCCAATGGTCCAAAAAAAATTTAAATCTCATTCGTTGGATTTCGCCCTCAATAGCTAGGAGGCATAATTCAACGATCCTAAGGATTTTGCCCCATTTAAAAAAAATTCAATATCTATAAAATTCTTCCTCGTTCAATAATTTATGTTTTAAACATTACACACACTCTCTCTCTCTTGTATTTTCTCTCTCGACTCTTATTTTTTTCTCTCGCTATTAGCTTTTAGTTTTCGGGATTCGGGCATAGATTGTGGTGCATGTGCGGTGCGGACATAAAAAAGATAGTTATTATATGCATTACGATTTACGAGTATTTTTTTATTATTTAGTTAAGTTTTATTTTAAAATTTTAGTTCAATTAATTTTAATTAATTTATTAATTTTAAAACATTATAAAATACAATATAATTAAAAAAATAAAAAATAAAAATGATAAATAGTAACTTTAATTACGAAAATAAAATCAATTATAATATAGATAATAAAAATCTTACGAAAAGGTATGAGACTATCAAAATTTTGGTTATTTTGGTCACCTCGACCCAAATATCTAAAAACAAAAAACTAGAAGAACATCAATAGTTTGGACTCACTTTAATATTATACAACAAAAAAATATTAGGGGTACCGGAGAAAAATTGACACAATGTAAATATTGTAAAAAAATTAAGCTGTAAAAGTTCATATGAGACTAAACATCTTAAGAGGCACGCATAACTATGTACTAAAAAAATGATACATTATATTCTAGGTAAACTTAACTCAGCCTCAATGTTGATCCCTTTCATATACTGCAACGAGTTAGGGAGGGAAGACATGACCAAATTGATCACCACGATGAGTCTTTGGTTTGATTTTCGAGGGATCTAAGGGTAGTCAGTATTATACATGCTTATTTTCAGCCTGCATATTGTATGATTCCTAGGTTCACATCTCAGAATGATATACTAAAATACTATAACTTAAAAAAAGAAATAATAATTAATAAATTTAGGAATTATAGTGGAGTGATGTATGTGCCGTCTGATATCTGGATTACTCATGATGATGCATCTTTTGCATGCCTCATCGCACACTGTGTAGATTTAAATGAATACTAAATAAAAAAATATTAGGATTCTTAGAGATTCTCCATCCTCATGATGATCTGACCATTTATGACTGTATAATGAAAATCTTTAGAGAATATAAAATTTAAAATAAAATATTTAGTATCATATTCAATAATGTATCTAACAATTGAGTAGCAATTAACATTTATGAGTAATTTTTCACGTTAGATGCATATGTCACATTATTAACCTTGTAATACAAGCTGTGATGAAGGGTGTTTCTTTTGCTTTAAAAAATATACGTAATTCACTAAAATTTCTTCACACGTCTCGTAGACAAAAGGAGTTTGTTAATCTTTGTTTGTCTGCGGGTCTAAAGAAGAAATTCTAGTTGGATGTGAGATACTGTTATAATTATACATATCTTATGTTGGAGTCATGTGTTGGATAAGAATACGTGATGTCTAACTACGTAAATAGTAAGAGTAATAAACTTATTATTGAAGATACTGACTAGGCTATAATAATTTAATTTATGAAATTTCTGATGATTTTTTATGACACGATGAATATGTGTTCGTTAGTTTATATTTTCATGACGTGCATTGTATTCAGGTGCATATACAACATTAGTAGCATATTTTGAAAGTTTAGAGATGATTTAACACTTAGTGATATTGTTGTATAAATGAAAATCAAGTATTTAAAGTACTAGTCAATCATTCTATCTTTTTATTGTCTAATTGTCTGCATTGACCCTAAGATTAAAGTTGAAGGGGTAGAGAATATTTTGACATATATATCCTCGTGCATGAACTAGGAAGACAAACTTGAATGATTCATTTATGATAAGTTGACTGAGCTGTATACATACTATGATATTATGTATGGTGGTAGTAGTACTTTGAGTACGGACATAGATATTATATTCAGAGATTATGACTTTTTCATTCAGGTAGCGAGGAAGAAATGACAAGTTGAGTCGTCGAATAAAAGCGAGCTATATTGGTACTTAGATACTAATTACTGCTTAATACTATTATATTCTGATAATAAGAATCTTGATATTTTTAAATGATGAAATCATATGAGTCCACCTATCCCATTCTATTTAAGATAACACGGGATCCACTGATTTCTTCGGTATCGAGTATAACATTGAAGTCTACTTTTTCTGTTACAGTGAATGTGATTTCGAATAAAAAATTCATATTACGATCATATATTGTTAAGACATTAACTGTATTAAGGATTGAGAAGATTCAAGCTTAGATATCCAAGATTATGCTGAGATTGCATTAAAAGCAAACAATTTGGTTGTGATGATTATCCATGAGATATTAATGATTATTGATGATTGATGACGATTAAATTACATGATACTGATATCATCATTTATCATATGTTGTAATGCTAATGATATTTTTTAATTTGTATTCATCTTTTTTGGATTGACATTTTCTTTATTTATTTTTTTTTGTCATTTTACTTTGAGACTTGAATCTTTATTTATATTTTTGTGTGATTTGTATTGATTTGTATTAATGTTTTAGTTATATTAATTCAGATACTATTAGTTTTTAAATTTTAATTATTTATTATTCTATACTTTATGTTTTATTTAATTTAATAAATTAAAAATAAAAAAAAGTAATAATTATTTTAATTTAATAATTAACTATAAACTATTTAAGAATTAAATAATAATAATTTAAATTTTTTAATAAATTTGAATTCTGGATTAAAATTTTCTAAATGGCCCAAATTAGGCTTGATCCCAGCCCAAACCCAGCCTAAACTGCCAAACCCCACCCCAAACACAGCCCAAACCACCTAGAACCAGCCCGTCCAGGCACTTCTCAATCTAACTTCATCGCAGATGGGCCGTGTTGGGTCGTGACGGGCTGACTGTGGTGAAATGGTCAGAGGGTCTAGAAGCTTCGACTTCTGAATTCTGTTGGGATGGGGAGAGGGGACCGACATGTTGGGTCGGGTCGGGTTTGAGAGTGATGGAAAGTCAGACTCGGTTCGGTCTTGGGGTCGGGGTGTCGAGTGTCAGGCTTCGAGGCGCGGGGCCGGAGCATGTTTTTGGTTGTACTGAATTCCCTTGCATTCGGGCCAATGTACTGGGCCTTGCCTGGTTGGCACGAGGCCTGGTATACCTCGGCACGATAAAACACGAGCCATGTCGAGAGCTAGCCCAGCATGGGTCCAAGCATAAGTCTATACTGTGCTGTGCTGGGCTAGGCACTACAGAGTCTGGTTGTGCCTCGGGCTGGGTCCGGGCTGTTTGTCCTATTTGACACATTTAAATATTATCTATCGATATTTTTTATTAGAATATCTATGGATATGTCCTTGTTGGGTAATTGCGCTTCCACGGGTATGAGATTAAGAAATAGAAAAACAACAGAAACACAGAAACAAGTAATATATATATCACAATCCAACAGCATCCACGACAGAATCAAAAAACGAGAATTCAACACAGGAAATAAAGTGGTTCGCTAGTCGCTCAGTACGACTAGCGACCTCCACCAGAAAATGCTTATGCGTTACAGATTAAAACCAAGAAACAGAAGTCTTACAGTATACAACATGCATCAGTCGCGAAATCACGCAGAGAGAGGAGAGGGATGATGAACAGTTCAAACGAGTCAAAAACAGCCGCCCGAAAAATAAATACAAATCGTTTTATACGAAAAATAAACATCCGGTTTATTTAACCGAAGTGGGTCGGATCATGGAACGGGCCAGACTCTGCTCCAAAAATTTCGGCCCGCTGATCGGACAGCTGGACCTCCGTTATTGTGCTACTGCTGCATCCCCGAGCTTTAATATTTTCTTTCCTGCACTTATATGAAAATATTAAAAACAAATTATTAAGTAAAAATAAATTACATATACAGCTGTCCTAATATATCTAGATATATCTATAAATTGAGTTACTGATATATTCATCATATTTAATATTTTTATCTTTGATTGTTCTCCTGGCCTTGTAGTCTGACCGCTTGGCACATTGTTTTTATGCCTGGGCATTGTAGCCGGAGCTATACTTGTAGCTGCCACTGACATATTGTTGGGTTTATGTCCCAAGCCAAGATTTTAAATATAATTTTTTTTTATTTTAATTTTAAAAGTTTTTATTTAATTATATTATTGTAATGATATATTATATAAATAAAAAAATTATTATAATTCTAAAATATTTATTAAATTTTATTTTTATTATAATATTATCTACTAATATTTAATGCCAGAATATTTATCAACATGTCCTGATATATCTAGATTTATTCGTAAATTGAGTTATTGATATATCTAAAATATTAGATATTTTTATCCTTGATTGCTACTCTTGGCCTGGTAGTCTGGCCGCCTAAATTATTGCTGCTCGGCCCAGGCATTGCAACTAGAGCTATACCTATAGTTGTCACTGATCCATTGCCAGGTTTAATGCCCAAGCCAAGTTTTTAAATTTTAGTTTTTTAATTTTAATCTTTTAAGTTACTACTTATTATACTATTATAATGATATATTATATAAATAAAAAATCCTTTAAAAAATAAATGTATACTCCACTAATATTAAACCACATATTATGGGTTATAATACAAAAATTTATGAAAATGTAAATACTATGAAAAATAAAAACTTTGAAAAACAAAATGAGCTTGTATGGTAAAGGTCATCAAAGCTAAAAGTCTCGACACTGACATTCTTATTTTCATGCATGTATCGTCTTCATGCAAATTCATTTATTTTATTTTGTTTTGAAAAATCATCATTAAATCTTTCTAGTTTTGAAGCATGAACTTACTTCCACGATTTCTAATAGTTAATATCTGAAATTTGATTTATAATCACAAAAAAAATGAGACTCCGATGTTATGTTAGACACTAGAAGGGTAAGTGGATCCCATCCAAATTTAGTTTGCACGAAAAATATGAATTTGTATGATTTAAATTAATTCAATATGTCAATTTTTAATGCGATTATGAGATGT
Source organism: Sapria himalayana (assembly GCA_029783825.1). NCBI lineage: Eukaryota > Viridiplantae > Streptophyta > Magnoliopsida > Malpighiales > Rafflesiaceae > Sapria > Sapria himalayana. Next base: position 120,001 of record JAREIK010003250.1, read on the forward strand.
GTTGGGTAATAATTAGTTTCTAAATATCTCAATAATTTGCTAATATTTGATGTATCTCTCTATTGTTTGTTCATTGCTAATGGAATCAAAAAGTAATCATTTCCAAATATATTGTCGATATTCGTACTTGAGGGATCGCTAAAATAATTATATTTATTATCATAATATTTGAATAAGTTATTTATTTATTTGTAAATTATATTTATATGTTCTTGTAGTCGATTTATGCAGGTAAATATATATTTTATAGTATTTTTCATGCCTTCCACCTTATCCTGAGGATCCAAACCGATTGCCAAGTTATAACGAGATGAAATGAAAGATTAATATTTTAAATATTTTTTTTAATCTAAAAAGCAATGATGCTATAATATTAATATTTTTTATATTTGCTAAATACATTAGTAATGTTACATATGCACCTAGGTGCAATGTATCTAGTGTGAGTATACATAGCCAAACATATATTCCTTGTATTATAAAAAAGTTTAAGAAATTTCATTAATAAAACTCTTATCTCCATGTCTGATTGGTTAATTATTATTTTCTTAATTTTTTTTTTTACAGAATCGGATATAACGTGTTTCTAATCAATACATGGATTCAACATCAGATATATATAATTTTAATGGTGTCTGACATTAACTAAAATTTTTTTTTAATGCTCAATGACTTACATACAGTGTCAAACGTGATGATTATTAGATTAATTTGATATCACATATATTTAACATAAAAAGTCTAACAAAAGGGTATGTTTCTAATGGTTCATACACAAATATATTAATCACTACACTATTATTTTAAGTATTATTGAATATCATGCTAAAAATTTTATTTTGAGTCACCTATTTTTTAATGATCCTTTACACTTAAAAATAGTGGTGCTATCATGAGAATGAAGGATATTACATAATACTAATATTTTTTTATTTAGTTTTTACTTAAAATCTACAAAGTGAGTAGTTATGTGAATGTATTGGTTTTGCGATTAGTCCAAATATTAGATATCACGGATATTATTCATCAATGTGTCCTAAGTTAATTTTTAGTTTTTTTTTATTTTATATTTTTTATTATATTATTTATATTATTTGACCTAAAGATTTTATGATAAGTAAACTAAATGTATTTGTTCATAAAATGAAATAATTTATGATCTTTTGAATATTTAATTTGAAGATTTATGCTAGTGATTAATTTTATCATGTATTTCTTTGCATACTCATGATAGTAAACGAAAAGGAATATTGAAGTTAAAGTTAATATAATTTTAATGATTATTTGCTAAGTTGGATTTGTTTGAAATCTAATTTGTCTGTGCATTAATTTTATCATTTTTCTTCTTATTCTTCTTCATTTTTATCATCTTTTCATTTTTCTTCATTTTTATTTTTGTTTCCTTCTTCTTCATCTTTATCTTTTCTTTTCTTCTCTTTTATTATTATCTTTTTTTTTATTTTTCTTCTTTATTTTCTCATTCTTATTCTTATTCTCTTTCAAACAGTCCGAGTGCTCGGTTTGTTTGACACCTTTAGTCAAAATCCTTTGGGTGACCACTCGATGAGGTGGATTATAATTTTAAAAAAAATCCAGCCACATAAGTTGGATCATGTTTATGTGGCTTGTAATTTACCTGACATGTAAGTTGGCCACTTAAGCCGACCAATTGGCCGGCTTAGCATAACAAAGTTTGGCAGGGTGCTGCATTAGGCCGTGCTATCGTGTCGTGTTGGGCTGGCCAGATTATTTTCGTGCCGTGCTTGGCACTACACATGAATTTTGCAGTGCCGTGTCTGGCACGACACAATGGCACCACCATGTCTAGTAAAAATATGTTGTGCCAGCATGATATGACTTGTTTGACACTTCTAGTCAATTAGGTGTGCCCCCATTAGATACATATAGTATGAACATATTTTAAAATAATAAAAATTAAAATTTCTAGGGGTGACGATTAAAAATCACAATGTGTATATATATAGGAGTACATGCGAGACTAGCTACCAAAAGAGGCATGTCGATTAATCCACTAAAAAATTTGGTGGATTAGATCTTAAGAAAACTCAACTTAATGGTGGGATATTTCAAGATTGATCTAGTTTAGCTTCGTCGACCACCATCATATACCACATTGATATTGAGTTGGATTACATGGTCAAATTGATTACGATCATGAGTGTACTAAGTAGATTTTTCAAAAAATCTTAGAGTAGATAATATTATGTAGACATACTTTCAGTCTCCAGATGAAATAATTTATATGTCCGCATATAAGAATAATATAATAAAATATTATAATTTTGGAAAATAATTAATAATTAACGAATTTAAGAAATATAATTGAGTGACATTTATGATGTCCGATATATGGACTAGTTGTAATGATGTGTTATTTGCTTGCCTCACATGCCAATTTGTAGACTTCAAATGGAAACTTAATAAAAAAATATTAGAATTGTTTGAAATTCTTCATTCTATTGATAACCTTACAATATATGAGTGTATGATATGAATGTTTAGTAAATATGAAATTTAAAATAAAATATTTAGTAAGATTTTTGATAATATTTTTAATAATAAAGTAGTTATTAATATTTTGTTAGAAGAATTAGAGACTTTATGTTAGGTACATGTGCCATATGATTAATCTCATAGTACAACTAAGATTGAAATTTGTTTATTCTGCACTAGAAAAAATAAAAAATTTACTAAAATACATTAGGACGTCTATTAGATAACATGAGTTTAGCAACATATGTTTCTCCGTGTTATTAAAAAATATAAAAAATTAAAATTGATGTGAGCTATTATTAGAATTATACATACATGATGTTGGTGTTTTGTATTGTCTACCAACATATGAGATCCAATTATGACAATAATAAGAATAGTGAGCTTATTATTAATGTTTGAGACTGAGATATATGTATTTTATTTATGAAATTATTTAAGATTTTTTTATAATACGATGAACTTATATTTGTCTATGTAAATTGTTATTATTTACATTGTACTTAAGTATATATATATAATATAAGTAGCATATTTAGCAAATATAGAGGTTATTTTATATTTAGTGTCATAGTTGTGTTGCGATGATGATCATATTTTTGAAATATTAGTTTTTTATTTTAATTCTGTATTCTTTAGGCCTGTATGAATCCTCGGGCTGGAATGAGTAGAAAATATTTTGATATATATATATATATATATATATATATATATATATATCTACGTGCATTAATCAGGTACACCAACTTGAATGATTTAATAATGAAAAATTAATTGACTTGTTTTCATATTACTATAGTATGTATGATAGTTATAGTAATGCTCTGAGTATAATCATTGACATCGTATTCAGAGATGATGATTTATTTATTCAGTTAATTAGTGATACATAATAAGATGATATGTCGAATATGAGTGAGCTGTCTTAATATTATATTTTGATTATTATTCTATCTTATCACATGATAATATAAATTTAGATATTTTACTATGGTGAAAATCATATGAATCTATCTATTTTATGCTATCTAAGATGACATGCAATTTACTAATCTTTTCGTTGTTTTGCGTAATATTGAAATTTATTTTTTCTATGGTAGCCATTGTAATTTCAGATAGGAAATTAAGTTTACGATCAAATATTGTATAAATATTTGCATACATGTATGATTGATAACATTCGATGTTGGATATTTAGTATAATGCACAAGAGATGAAGACGGATGATGATTTATAAGACCTATAGATCGATAATATTCAGGACACAAGCGATATCTTCTGACATATTTATGGTGATGATAATGACAATTTATGTTCTAATGTGCAATATGATACCACAAAAACTGATTGATCATTTATGATTCTTGATTCATGTGATCTACAAAGTTATTGTTTATTTATTTTTATCATTTTATTTTTTATTTTGATTTATATAATGTTAATTATAGATTTATGTAGTATGTATTATCTTGGATATTGGATTAAATGCATTTTACAGTTTTTATTATTTTACATTTTAATGTATTTTTAATTTGATTTACGTATTAATCTTTTAATTTACATAAAATTAAATAATAATAAATCATATTATGATAATGACAAAAAAAGGTCAATTAATGCTGGCCCGAACCAGCATGAACTAGTACAGCCTGCTCCACATCCTACACGACCTAACATGGCCCTTGCACTGTGAGGGACAACCATGCTATGCTAGGCACGACATGGGAATCATTCCGTGCCATGGCCGGCATGGCCGTGCCACACTCATGTGGGACGTGCCAGCACGACACAACACTTTTGACAACTGTACTGTGAGCACATACATGTAACTAGATAAAAGTGGTAAAATAGCCAAGTAGCCCTCACATGAATCACAAAAGTTGGCCAAAACATGACTTGGCCAAAACATGACTCGGGTCTTGTTGGGCTAGTCCCTTTGTCCCATGTGTCAAAACATGTGGAACGACATGGCTTGGCACTCTGGCTCGAGTGACCAAACTAGGATAGCTTGGACCTGATGTAGGCTGCTCTGGAACTGACCCATACTAGGCCGGGTTCGAGCCATGCCTAGTGCATAGATTTTATTAATTATCAAGTATTATTAGAGTGCATAATTATGGAAAATCAGTCTCTTTAAACGTAACTGTAAATTTTGCAAATATAGAGATCTTATGAATTTCCTAAAAGTCTTCATTGTTTAGTTGTATATTTCTTTACATAATTATAGCTTTGTAATAATTGTACAGTTATATGTTTTTTGTTTACATAGCTGTAACTTTAAAATTGGTCATGTAATTAACTTTTATTTATTTTCTTTTCTTTATGATTTGATGAGATCCCTCAATTTTTGAGATGTTCCAATCATTTTGTCTTCTATACAAGGCTTTCATGTATTTTTGTAGATTAATTTTTTTTAAGTGAAGAATTTATTTTCATTCATTCTGTATTGTATCATTATGATACTATCAACCCCTATTATTGTAACTGTACAATAACTGTATCATTATACGAGGCTTTCATGTTCCAAACATATAACTGTACAATTATTAGCCAACATAGCCAATTATGTTGGCTATGATACTATCATAGCCAACATAATTGGCATTTCTTCTTCTTTTTTTTGAATGTTATTTCCTTTTTTTGTGTGTGTACTGATTTAGCTGATTCTATTTTTGTCCACTAGCATGTCATAAAAATTTGAATCAGCCCCTATTATTTTTGTCAATATTAATTTCTTTAAACCTCCAACTAAATCTTTGTCTCATTCTGTCCAAATCGCCACAATTCACTTCAATGGGAATAATTTTCGAAGGTGGTCCCAGTCTGTTCGAATGTATATTAGAGGGAGAGGGAAAATCAGGTATTTAAATGGTGAAACAGGAGCCAGTAAAAATTGATGTTGGTTATGCTGCCTGGGATGCTAAAAATTTCATCATAATGGTCTGGTTATTGAATTCTATGGAAGAGAAAATAAGTGCAAAATACATGTGTTATCCCCCAGTCAATACCCTTTGGGATAATGTCAACTTGATGTATTCTAATCTTGTGAATTAATCCCAACTATAAGATATACAACTTAAATTTGCAGAAGTCTATCAAGTTGAGAAATTTTACTCAATAAATTTTCATATTTTCAAAAGTATATGGCATCATATTGATTTATTCAATAATGTTTGTGGAAAAACACAGAAGATTGCAATTACTTTATGGAGGAGAATTTGCGTATTTTCAAATTTTTAGCTTAGCTTAATACTGATTTTGATGAAGTACGAGGCATGATTTTAGGCGATCAATCTCCTCCTTTTCTCAGTGAAGTTTTTTCTAAGGTTCAACGTGAAGAGACCAGAACTGTTATGCTTCGCAAGAAAGGCACTGCTGGGCTGATGAAAAATTCTGCACTAATGCGACTGCTGCTGCCACCTAATGCGTTCCAAATAAGCAGTGCCACCATGATGACAAACCAAAGGTTTGGTGTGATTTTTGCAATAAACCACAACATACTCGTGAAACCTTCTGGAAACTTTATGAAAAACCTGCTGATTAGAAACTTGTAGAATGGAAAGATAAACAAAATGACCTGAATCATGCCCCAACCAGAGCAAATACTGCTGAGACCACCTCATTGAGCAAAGAACAGAGCAATTTCTGAAATCTGCTGAAATATGCTCCAATGATTCCTGATACTCCTGTATCATCCTTGGCTCAGATAGGTAGATTTTTGTGTGCATACTCCTCTTCATTATCTACATCTTAGATCAAAGATTTGGTGCCTCTCATCACATGACTAATCAGTCCGATTTGTTTTTATCTTATGAACCTTTTTTTAAAAACAAAAAAGTACGTATTGCAGATGGAAGCTTATCTCCCAATGTTGGCCAAGGTTCAATTTGTTTGTCAGAAAAGATTATTCTGAAATCTATTTTGAATGTTCCAAAACTCTCTTGTATTCTTTTGTCAGGGGGTAGTTTATCCAAAGATTCTAATTATCATATTATCTTTGGTGTTTCTAGTTATAAATTTCAGGAGTTGAACATGAGGAAGATGATTGACAGTGTTAGAATAATAGAAGATCTTTACAATTTTGATGACAATCATCTTAGGAATAAACAAATTAGAGGTATCAAATGGGTCGGGCGGCCTGAGCCCGACCTGGGGCCCAGCTCTGTTCAGCTCTGCATGTGCCTGGCCGAACCATGCCGCTGGCCGGGCCATGCCGCTGGCCTGGCCATGCCGATCCTTGGCATGGTTCATGCCATGCTGGGTTAACATGATTCATGCCTCGTGCTGGGCCAGGCACGACCCGTGTTCCTGGCCTGGGGTCCCCAGCTGGTTTTTTTTTTAAATGCAGTTGGAAAAACCGGTTACGACTTATCCCAACCCACAAAGTCCAGGCATCACCTGGCTCGAATCGGGTACGAGCCAGGTTGGTGGGCCTTCCCGGGTAGGTGGTTATCAAGCCTTGTCGTGCCTGCCACGACACGATTATTGTATTGGGCATTCTCGGGCACGTCACGGTGGCCTGATTGGGCCACTAAAAAATGGGCCGGGCCAGCCCTACCATTATGTTTGACACTTCTAGTTTTATTAATATTTTTGAGCAAATAATACTATGATATAATCAAGGATAAAAATTTTCGATATATCCACCGATATATTTCGAAATATCCATAAATTTTAAGTATCGATATATTCATCAATATCGAAATATCTATTATTTATTGATGCTCATATACAAAAACATATCGATATATCTTCGATATATCTGATATATCTGTAAAATGTAAATACTGATATATCCGTAAAAATTGACATTTTAATCTTTGGATATAATAGACTAGGGCATCCTAGTTTTTTATATTTAATGTGACTATTTCCAATTTTTTTTGGGAGTGAATCGCAACTCCTTATTTTGAGAAACTTGCTTCTTGGTTAAAAGTTATTGAAATATCTATAAAATTATATCATATTTGGCTTCAAAGCCTTTTTATCTAATATATAGTAGTACTTGGGGTCCTTCTATGATTGTTACTCTAATTATAAAAAAAATGATGTGACATTAATTGACGATCATACATGTCTATGTTGGCTTTACCTGATGAATTTAAAAAATGAGGTTGTAAGACTCTTTAAATTATTTATTCTTTAATTGAAAAATAATTTCAAGGTAAATTAACTATCTTTTTGAGTTACAATAAAACATAAATTTTTAATGAATATTTAGGAATTTTTTTTCAAGAAAAAGGTATTGTACATCATTCTACATGTAGAGCTACTCTTCAATAAAATGAAATTGCAGAATGTAAAAACATGCATTTGCTTGAAGTAGCTAGGGCTCTAATATTTCATACAAATGTTCCTAAATATCCTTGGTGAAATGTAATCCTAACAAGTTGTTATCTGATTAATAGAATGTCTACGAAGGTTCTAAACTATGAAACTCCTTTACAAACTATTAAAAGTCTTTTTCAAGTATATGCCTCATCAATAATCTTTATTTAAAACTTTTTGGTTGTTTGATGTTTATTCACCTTCCATTATATCTTCGATCCAAATTTGATCTATGAGCTGAAAAATAATTTTTTTATGGATATTCTCCTAATAAAAAAGGCTATAAGTATTTCAATCCAATCAGTAAAAAATTCATTTCAGTATGGATGTTTAATTTCTTGAAAATATTTCTTTTTATACCAAAATCTCTCTTAAGGGGGAGAATCTGATTGGAGATCAATTTTAGTAACAAGAACAATCAAAACTATTATTTTTTTTCCATGAAATAAATCAGGAAATGATATTTTCTCTAGAGAAAATATGAAATATAATAATTTTATTGTATTTTGATTACAATTCCTTGATACAAGGATTACAAAACACTAGAAGAAGAAGATGAAGAGAGAAATCGCGAGAAGAAGAAAATCGCCAAGTAGAGAGAACCACACACAATAAATTTTTTGTATCTAAAAAATGATATTCACTTAATAATGAAAACGAAAAATAATGCCTATATATCACCTATCAAAAAACACTGTAAGAGTCAAAAGTAACTTTATTTCAAATGGTGCTCAGGATGTGCTTTAATACCTTATTTATTGATATATTAGAAGGGTAAGCTCGTAATTTAATATCGACATTGTGAGTATAAGTGTATCAAATACAAACTCATTATCAACAATCTTTCTTATTTGATGTAATTGATTAGTTTTTTTCTTAGGTAGACTAATTTTTATTCAGGTAGTGATTTGGTGAAAGTATCAGCTTACTGTTCTTCAGATCTGCAAAAAAAAAAAACTCAACTTCATTAGTTTTAATTATGTCTTTAATAAAATGATACATAAGTCATTTATGTTTTGTTCTGTTATGCATCACAACATCATTAGTTATGAAAATGATGGATTGGTTGTCACACAATATAACAGTCAATAACTTCTTCCTCATCCATAATGCATGTGAGATTGCTACTGAGATAGAAACGTATTTTGCTTTAGTGGTGGATAGTGTAATTGTAGATTTTTTATTGGATGACCAAGATATATCTGTAATTCCTAGTGTAAAGATTTATCTAGAAATGCTTTGTTAGTTTTTTGGACATCCCCCAATCATCATCATAGTAATTGGTTATTTTAGTGTGTTTAATTCTAGGGTATTTTAATCCTAAGTCTAAGGTTTCTTTAAGATATCTTAAGATTCGTTAAATAGCACTAAGATGAATATGGTTAGGTGCATGCATAAATATAGATAGAAAGTATACTGTATAAACTATATTAGTTCATGTGACAGATGCATATAACATACGATAAATTAAACTTCTATATGATTTACCACAAATTATTCTGTCTTGGGCAGAAATTAATTTTTGATTTATAATTAATGGTGTAGAAATTGGTTTACAGTCCTCCATGTCATAATTTTTCACTATTGATTGGATATACTTTGTTTGACACATTGACATACCACTTGAGTCTCGAATGATTTCAAGCCTCAAGAAGTGGTATAGTGAGCCTAAGCATGACATTTCATATTTATCTTGCATGTCATGTCTGAAGGTTTCAACTAATTTAGATTTGTTACTTGTAAAGATTATGTCATCTACATAGATTGATACAATCAATATTTTAAAATTTCTTTCTTAATATATAGTATTTACGTACTCATACTTTGTTCGAATCCTTGTTTCAAACAAGTATGAGTTTATTTGTTGATACTAAGTACATGAGCTTGTTTCAATTCATAGATAGTCTTGTTTAATTTATAAACACAGTGATCAGCCCTTTGTTTTACAGACACAAGGGTTTGTTCTACATAGATCTTTTCTTTCAGATTACTATTTAAGAAGATAGATTTTATGTCTAGCTGGAACAGATGTCATCCTTTCTGTCCAGCTATCGCTATTAGAAATTTCATAGTTTCTAGCATTGTTATTGGAGCAAAGGTTTCAAAATAATATGTGCAAGTCCTTTGGAAACTCTTTACTACTATTCTGGTCTTATATATGAATTGATTGCTGTTTGGTTGATTCTTAATTTTAAATAGTTACTTAACTTCAATACTATATTTATTTTGGGGAAGTATACAAATGCCCAAGTGTGATTTTTCTCTTTAATAGATATTTCTGTCTTTATAGTATCAACTCAGACTTGGTTCTTTACTGCATCTTTATAGTTGAGTGACTTAACTAAAGAGTAATTGCACCGTTGGTATATCTCTTCTTATGTCTTATGTTTAACTAGTATATTAATTTTATCACCCATTTCTATGTCTACATCTGACTCAGAATGAGAACTAAAATCATATATTGAATTGCTTTCAATATTATTATATGTTGAAGAATCTAGATTTCATCCTTGTATACTAATTTTTTGTATATTAATATTTTGTATGTTTCTTTCACACTTAGCATTCTGATCAAAGATTATATCTTTGCTTATCAGAAATATTTTTATTTTTGGTGAATACAGTATGTAATCATTGGATTGCAGATTGTATCATACTAGAATGCATTTTAGACTCTTGGAGTCTAACTTAAATCTAGCAGATTTTAGTATGTGAGAGTAGCAAACACTCCTAAACACTTTTTAGTAGTGTATATCTGGTTTTCTTCCACCCCAAGTCTATAATAGAGTGAGATTTATATTGCTCTAGTTGGACATCTATTTAGCAGATAGATTACTGTATTAATACCTTCTGCCCAATAATGTTTAGGCTGTTGTTTCTTACTTGATAGTATTTTGACCATTTTCACTACTTTTTTTCTTTTCTCTATAATACTATTATATTGTGGCGAGTAGGGGGTTTTTAGATGTATTTGAATTCCTCTATGTTCACAAAAGTTATTAAATTTTTGTGAGAGAAACGCATCACCATCTTTTCTAAGTATTTTTATACTTAGACTAATTGTATTTCTATTAGGAATAAAAACTTTTTGAAATATTCAAAGCCTTTAGCCTTGTATTTCAAGAAGTAAACTCATATCATCCGAGTATAATCTTCAACAAACAACAAGAAATAACTATTATTTGCTGAGGACTGAATTGAAATTCGTCCACATATATTTGCATGAACTAATTCAAGATGTTGTGATGCTCTCCATGAAGTATTTTTGGGAAAGCTCTGTCTGGATTGCTTACCCATGATACATTCTATACATATTGAAAAGGGAATGCTTAGATTATAAGGTAGGCCACTCACAAGTTAATTTTGTGAAAGTAATTTCAAACTTGTGTAGTTTAGGTGGCCTAATCTTTTGTGCCATATAATTGTCTTTTGTTCAGTACTCATACTTAATGTTATATTCACTTTCTGGTCAAAGGTTAGTGGAAAACTCATTTCTGTAGATATCTATACTGTCTAGAGAGTGTTTTCTGACTCTTGATTGTATATAATGCATGAATTATTTTTGAAAATTAAGTTATACAATTCTCTATTATTTGTCCCATATTAAGGAGATACTGGTCAAATGCTGGAATTAACAGTACATTATTTATGACCTTATCTCCAGTGGGGGTGGAAACAATGACTTTGCTATTTGTTTTTGCTTGGACAAGATCATCATTTCTTAACTTGACTTGTGTATTTGCTAGAGGTTGTAAATTTACAAATATATCATGATTTCTAGACATGTGATTTGAGTAACCACTGTCCAAGAATCATATATTCAGAGAGGTATTATTTTTTGTTTCTGACACATAAAATATGTGTTCTACAGAAGGTGTTTCCTCTGCACAACTAGCATATTGAATGTGTTTCAACCTATAATCTTTAGAAAGATACCCAAAACTTTTTACAGTTTAGGCATTAGTTCTTAGTTATGAATCAATACTCTTTCTTAGTGTGATTAGTTATCTTGCATAGATTACCATATATATGTGAATTTCATGAGTGAAGTATATTAGAAGATATAGAAAATGTATGACTTTTACTTTTATCACTAGACTTATTCATAACAACAAACTTGAATATCTTCTTTTTGTTATGAGTTTCTGTTACTTGATTATCTTCTTTTATACTTTGTGTCTCCCATCTTGATTGCATTGTTGATTCGGCAGTAGACTCTGATTTCTCGTGTAATTGACTTTCATAAGATTTCAATGAGCTGAGGACTTGTTGAGTTATCAATTCTGACAAGTCCTTCGTTTCTTCGATAACTACAACAATGTGGTCAAATTTATTAGGCATGCATATAAGCAGTTTCTTTATCATTCGAGTTTTTGTAATGTGTTCACCATGAATTTTTAACTAGCTAATCACATCCAGAAACTGAGTAGAGAATTCAGTGAGAGAATCTGAATTACTCATTCTCAGATTCTCAAAATTTTTTCTTAAGGAATGAAGAAGAATTCCTCAAGATTTTTTATCTCCTTGGAATTCTTCTTTATGAAGATTCCAAACTTGTTTTGCTTTAGTACAGCCTAACAGTCGGGGGAAAATTGTATCACAAACATCATGTTGGATGAATAGTAATGCTCTAATATTAGCTTTTTTTTATTAATTTTCTTTCCTTTAACATCTTTTTTTTTTCAGAGAAGAGATGTCTTTGTGTTCTGTATAATTAGTATCTAGGAGTTTTCATATATCTTGAGAAATAAATAGTATTTTTTATTTAACAAACTAGTAATGAAATTTTTTCCTATCAAACAAGGGTATAGGGATGAACCTCGAGCTTGAGGAACTTCAATGTATGGTTGTCATAATGATTTTGTTCAAAAATCTTTAAGAAATTTGAATAAAAAAATTGGGGTCTAATAAGATTAGTGTTATTTAATTCAAAATATTTCTGGATCTAAACAGATTTACACTAGATCTAATAGATATGTGAATTTCTGTTTAAGTTTGAGTAAGAACTCAAGAATCATTTGATCTGGAGAAAATTTTTTGAACTATCATTTCAAAATAATCTTCAATCTCAGTTTAGAGTGAAACTATGATACCATATATTGTATTTTGATTACAGTTCCTTGATACAACAATGATTATAGAAAACTAGAAGAAGAAGTGAAAAGAGAAATTGTGAGAAAAAGAAAATCACCAAGGAGAGAGAACCAATCACAGTAAAATTGTAATATCTAAAAAATGATATTTACTAAATAATGAAAAAGAAAAATAATGCTTATATATCACTTATCAAAAAACATGGTAAGAATCAAAAGTAATTTTATTTCAAACGGTGCACAAGATGTGCTTTAATATCTCATTTATTGATATATCAGAAGGGTAGTCCCGTAATTTAATATCAATATTGTGACCCTAAGTGTTTCAAATATATGTCCATTATCAACATATCTATCTAAGCTTAGTAAAATTGTATCACAAATAGTTTGTGAAACTTCATCATCTATGTCCACTGAGCTGTGTGTTTACTCTAGACACATGTTTAATCTTAATATTGAGAATTTTCCAGTCAATCATGAGCTTTGACAATCATCATTTCCTGATTTTCTAATTTTTGGTCATCTTTTTATAATTTATACTCCTTTATCTTCTTCTGATTTTGATGTTCTTATTTCTATTTATTAAGGTGTTATGAATTGTACCTAACATTCTATTGTCAACTATTTGTCATGTCATAGACTTTTAGAAAAATAAAAAGCCTTCACAACCAATATTTCTCATCCGTTTGTACCTAGAAACATGCATGAAGCTCTGGGACACTCAAAGTGGAAGTCAGCAGTGTATGAAGAAATGAGGGCACTTAAAAAAAATAAAACTAGGAAATTGTTGATCCACCTAGGGAGAATAAGACAGCTGGATGCAAGTGAGTTTTCATAATTTAATATGAATTTGACGGGAGCATTGAAAGATACAAGGAAAGGTTAGTTACCAAAGGTTTCACACAAATTAATGGAATTGATAATAATTAAACTTTTGTGCCTTTTGCAAAAATTAATTTTATCTGAGTATTATTTTCTCTTGCAGTACATTTTAATTGGTCTTTGCAATAATTAGATGTATGGTCTCTTGCAGGCTTTCTTAAATGATGATTTAGAGAAAAAAGTGTTCATGGACTTTCTATTAGGGTTTGAAGAAAAATGTGGAGAAAAAAAAGTTTGTAAATAAAACAATTTATTGTTTGGTCTTAAGCAATCTTTTAAAGCCTGGTTTGACATGTTTGCACAGGTCGTCAAGCTTCAAGGTTATGTACAAAGTCAAACTGATAATATAATGTTCTATAAACACTCAAGTGAAAGGAGAGTAATAATATTAATAGTTTATGTGGATGACATTATTTTGACTGGAGATAATATCTTTGAGCTTGATAGACTAAAGAAAGTCTTGGCTTGAGAGTATGAAATCAAAGGCTTGAGCCCTCTATAATATATTTCTTGGAATGAAATTTGCAGGATCCAAGAAATATATTTTTATCTCTCAAAGAAAGTATATACTTGATTTGCTAGAAGAGACCTGATTTACTTGGTTGCTAAGTAGCTGAAACCCCTATTGAACAAAATTTGAAGCTTCAGCCTGCAAGTTCAGAAGAAATGGTTAACAAAGAGAGGTACCAATGCTTAGTTGAGTGATTGATCTCTCTCTCTCTCTTACACATCCTGATATTGCACTTACAGTTAGCGTGGTAAGTCAAGGACATTTTGATGTTGTATATAGAATTTTAAGATATTTGAAAGGGACACTAGCAAAGGGAATTATATATGAAATTTGGGACATCTTCAAGTTGGAGTGTTTACTGATGTAGTTTGGGCAGGAAATGTAGCAGGTAGAAGATCAACTTTAGGACATTATACCTTTGTTGGGGGAAATCTTGTAACTTTGCATAGTAAAAAAATAAAATGTGATGGGTAGTAGTAGTGCAGAAACTGAGTTTAAAGTAGTGGCACATGATATCTGTGAAGTTTTGTGGATCAAACAATTACTTGAAGAGCTTAAAATTAATAGTTCCTTGTCTATGAAGTTTTTTTGTGATAACAAAGCTTCTATTGTAATTTTACACAATTCAGCGCTCCATGATAAAACTAAACATGTTGAAATCGTCAAACACTTTATCAAGGAGAAATTGGAAAATTATTTGATTATCATGCCTTAAATTCCCACTTCTAAACAGGACGCAGAGATTCTTACTAAAGGTCTACCAAAGATGCAATTTGATAGTTTGGTAAGCAAGCTGATCATAGACGACATCTTCCAACTAGCTTGAGGGGGGGAGTATGGAAAATCAGTCTCCTCAAACTCGTACGTATAATATGTACATATATATTTACACGCGCACACACACACACATGTATATATATATATATATGTATGTATGTATGTGTTTGTGCATGCATATGTGTATATATATATATATGCGTATGTATATATATGTGTGTATGTGTATATATATATATATATGTTTGTATTGTAAATGTATATTTGCGTATGTACATATATGTTTGAGTATGTACATATATGCTTGTGTATGTATATATGCTATGTTGCACGGACACGGAGATACGACACGACAGGATACGAGGACACAGCAAATTCTAAAAAACTAGGATACGGATACGACTAGGATATGTCATGCTAAAAAAATATAAATAAAAATAAAAATTATTAATTATAAATATTAGGTATTTTAAAATAATTTAAAATTTTGTATTTTAAAATAATGTAGGTAAACGACGCGTCTGTAGGTAAACGACACATCTGTTGTTAACGACGACTGTTTCCGCACAACGTGTCGGATATGTCTCTGACGCGTATCCGATACGTCACGTGGCTTATCGGACACGTGTCCGACCCGTGTCCACGTGTCGGACACGTGGACATGGCGACACGGGTCGGACACGGCGACACGCCAGTTCCTAGGCGTATCCGTGCAACATAGTATATATGTATATGTATGCTTTTGTACATATATGTTTGCATATGAATGTATATATATGTGTGTGTGTGTGTGTTTGTACATATATGCATGTGTATGTCCATATATATGTATGCATATGTACATATACATGTGTGTATGTATATATATGTATGTATATATATGTATGTATATGTATATATATATATATATATGTATGTATGCATATATTTATATATATGTCTGCATATGTTTATATATTTCTATACATATGTCTCTATATATCTATGCATATGCTTATATATGTATACATATGTTCATATGTATGTATGCGTATGTCCATAAATATGTATTCATCTATTCATATATTTATGTAGGCATATGTCCATATATATATATGCGTATGTTCATATGTATGTATATAGTATGTATATATATATATATATGCATATGTTCATATATATGTATTCATATGTTTATATATATGTAGGTGTATGTTCATATATATGTATGTGTATGTTCATATACATTTATGCGTATGTCCATATATATGTATATGTATATACATATTTACATTCCATACATATATACCTTACTTGATAATATTTAATTAATAGGTAAAAAATTTGAAATTGTATTATTTTATTTTGAAAATTTGAAATATATATATATATATATATAAAAGGTAGAATGTGTCTCAAAAAAACTTAAGGCTTTATTGAGTCTTGTTCCTTAAGGTCTTTCCCATCCACACTACAGATCAATTATTGGACAATTTTTTATAAGCAAGACAAGTAGAGATCTGCTAGAAAGATATCTTATACAATATATCTTGGAGATAAATGTGATACTAGTTGGAGTAGAGACTAAAAATTATTAGAATAGTGTGCACTTTGTATTAGGAATGATCAACCCACCGAGCTATTGAGAGTTAGCTAGGGAGAAGAAATCGAGAGTAATTTAGATTACTCATAAACATGGCGACAACTAAAAGCATTTAGGATTTCTCATAAAGATTACTAAGAAATCGAGAGTAAAAAAGATGACATTGATACATACTAAAATTTTATTTTCAAAATATTATTATAAAATTTAAAATATTTGTCGTGGAATATTATATTGAAATATTTAATAAAAAATAATTATTGTAGTACATTGAATTTTATCACATTCAACTAAGATGTAATAAATTAAAATATGAAATCACTAGCAAAAATAATAATATAGACACACCTTATATAATACAAAAAGTCAATAATGAATCTCATTCCAACAAATTCTAATTCAATTTATGATTGTTTAATACATGAATAGCTGTGCCAGTGAATCACTAATCAAAAATTTTTTATCATAGACTTGGAGTGACATATTTTGTTATGAGACCTGAGTTGTTCTCTCAACTCAAGTGCTTATTATACTGATAGCGAGACCTTATTTCACATAATGATCAATCAATTATTTTATTGAATAGAAACACAGACAATAGTTATTATTGTATGAGAGAATGCATTACCAAAAGTTCACGTTAGTTGAAAGAACATGAAGGAAGCTAAAGGATATTGAGGCTCCACTACAGCTAGGAAGCCCATTTGGGCGTCTTGTTTTTTTAATGCATTGTTTTTTGATGCAGGAGTTCAAATCTACTTAGTCAATATCACTAAACTTGTGGGTGTATGGAAAAAATAATAGCTAGCAATGTAGCTTTTTTTGTCATACGAATTTTGATATTATTGTTACATTGGTTTGTCCCATGGACAGATGAAAGAATGGGAGAAACATCGTATTTGGAGGCATCTTCTTCTGGTAGGGCATCTAATATTGATTCTGAGCTGAACGACAAGGCTTGCAAGCCTGTAGAAGTAGCTAATAAGCTTTTCGTAGAGGCTCAGCGATTTGGAGTTTTGGAATTGTCTCCAGCTGATGAAGTTTATGGAGAAATTATGTTCTGCCAACATAAGCTGGTTGGCTTGGCAGCTGCACGGAGGCATTTAGTTGGTGCGATTTTTTCAAATAATTCGAAATAATATGTTATCTCTTTTAAAAATTCAAGCCATAAAACATGAAATCTCCCATAGAAAACTCAATAAAAAATATAAATGTACAATAGAAATATATGGCTTAAATTTGGATTGGTACAACTTGGATATTGAATGCTCATCTATAAAATAAAATAAAAAAAAGTAAATTAAAATAAAACAGATATTCAAGACCCACTTAACTTGGCGGAAATAAAATTAAGCTAAGACCTCTTTTCAAGTTTTTTTGAAGATTTTTACTAGTTGATCTATGATAGAGATGTAGTCTATGATACATAAATCTCAATATTGTGAAAGAAGAAATCCATTTTTATATATTTTATTTGTTTTTAAAATATTAGATTGAAAATTATGTCTCATTATTTAATAATTTTAATAAAAAATAATAAAATATGTAAAATATTATCTAATTTTCTTAAAGTGCATGATCAAATGTATCTCGCAAGTAATTATTTTCATCATCAAGAACTATATCTTTATCACTTTGTGTTAAATCTTGTACTAGTTGTCTATTTTTTTTTTTATTTTTTTAGGATACCATATTATCTTTACGGAAAATATAAAAGCTTGTAGTAGCTCTTCTCTTAGTATAATCTGATACGCAACTTGAATTTGAGAACCCGACCAACTATAAATATTAGTGATCTTGAAAGAAATCTCAATAAAGGTGTTAAATGAGCCATGTGACTTGGGCATGGCATGAAGCATGATCCGAAATGGTCTTGCTTGGCTCGACATGACAATTTGGAATAGAGGTGTCAACTGGGCCGGGCTGGCCCGGCCAGACACGAGGCACGACATGATTTGGTCGTGCCTGGGCCGGCCAGGCATGGAAATTTCTCGTGCCTAGGCTCATGTTGTGCCCGACCACAACACCAATTGTGTCGTGCCGTGTTGAGGCCAATCAGATCTCGTGCTGTGTCTGGATTGGCATTGTACTGTGGCCCGTTGGTACGGTATAGGGGCACGAGCCGAGACACTTAATTTTTTTTTAAATTAAGGTTTCGGGTAGTTCGGCGGCATGAAGGCGCATGTCGAAATCCTATTTTTTTTAAATTAGGGGTTTAGCTGTACGGCGGCGCGACGGCGTGTGTCAGAACCCTAATTTTTTTTAAATTAGAGGTTTTGCCCGCGGCGGCGTGATGATGTGCAGACGAACCCTTAAATTTTTTTAAATTAGGGGTTCGGCCCGCCAGGGCCGAACCTGGCGGATTCGTTCTGTGGGCCTGTGCCGGGCTGACCTCTACAAAACTGTGCCGGGCCAGGCACGACACGGTACAGTAACCGTGTCGTGCCTTGCCCAGCACGAAAGCACGGCCGGGCCGGCCCGATACGTCTCGTTTGATACCTCTAGTTTGAAATCATGAATGGACCGCAGTTTGTCATGCTGTGCCTACCTGACATGACCTGCATGCTTGGTCTGTTGGTACGATCCACAAGCATGGTGACTCATTATTAGGCACGAATCATTGGTCACTGTTGTATTTAACAAAATCATGGTACCATAGTTGCTTGTTACATTTTTGTAACATGTCCTGACATCGGTAATACTTTTGATCTAGTTAAAAAAAATAACATTATTTTTTTGGTGCCATCAAATTTCATTCCAATGACTACATGACATAAATATGCCGAATGTTTGATTTTTGCTCATTTTAATTAAAAAAAATATTATTTTAATATAATTTTTTTATAAATATACAATAGATTTTTTTTATTTTTATCAAATTTATTTTTTGTCCTCACATTTTTTTCCTCTCTTTTCTTATGTATTATGTGTTTTACTTTGATGTTTGTTATGAGCTTTGAGCTAGCTAGTTTAAAAAAATGAGTGGATTATGATTGTTATCAAATAAAGTTGTCATGCTATGGTATAGAGGTGTTTTTGGTTGGGTCGGGCCGGCCCAGCATGGTTTTATTTCGCCCAACCGGGGTATTGTGCCTGGCCCGACACTATTCTGTGGAGGTCAGGCCTGACATTTGCCCGCAGCCAAAAATTGACGGGTTCGGCCCGGTTCGGGTTGGGCCAAAACCCTAATTTTAAATAAAATTTAGGCCGTTGCGCGTCTTCACTTTTTTGGGGCTCGACAAGTTCATCCGTCAGGCGTCTGCTCGTTGTGACCAAGCTCGGTGTGTGGTTAGGCGTATCGTGCTGAGATTCCAGGTACTAATGCTGTGCCTGGCACGTCACGATGGGCTGGTCCCTCGGATTGGCACCACACTACGCGACACGGTCAGTGCCGAGGGTGTACTCGGCACGGGCCTGAGCATGGCATTGTAGCATGCCGTGCTGGGCCATGCACTATACCGTGTCGTGTCGGGCCAGTCACAGTTGAATCATGCCTCGTGCCGAGCTTGGCTGACCTGGCTTTTTTGACACATCTACTATAATACATATTAATTTTTTTATTTTTTAATTCGTGTTATAATTAATATTTTTAAAAATTTAAAATTATTAAATTATTTTAATTTTGAAATAAAAAAAAATAAATGGTTAATTTAATGATAAATATTTTGATATAAATATAGATAATAATGATAACACAACTTAAAGATCCGAATTCGATTTAGGTTCTTTCTAATGACATTACTAATTTGTCTAAAAAATCTAAAATTAAACAAACTTCAATAGTATGCATTCACTTTATTATAATTAAAATTAAAAGTTCTATGAGTGTCGAAGAAGAACTGACACATTGTATGTATTATAAAAAATATATACATGTTAGAGTTCATGTAGCACTAACTACCCCAAGTGGTATGTTGATTATGAAAAATATGGAATATTAGATTTATGATAAATTTAACTGAGCAGTGATGTATTTAAAATTAGATCAATTTAATTATTATTGATCTCTTTCATTTATTATAATGACTTAGAGAGAAAAAAAATGATCAATTGATTATTATTATGGATCTTCTAATTAGATTTTTGAAGGATCATAATGTAATCAGTATTATATAGATCTACTTTTAACCTATTTATCATTAAAATTCTAGGTCAATTGATAAGAATGACATATTAAAATATTATAATTTAGAAAAATCATTAATAATTAATGAATTTAAGAAATATTGTGGAGTAAAATCCGTGACATTTGACTTATGAATTAGTCGTGATAATGAATCTTTCGGATGTCTCACCCTCAAAAGAGTTGTTTATAGAGTCATTTAACTTTGCTTTGAACATACTGCATTTGTCTCATTCTTCTTGTATAAACTAAGTCCTCGGTGTTTGACTCCATAAAAGTATCATCATACTATAAACAAACAAGTTGGTGTTTAACAGTTACATGACTCATGAATGGAGGCTCAATTGAGACTATAGACTCGTAAATAAAAGTCATAGATCCATATATATTTCATAAATCTTTACTCTTTCTTGACTTATTAGAAATTGAATTATGCTAAACTTTTACAATCATATCTCAATTGGGACTATCATACTGGTGAGCAATCTCTTGTAATCTTTTTGAATACTAAAGTAATAAAAAAAATTATATTTTATCATCATAGATGCTATCTTATCCTATTCTAAATAGATATTTTGGGCAAAACAAATACTCCCAAAGATTTTGGGAAGTAAATTAAATAATTTTTTATTAAGAAGCAGAATCTCAAAGGGCATATGATGATAAATAATAAAAAAAAATTTGATTGATTATATAGTTTATTTTTTATAATCATATCTTATCAAAAATATGTTGGAATACTTCTATAAATGATAATTATTAATGTTATACTAATCAAATATTTATTTTTCTTTTTTGTCGTCGTATTAAATAGTGAGTGTGATACCACGTAAAATATTATTTATGATTTAATGTTAAATATAATAAATATTAAAACTATTTGATATACATTATAATGTATTATCATTTTTAATAATTTGTATGTTTCTATTAAATATATTTTTATTTTTTTAGCAAGTAATTAAAAAAATACAAAAAATCTACCACCTAAAATGGAAAAGAATTAATTAAGTAAAATTGTTCGAATTTTTTATCTATGTATATAATGATTATGCTGAACATAATATCAATGAATTGTGTTGAACATAATACAATATCCTAAGAAACAAGAACATAACACAACTATAACAAATACTGGTATTAATGTGGTTCACTAGTCATTCAATACGACTAGCTACGTACGTCCACTAGAAAAGTACTTAGCGCTTACAAATTTATTAACCCAAATATCTTAGTACATAATCGAGAGACAGAGAGAAGAAGAATAAAGTGTGTTTTTTCAATTATAGATATATCAAACACACACACACACACACACACACACACACACACACACACACAGATAGAAGAATTAGGATTCTATATAAATTAGAATAGGTTGGATCATTAGAATGGATCAAGTCATGCTCTAAAAATTTCTCCGGATCAGTGAGATCTCTTTTTTTGTCCATACGTTACATATCTAATTTCTCAACTTTTTAATTCTTGTACTTATAAATAAAAATAGAAAAACAAAATATATGCTTAAGGAAATAGATAATTAAATAAATTATATACTACAAAAATACATATAATTATTTTAAAAAAATGATAAAAATATTTATATTCATTTATATTCTCATCTATGGCAAGCCCCAAGCCTTTGAGTGTAAAAGATTAAACAAACCCTTACTCAGATAAGTTTGGAGGGTATAGTAAGAAATTATGATATATTCTCTCAACTTATATCTCATACTCTAGTGTTGAGATAACTTAAAATCTAGAATTCAAAATTTTTAGTTTGATCAGTAATGAATCACAAAGTCAAAGATGAACAACTATCTTAAATATTTAGTAATGCCCTGTCTTTTATTTAGATGTAACTATTAACAACTATCTCTAATGTGCAATAAATTGAAACTCATATTTCTGCCTCTACTATAATTTATTTTTCCTCGACTGCTAGTACATGCTAAATGAGATTTCTCTGACTTGTATTTATAGAATTAACCGGTGATTAAACTCTGACTTAATGGAAAATTTTCGATCACACAGGACATGACTATGAAATACTAAGAAACTATTTGATAGTGAGTATATAATCATCGAAGCGTGAAATCAATCTAGCTGTCTCACTTTCTTGGATGCATCGAGCTCTACTGACATAGCTTCCAAGAATCTTGTTTAACGTAACAAGATGAGTGAAGCCGGAAAAATCAGTAGTGTTATGCACTAGCCATGTAGGATTTTATATATTCAACCATATATGATGTGAATTTATTATATATTTGTCTTTTGTGATAAATTGACACATGATAATTATGTATTCTAAATCATATATGATGTGAAAAGAGAAGAAATTATAGATTGTCTTTAGACTTTTTATTATCATGTGTAAATCTATTAAGATCGATGATGATACTGCTAATTTACATAGAATTAACATGATATGCAATATGAGAAAACCAATATAAACTTTAACTTGATAGATTGACACATGATAATTAAAAGTCTAGAGACAATCTATAATTACTTTTTTTTTCTCTTTGCTAGGTGGTTCATTTAAAAAGTGATATATTATTCTCTAATTAGTAAGTCACATAGAAATTCTTGTCGCTCATGCCCATTACAAATAATTTTTTTTCCCGTGCCTCCATAAAATAATAATCAAAATCTTGACTATATAAATATGAATAATTGTGTGGCACATCAAGGAATAAGCAAGATATTCACACAAAGTTATCATGCACAATGTATCTATACTACAAACAATGTACTTATTTGGTTCATGTTCACTACAGCCACAGTGGCTCTTCACTTGTCACATGTAAATGCTACACCTATTTTCACACATGGCGCACTCACCATCCACCTTTTCTGCACTAGTTAAACTCACATTGCATTTATTGCCTCACACGAAGCACTCATTGTGCACCTTTTACATCGATGCATTATGCATTGATGATTGTCACATATGGTGGGCGTGCAACATGCATCTACCATCGCACATTCATATCTTTTTCTAACGAACATATAATGTACACACATGCTTTATTACACATGTAGCATGTGTGTACTATGTTGTTATAGTGCATGCATCTCTCTCTAGCAAATCTTAGGTTTGCTTTTGCTACTTAAGATTTGTCTCTGATATCATGTAAAAACTTAAGATAGAATATTAAATCTATAATAAAAATCATAATACAAATCATAATACAAATCATCGATATACAATAATGATATATAGTTAGGATTTGGATTGAGATAACCCACATGTTAGGTAATTCCAATCCACAAAACATAAAATTTAAAATAAAATAAAATAGAACAAATGCAAATTGTAACAATTATCCATTCTATTTGTTCTTACTTTTTTCTCCAGCATTTGATTGTAATACTGTACTTTTTTTCTTGGGTGCGCATCTACAGATAATTTAATTTGCAATTTGCCTTGGAGATTGCCCCAGGAGATCGATGAAGCAACAAATAAAACATCAGACTTGATAATTGTTAATCAGTATCTTTCTAAACTTAGAGAGGAAAAGAAGGTGGGAAGGAGAGAAAAACGACACAAGGAAACCCAGGCAGTACTCGCTGTTGCTGACGCAGCTTCTTCTAGAGATTCATTTAGGAAAGTTGCCATTGATGATTATGTTCATCAGGTTCTATTTTCTGTCTCTATTTTTATGCTTGCCTTAAGACTGCCTGGGTTTCATTCATTATATATCTCCATGCAGAAACAAACTACTATTGAAAGAGAAAGTGTTTCTTTTCAGTCTATGCCCAGCAAAAAAGAGACAGATATAAGAGTACCTGCACCCAGAATTAAGATAAAAAATTACTCTGATTCTTTTCATTATGTCTTGGATCTTTCAAAAGAACATTCTAGAGCATGTGATATTTGCAGACGATATGGGAGACTACTTAATCCTATCATTGTCTGTGCCAAATGCAAGGTTCCTTGGACAGTGATGGATTCTTGCTTCTCTTTTCATTTTTTTTTGTTATCAGTATTTCATTTTAGTTAGATGTTTCCACATATCAGGTTCCTGTTCACATGGACTGCTATCGTTGTGACCGACATTCTACTGGCCCATGGTATTGTGAGTTATGTGAAGAACTATTGTCTTCCAAGTGTTCTGGAGATCTTTCAATGATTTCTGTTGAATGTGCTTTATGTGGCTGCACTAACGGTGCTTTTAAAAAATCTACTCATGGTCATTGGGTCCATGCCTTCTGTGCGGAGGTAAAACATGTACTACTTTTTTTTCCTACTCATTGATTCAGACCACATGTTGTATTGTTGTTTCCCTTTTATCAATGGTGAACTCAGAACTTAATTTATCTTGATCCTGTAGTGGGTTTTTGTATCAACATTCCAAAGGGGTCAAGTGAATCCAGTTGAAGGAATGGTATGTTTGGCATAAATACTTAACCATTATTTATTGAAGCAGCATTGAATATAACTCGGAAGACATGCTATACTTGCTGAAGCAGGAAATTAATAAAATGCTGCTTTTGGTTTTTAAAATCCAGTTACATGATTAATCATTATTGTTTTTTTTTTAAAAATGCTTTTTTAAGTTTTATGTGTTGATGTATCATATTTATTTTTCATGAGAGTACTTAGTCTCTGGACAGTTATAAATTTTTTTGTTTCTATTTATAGACTTAGGTTTCCCTTATATTGTTATTAAGAGTTTTTCTATTATTATTGGATATTTTATCAATTGATTTTATATGACAACAGAGCTAGGGTATTTAATCATAAAAAGGTGTATGCACATAGTATGTAGTGGGTATGAGTGAATATTGGCACAGACACAATATTTATGTCAACACTAGTGTAGTGAACCCCTAATAAATCATATTTGACATTGATACCTCTGTGTGCAAGGTGTCATGATCAGTTTGTAGGAAGTAGCATAGTGTGAAATGTGTGTGGCAATGCGTGGAAGGTGCATTGTGGTGTGGGTGATATAATTATAAATTTTACTTCTATAACGGAGTATTCAAATCTAGTTATTACTATGTGATGGCTTAGATAACATGATTGCTTGCAATGGGTTACTAGAGTTTGATGTGATTTTTTAGATAGGGAAAACTTGCCAACATGATGGAGTTTGTTATTGGTTTTGTTATTGACTATATTTGTCTTAGATTATGTAGATATATGATATAATTTCTTAGTGAAATTAATGATGAAATATCTATTTTTTTGTTTTTTTTTTTTTTCATTTTACTTTGAATATTATTACAAGTAATGATGAATTATTAAAAATTATTGGTTTTGATATTATTATAATTAAATGTAGATTTTTTTTTTCTCTTCAATTATTGTTATTTCTTAGGATTAAAATATCTCAAGGAAGAATTTTGATTGAGCATAATGAATTATATGTTCTTAATTTTATAATTAGATATCTTATTAGGTGTTTGATTATTGTTGATTCGATACTTATTCATTCTTGATTTAATGACTCATTTTTGTTTAATTTTTTTTAATCCTGATTTTAAAATGGTCTCCACACTAGATCACGATTGAGACCTGTCAATTAAGAAAATATTTTAGAGTTTCTTATCATGTCTCACAAATTTGTATAATTAAGGACTCGTTCAATTTGATTATTTCAAATATATTCAAATTTGATAGAATTAAGACTTGAGATAATTTTATGTATTTTATTATTATTATTATTATTATTGTTTATACATATTTTATTTGATCTTTTTTATTTTAATTTTAGATCTAAGATGGAATTTAAACTCAATTAAATTTTGCACAATAAGATTCAAATTCATTATATAATAAACATGAAAAGCTTATTATATAGAGGTTAAACTAATTGGGGCATCCCACTGGTTGGCTACTCTTTATCATAGCTATACAATTGTAAACATAAAGCTGTAATTAATTGGGGCAGCCCAATTGCTAGCACTGATGACTCCCCCCCACAACTTCAGAACATCAGATTGCTGCATCAAGCCACAAAGAAAACAATATTTCCTAGGGTTGGTGCATAATAGGCATGCCTTCTCTCCCTCTAGTGCACATAATGGTTACCTACACAAATACTCTCCTAAGGTTTTCTTCGCCTATGATATTGTTTTGATACCAAGTTAATTTTAACATAATAAAATTCAACTTCATTATAATAACATATATGAAAAATTCATTATATAAACAGCAAATTATTTGGAATAGTTCTTATATTGAGTGTTCATATTAAAACATAAACAAAATTAAAGCATAAACAAAATTAAAACATAAAAAAATAACATAAAGTTATAAATTTTAAACGCAAAGTTGTAAACTCTAAACATAATGTTGTAAAGATCAATTGAATATATTTTTTTTATTTTTTTCTCATTACGCGTCCCTGCAGGTCTTATATTATTATGTGAGATTATTTAGTTTATTTTTTTAAATTTATAATATTTATTTTATTTAAAATCTTTCTTCAAATTGTGATAAGATAACATACATAATAAAGTTTATATTTAATGATTATTCTAATGCTAAAAAAAAAGGTCACATGTGTTATTCATTTGATTTTGATAAGATATTAGTTATTGATATTATTTTTTTTCTTGGGCGAGACTTATTTTTTGAAAAGTGTAGGTAGGATAAATATTACAAAAGACACTTGAATTTTCTACTATGTCTTGTATTTCTTAAGGCTCAAGTGGGATTATAAGAAAGAGAGTATCACCCCTCAATTTTTGAACTTGATTTTCACTTTGATGAATAATGACATTTTGAGTCATATTATGTGCTAACAAGTACATAATAAATTAATTTTAGAGATAAAATTTATTTGTGTTTTAGTTTATAATTCTGTATTATTTTTTCTTTATTTGTCGTTTTGTTATATTTTAAATGGAAGTATTTAACATATTAGTTGTTCTAATATGATTAGCTATAATCTAATTAGTCAAACATATAAGAGTTTCTTTTGTATATTTTTTTAATATTGTATTTTCTATTTTTTGAGGATTATTAATCTATTGCTTGATTTTCTACTTGTATCAGAGCTTAACGTTAGTAGATAAAGTATAAAAAGTTAGGGTTTGCTAGGGAAGGAGGTTGGCACTATGACAACATAGTCCATGTAGAGATGGCACATGAGCATTCGGTTTGTGTGCATGCTTCTTGATTTAATCATGGCATGACATGAGAAAAATTGGTCCGAGCATGGTCCCAAGGTGTGAATAGCATGGTAAAGGCTGCATGCTTCTTGAGGTGTGGGTTGAATTCGACATGGGTCCCAATTCATATCAGAGTCATATCTTAGGTTGGCATGATCATGGAATCAAATATAACACATGAGATTCACTGGCTTTTTAAAAATGATTGTAATAGCTTCATCCCTGAAAAATCTTTAGCTTGGGCTAGAGGTGTCAAACCGGACGTGCCAGGTCGGCTCAGCCCATTTTTTGTGAGCATGACCTTGCTTATGTGTTGGGCCAGACACGACACGGTTACTGTATCGTGCTATGTCTGGCCCGACACGATTTATTCAAGCCAGGCCTGGCACGGCCCAGCGGTAAAAGTACCATGCCGGGTCAGGCCCGTACGGGCCTTGTTATAAAAATAAAATTTTTTATTTTTAAAAATTTAAAGTTTTGTATTAAACTATATATAAAATATATATTATATTATATATAGATAATGTTTAAAAATTTTAAATTTTAACTTGAAAATTGTTGAATATAAAATATTAATAAAGTTTAAATTTTTTTTATTAATTTTTAATAAATTTAGATTATAATTTATTAGAATAAAATTGTAGAGTTTTAAATAAAAAATTTAAACACAAAAATAAATTAAACAAAATTTTATAAAAAAAAATTACAAAGTCATAAAAACAAAAGCAAACCAAATATTCAATCGACCAATATATACCAAACCAAAGCAAATATAGCGTAACATAAATACAAAAACGTACAATCAATACAAAATAAAATATTGAAATAAAAAAGCAGAATCAAGAATAAATAACACAAATCATCAACTCTGTCCGTGACCGTGAGATATCAAAAATCAATATCATGTGGCAATGACATGTGGCGTGGCGTGGCATTGGCAACTAGCATCTGGTAATGGGTAGGGGCAACCGGCAACCACGTCAATCGGCATATCATGAGTACCATCAATCGTAACATCAAAATCACTATCATATGAATTATCATTATCAGCAATCAACTTATTCGCTTTCGCAGTGAATGCAATCCCTGACCCAGTTCCAGCATGTTCCCGGATACTAAACTTCGAATTCTTTCAATCCTTCAAACAGGTCAAAGCCTCAACAATATCTGGACGTAATCTCGATCTCCTATTCGAAATTATATTCACTGTAACAGAAAAAATAGACTCTGATGATACGCTCGACACTGGATGAGTCAGTAGATCCTGTGCAATCCTGATAGCATGCAAAAGGTGGACTCATGATTTTCATCACTGTAATATATCAAGATTCTTAGTATCAGAATGTGATAGGATTGAACAGTAATCGGTCCATCCAGTCGTTTTTCCCTCGCTAACTAAATGGAAAAATCATTATCTCCGAAGAAGGTATCCATGTCCGTAATCATAGTTTCACTACTACTGCCGCAATACCTAGTATCGTAGTATGTGAACATGTCAGTCAACTTCTCATGAATGAACCCTTCAAGTAGGTCTTCCAGGTTCATGCATGAGGAAATATAAGTTAGAGTGTTATCTACCCCTTCCACCTTAATCCTAAGGTTCATGCATGCAACGAGATAATAAAGAGATGGAACGCTGGACCAATACTTTAAGTACTTGGTTTCCATCTTTATAATTATATGACTTAGTGTCGGGTCAGCTCGATACTTTCTAAACATGCTACTAATATTACATATGCACCTGAGTGTAATATAAGTCGTGAGAGTATAAACTGATGAACACATGTTCGTCGTGTCATAAAAAATCCCTAGGAATTTTATAAATAAAATTGCTGAAGCCCAGTCAGTATCGTCAATAATAAGTTTGTCACTCTTATTATTGACGTAGTCGGATATCACATGTTCATATCCAACACATAACTCCAATATCAAGTACGTGTAATTCCAATGGTGTCTCACATTCGATTAAAATTTTTTCTTTTTAAGATTTGTAGACAAATAGATACTACCAAATTTCTGTTGTCTGTGAGCAGTATGAATATATTTTAGTACATTACATATATTATCCAATGTGGGGAATACACCTTCATACCCGCTTGTACAATTAGGTTAATCCCGTGACACATGTATCTGACATGAAAGATCTTTTCTAATGGTGCGTCTCTAATATTCCTAATAAATATGTTAATCGCTACTTTATTATTAGATGTGTTATTGAATGTGATACTAAAAATTTTATTTTGAATTTTATAATCTCTAAAGATTTTTATTATGTATTCAAAAATGACCGGGTCATTATGTGGATGGAGATTCTCAGAGAATCCTAAAGTTTTTTTATTCATTATCCAATTAGAATCTATATAGTGGCCAGTGAGACATGTATAAGATTATTCATCGTGACTTGTCAAGATATCGGACATCACGGATATCACTCCACTATATGTCATAAATTCATTAATTATTATTTATTTTTCTAACTTATTAAATTTAAGTATGTCATTCCTAGATGTGGACCTAGGAATTCTATGATAAGCAGGCTAAAAATATGTCTGTATGATGTGCACTACCCTTGGATCTTCCGAAAATTTAATTGGAAGACCAATCAATGTGATAAGTTTGATCATGTCTTCTCTACCCAACTTGCTGTGGTATATGATGGAAGTAAACTTTGAGATTGAACTCGATCCAGTCTCAAAAAATGCAGTGCTAAGTTGAGTTTGCCTAGGATCTAATACACCATGTTTTTTGGTGCATGATTCGGTATCTCTTACGGTGCCCAGTTCTAAACGAACTCTTACACGTTAAATTTCTCATACAATATTTACACTGTGATATATTTTCTTCCTCATCCATAATATTTTTTTTTATTTTATTATATTAAAATAAGTCTAAACTACAGAAGTCCTAGTTTTTTGTTTTTTAGATGTTTGAGTTGAGACGACTGGAAAAATTAAAATTTTAGTAGTTTCAAACCTTTGTGTAAGATTTGTATTTTCTAAATTTAAATATGTTTCATTTGTAATAATTATTTTTTTTTGATTTTTGTTAAATAGGAGGTAGAGTCTAGATGATATATTTTAGACTTTTGAATTAGAGAGAGAGAGAGAGAGAGAAAGTAAACAAAAAAACTTATTTTTAATAAATATTATTTTTTATGTTAAAAGTTATAGTTCAATATTAAATAAAAATTAAAATACTCGTAAAGTAGTTAGGTAGATAACGTGCATGATGTATCACAGTCTAGGTCAAACTTCCAAATCCGAGTTGAAAGTCCCGAAAAGCCAAGCTGAATGACGAAATCCAGAGTCTCGAGAGAGAAGTGCAAGAGATTTGAGAGAATTTTGAGAGAGCGAGAATAAATGTTTATGAAAAACATAAATTTTATAGAGAGGTGGGAGAATTTTATAGATTAAAGAAATTTTTTTAAAAAAATAATTTTTATTTTTTTTAAATATTTTTAATTTTTTTTTTAATTTTTTATTGATTTTTAGGGGTCAAAATCATGAGCACCGTCGAATTTTGCCCCCTAGTTGTTGGAGGCGAAATCCAACGGCTGATATTCAAATTTTAATTTTTTTTTTAACCGTTGGGGGGGGGGGGGGATTCCGGTCAGGCGGGGGATTCTTGTTGGGTGGGACCGTGGGTCTGGTCGAAGTGGAATCAGACCTGTGCCTGTGTGTTTTCTCTATACTTATGGTATGGACTATAGCGCTACAGCTTGCGATGAGGTGGGGGTGAGGTGCGGGACATGTCTCATGCCGGCGGGCCGTGCCACGGGCCACGGCACTGTGCCGGGTCAGGCACGACACGAGGCTCGATTGGTCTCGGCATGGCACGAGGCCTGATTGGCCACATCATAGCCCCGGTCACGGGAAATTCCCGTGCCGGTACGGGCCGACCCGGCCCGGTTGACACCTTTAGCTTGGGCTATGGATAGTCTTGTTGGAACCTATGCTAGATGAACTAGAACCCAAGCTAGATGAGCATGAACCAAGGCTAACCTATTCTAAACTTAGACTAGCTTGGCCTCAAATTCATGCTAGCCTAGCCCGTGCCTGGAGGTGTCAAATTGGCCGTGTCGTGTCGACACTTTCCATTTTTACTAGGCACGGATGTGCCATCGTGCTATTCTAGACATGACATGATATAATTTTTGTGCCTTATCAGACATGACATGAGATTTATTAAGCTAGCCCAGCATGACATGGTGGCATGATTATGCCATACAGTGTCGAATGGTGCATCCTTTCTTGTGGAACTCATTGCGTGAAAATGTAACGAGTAATGGACTTACATGGCTGACCAATTATAATTGGCCACGTAAGTAACATCAGACTTTTATGTTCTAATTTTTTTTAAAATATTAGACTGCCTCATCGGGCGATCACCTGGGCTGGTGGATTGTGCCATCAGGCTAGGCACGAGGGTCGTGCCTAGCTCGACACTAGTCATGAGCCATGTCGGTTTAGTACAACATGAACCATGCCATCTAGCGGCCCGACCTGTCATGAGGCATGGTTCTAGATTGTGTTGTGCTAGGCTAGGCACGACTGAACTGGGCCGTGTCGTGGGCCCTTGCCCGGGCTGTCCTGCTTGTTTGATGCCTTTACCCGTGCCTATGCTAGTGGCTAACCTAGCTGGAACTAGGCTAGCCGTGATCGATCCCATGTTAGACTGGACCAAACTCATGCTAGATTGAACTCATGATAGCCTTAACTGAACCCATATTGCTATGGGTTAGTCTTGGTTTGTATCTAACACAACCCAGGTCGATCATTGACACAAACCTTTTAAGCCTAGCTGAACCTGAACATGAACACAACATTTGAAGAAAAATACTATTAAGTTGGTTTTTTGAAAGTATTCGTGAATATGTCTTTTGACTGATTTCTGATATGAATATAAAATTTAATAGTAATCTCATTATAAATCTTTTCTCCATAGAAGTATTCAATCTTTATATTTTTCATCTATTTGATAAATATCAGATTAGAGATTGTCTTATTATATGACTATTATAGTAAAAAATATTGAAAGAATAAAATAAATATTTGATTTTCTTGAGTAGATATTAGATCTAAAGTATCTTTTAGATAATTTTTATCATCTCTTTGAATTTTGTCTGTCTTTTATATTTTAGGAGATATGATTATTTTAGAAAAATAAAAATGTCTATAGTAGATTTCATTTTAGTGTAAGTTAGTGCCCAACTAAAATTTAAATATTTTATTAATTGTAATTGCTTATGATTGCGAAGTAAAGAGATCTTAACTTGTTATGATTTTTTTATAGATCCTAGTATTTGATGAATTTATTGATGAATTTATTATTGATGTTGATCATATAATTTATATGTATTCTAGTGATAGTTTAAATAATTAATCTTTCTTGTGATCCTCCTAAAAAAATAGTAGTCATTTTGATGAATCAAATCAGGCAAAAAACTAATATATAAGTCAATTAGAATATTTGTCAGAGTATAACTCAAAAGATCAAAACATATCAAGAATATCAATCAAATATTTTTTCTATGATATAATATTTTTTTCTGAAGTAGAGGATATCTATTACAACTTTTGAATTTTAGGTCAGATAAGAAATAATTAATAATTACACTCAATGTATCAAATATAATACACATCATCCTTGTAAAATGAGTAAAAATAATTGATATAATTCATAAGTTGAGAGCTACCATCAAATGCATAAATCAAACAAAAAAAAAATAAAGCTATAATTACAAAAAAAAGTAAATTATAATATCCTTTATCTTGTTGATGCATAAATATCCAAAACATAAGTTTGGAAAGAAAAGTAAGAGCAATATCTTTAAAATTTTTGTGAAAATATTTATTTTTTATCTTATTATCTGAATATATGATATAATAATGACTTCATCTTGAATTTTATCATTGAGGAAATAATATATTTTTTATGATTTTATTTTGTTCGTAAAATATTAGATTATATGTTATATAACTCATTGCTTGAGTGTCACAACAAAATGTAGTAGAAGATTAGGTTATATACCTAATCTTTATCGAGAAGATACTCCATCAAAATTATCTCATAAATAATAATTTCTATTATTCTGAATTCTACATTATATTTAATTGTAAAATAATTGTCTCTCTTATTTTTTTAGGAGACAAGGTTTCCTCTAAGAAAAATATAAAATTATATCATAAATTTCTTTTTTGTACATGATAATGTTGAATTTGAATTTGAATACCTGACTAACTCAAAGTACTTATGATTACTAAAATAGATCTCAAACCTCAAATATTTTTTTATATATTATATTTGTTATGATTATAGTTAGATAATTAATTATTATTATGATTTTCTTGTAAGTAGTCGAGTCAATGGATGTGTTACATTAGAATTATAATTAATACCTGTATCAATAGAAATATCTATTGGAGTATACCCCAAAAGTCCAATCTTTATCTGAAATTATGAAAATATATTATCACTCATAGAGTTAGCAACCTTTATACTATAAAATATTTGAGTTTCTCATATTATTTTTCTAAAAGTGCAACTGAATGTGCCATTTGAGTCACGTGATTCATATTTTATTATATCTCATAATATAAATAGTATCTATATATATCATTAGCAAAATTATTTTTCCTTAATTTTTTTCTTAAAAGAATAAAGAAAAATAAATAACATATTTGTTTAAAAAAATAACATATTACAAATCAGACTTTCAATAACTATTTTAGGCTATTCAATGTATTATGTAATCTGCACATTTTATGTTATTGTTTTGCTCAAAATTCAGATGACTATTCTATACATATATGTTCCTCAAGATTACTGTAAAAAATTATATTCTTCACTTTTAGTTGTTGCATCCTCCATCTATAAGATGTCAGTAATATAAGAATTTATACTTATTATATTTTAAGTAGTGTTGGTCATTAGAGAAAAGATATTTTGAAAATCTATACTAGATATCTTAGTAAATTTCTTTGCTATAAGTCTTACCTCATGATGATTTATATTTTCATTTGAATTTGTCTTTATAATGAATATTCACCTACAATTAATAATTGACCTTCTCATATTAGACTTGTATGAGAATTTTAATCACTTATGAAAGTAATTAAAAAAAAAAGCATGATGGACATATAATGCTCAAACTATTATAGTTCATTGCCAAACTTTCAAAATCAAAAAAATATATAATTTTAATCATGCACAACTTACTATATTGGAGGTGTACTATAGCTTTACCATTGCCGCTATGCCAATAGCCATGAAAATCATCATATTAATTGTCGTTTGCTTATGGATCACTGGAATCTCATCATTGATCGTTTGAAAGCCACATTTCATCCAACAATTATCAAAAAATCAAGGAAAATCATATTTTTTGTACCTTCACAATAAGAATGTTCTGTCCTCACTGGTGCTAGACACATTCGCATGCTGACATATAGACATCTCTAATACTATTATCTAATATTTTAATCTTGACTAATGATAAGTGATCAATTCGAGAATGAATAATAAATATATTAATAATACTCAAATTTTTAGTGAAATATCCTATCATAAAAATAAAAAAAAAGATACACTATCATGTTCATTTCTAATAGAAGTATTTTATTTGAAATCTTCTAATTGTAGAAATTAATATTTTTAAAAGATAAAATAAAATTAGAATTAAATTGTATATAAGAAGACAATAAACAATCATAAATAAATAAAAAATATAAAAGTAATAAGGAATCAAATTGAACATTACAATAATTAATGACTTAGGATAATGTATCATTGACTATAATAACAGTTAAAGAACAAGATAAAATAATAAAAAACAAAAAATGATCTTTATTGTGATGGTTGATTATTGAGTCAATAACTCTTGAGTTTAAAGTAAGAAAATAAGTCATAAAACATCAATGTCGAGAAGTCTTTATTGCTATATTATAGAAGTATTTTATGTACTACTTTCTAGTAAGTGTTATGGTCGATGAATTTTGTGATGACTTTTGATAGTTTTTATAGTTAACATGTATATCTAAATATTCTGTAATGATCTCGGTATATTTTTTGAAAATAATGATCAATAATTTTTTATGGTGTAATACAACTTCTTGCAGTGTGTGCATTGAATTGAGATGTCTCACTAATAGATCATTGTCTCTCTTGTGCATATTGAATTGCTTTGCGATGCAGTCTTGCCCTGGTTGGAAATTCTCTTTGTAAATAAATATTTAGTATACCTAGAGGTGTCAAATGGGTTGGGTAGCCCAGGCCTGACATGGTACTGTCCAAAATTGTGTATGGGCTACCTCGAGGCACGGTTCCTACCGTGCTGTGCTGAGGCATTGGGCCTTGGGCCTTATGCCTGACCAGGCATGACCCATAACCATGCCTTGGAACTCGAGATAGGTTTGGGGATGGTCCGATTGGACCGACCCTAATACTCGTCTGCCCATGAGAGTCTACCTAAGTGCGATTTCTATATATAAGGCGATCTCTATATTTGTTAAATATGCTACTAATATTGTATATATACCTAAGTGCAATGTAAGTGGTGTGAGTCTACACAGACAAATATATGTTCGTTGTATCATTGAAAATCTCTAAGAATTTCATAAATGATATTCATTTATCTCAGTTTCAATCATTAATAATAAGCTCATCATGTTTATTATTGACGTAGTCGGTTATCATATGTTGGTAGCTAACACAAAATATCAATATCAGGTAAGTATAATTTCAATGGTATCTCACATCTATTTAATTTTTTTTCTTTTTTTTTGTCATGCAGACAAATATAGGCTGCTAAACTTTTGTTGTCTGCTTGATGTCCAAATGTATTTTAGTAAATTTCTTATTTTTTTAATGTAGAATTAACAAACTTCATTCTTAGTTGTACAATGAGATTAATCACAGTACGCATGTACCTAACATAAAATATCTCACTTAATGAAACATTTCTAATAGTCCTAACAAATATACTAATAATTACTTCATTATTAAAAATATTATCGAAAGTCATACTAAATGTTTTATTTTAAATTTCATATTCACTAAACGTTCGCGTCATACACTCATATATGACAGTCATTAATAGAATGAAGAATTTCAAAAAATTCTTATATTCTTTTATTAAGTTATCATTTGAAGTCTACTTAGTGGCCAGTTAGCCATGCAAATTACTTATCACAAATACTACTTAATTATATTTACTAATTTCTTTAATTATTAATTATTTTTATCACTTATAATATTTTATTTTATTATTCTACATATGGACATAATAATTTTTTGATAAGTAGATTAAAAGTAAGTCTGCATAATACTATCTATTTTAAGATTTTCTAAAAATTTAATCACTACACTCATGTTCGTAAACAATTTGACCATGCCATCCAATTTAATTTCATTGCATTATATGAAGGGGGTCAATAAAGCTGAACCAGATCTATCTTGAAAGACCACGTCGTTAAGTTTAGTTTTTTTCAGATCTAATCTATCATATTTTTTATTGTATTGATCGACATACCTTTTTAGATAGTATCACATGCACTTCTACATATATATATATATATATATATATCTTTTTATAATATATACATTATGATTTTTCATTGCTACCTCTAGAATTTTTAGTTTTTTTTTTATTTTAAAGTACGTTTATACTACATGTATTAAACGGGGGCACACTTATTTGACTAGAGGTATCAAACGAGTCATGTCGTGCTGACACAACTCATTTTTTGCTAGACATGGTTGTGCTACTGTGTCGTGTCAGACACGACACAATATAATTTTCGTGTCATGCTGAAAATAATCTGGCCAGCCCAACACGCCACGGTGGGCCATGTCATGCTGGGTCGGCCAATTGGTTTATTACGTAAATGACTTGCAATCGGCCACATAAACACGATCCAGCTTATGTGGCTGGATTTTTTTTTTTAAAAAAAATTATTACTCAGCTCATCGCGTGGTCACCCAAAGAGATTTGACCACTAATCCTTAGTCGGTCCCAAGTCCGCGGGTGGCCGGGCTAGCGGACTATGCCTCTGGGCCAAGCACGTGGCTCATGCATGGTCCAACACAGCATGAACCGTGCCATGAGGCGTTATGGCTCGGGATCATGCATGGTTTTGGATTGTGTTGTATCGGGCTAGGCAAGGTTGAATTGAGCCATGTCACAGGTTGTGCCCAGGCTATCTAGCCTAGTTGGCACCTCTATGTTTGATACATTTAGTATGTACATACTATAAAATAATAAAACTAAAAATTCTAGGTCCACGATCGTTTTATCATGTAGTGCCGAACAAGGCATGGTATGTTTCTCGTGCCATGATTGGCACACCACGAAAACCAACCGATTGACCCGACATGGCATGGTTGGCCTGCATAGTGCAGGGTCGTGCAAGATCATATCAAACCTGAAGCAAGCCGTGTCTGACCATTTTAAGCCTAGGGTGGGCCATGATGGGCCTGGAGCAGGCCATGTTGGTTCGTACAATGCTAGTTCATACCGATTTGGGCCTATTTTGGACATTTCAGGCAGCACAAGGCACAAGCCACAGAGTGGTATTTTTTTGCCTTTTCCCTAAATATAAATCCTAAGACTAAGACTGTCTAATAATAAGATTAATATAATTTTGGTAAATTTCATTTTATTTAATTAAAAAGAATAAAATATTACTATTATCCTCGATGGTCTCGATCTCTATATCCCATGAATTATCATCTGTCATCATTTCTTGTGCATTCTCCTGAAAACAAAATTTTGAATCTTCTCAGTCTTTTATGCATGTAAGTCTCTCTATGATATTTAGTCGTGATCTCAATCTCATATTTAAAATGATATTGACTGCTACATAAAAAATAGATTACGATATTACACTGGATGCTAGAGGAGTGTCAGTATATCAGGTGTCTTCTTAGATAATATGAGATAGATTTGTATAATTTTTTTCATATTTCAATATCTAAGTTCTTATTATCATTATGTGATAAGATTGTGCAGTGGTAGATATCTAAGTATTGCGATAGCTTACTTATATTTGAAAGACCATCCTGTTGTTTACTCGTGACTAATAATGTAGAAGACATCATCTCCGAATATAATATTCATGTCCATACATGGAACCTGACTACAAATATCATATATGATATTATAATATAAAAACAAGTTAATTTTTAGTAAATGAACCTTTTATGTTGGTGTACAGTATTCATGCACGTGAATATATATGTCAAAAATGATTTCTACCATGTCTACCTTAATCATAGGATTCATACAGACAACCAAACAATATAAAGTTGGAATGTAAGATTATTATTTTAAACACTTGATTTCAATCTTAATAATCATGATACTAAATACACGGTGACCTCTATACCCAGCAAATATGATACTAATGTTATATATCCATCTAAATGCAATACAATTTATGGGAGTATACACAAATGAATAATAAATAAGCTCGTTATTTTTGCTATTAATGTAGTAGGATATTACTTGTTGATAGTCAACATATGACTCCAATATTAAATATATATAATTATAACAGTGTTTCACATCCATTTAGTAATTTTTATTTTCAAGTCCACGAACAAACTTAGACTGAAAAACTTCAATTATCTACTAAGTGCCTTAAGGTATTTTAGTAAATTTTTTATTTTTTCTTGTGTATGAGAAATAATTTTTATTCCCGCCTATCCAATTGATTGTATCACGTAGCCTAGAATGAAATATATCATCTAGCGGTCTATCTTTAATTGTCTTAATAAACATACTAATTGTTACTCCGTTATTAGATATATTAACTTGTAATAATCTATGGGGAAGCGTGAAACATTAATTGAAATAAAAAAATAATATAATATATTATATATGTATATCTAATATATATATATAACAAAATGATATATTACAAAAATTGTGAAACTATACTACCCATAAAGTTAGAAGACAAAAATATGAAAATGGGAAACAAATAAAGTTAGAGAAAAGAAATTAAGAATGA
Organism: Sapria himalayana; assembly: GCA_029783825.1. Taxonomy (NCBI): domain Eukaryota; kingdom Viridiplantae; phylum Streptophyta; class Magnoliopsida; order Malpighiales; family Rafflesiaceae; genus Sapria; species Sapria himalayana. The sequence continues at coordinate 159,950 of JAREIK010003250.1, forward strand.
ATATCTAAATCTCGTCTTTATTTATAGAGAAAAAGAAAATTCAAATTTATAAAAATAATAATTGTTTAAATATTTTTTTTTGTATTTTAAATAGGCCAAAATCATGACAGTCATCTGATTCTGACATTAGTAGCCATTGGAATTAGAGATGTCAAATGGGTTGTGTTATGCAGTACAAGTTGGTTTTTGGTGGTCCTATTGGGCCACCATGTCGTTCCGAACATTGTATGGTATGGTAGTCGTGCCATGCTTGGCATGACATGACTCAATAATTGTTGGTCCGACATAGCCCGCATGGCCTGAACTTGGCTGGATTTGGACCTAGTCATGCTAGGCCGTGTCGAGTCAAGTTGATTTGGGCCCGGATATTCTAGCCTAGGCTCTAGCTAGGACTTCGAGACCAACTCACATTCGACTCATTGTCTTACTCCCACCACACACCGATTGTGGAATTGTGTATTAATTATTTTAATTTTTTTTTACAAATTTCATAATATAAGTTATTCTTTATGAGTTGCTATATTATATTATTAATTTATTTCACATAAATCACAAGAAAGTAAATTCATTAGCACAAATGACAATATAATAAATAATCAAAAATATCAAAAAATATATTTATCATTCAATCCAAAAAAAAACAGTCAGCTTATAACAACAAAAAATAAAAATTATTAATCTCAATCTTACTAATGCAAGCTCAATTCGAATGCCAACCCATATAAGTATGCAATTGATTTTCATCGCGTAAGTATTTGATGGTATCACTAGCTGAAATGATAGACTTAACCTCCTCAAAGTCACACAAGTCCTCATCTATAAACAACTCATCCGCTCATATTTTAGCATGATCCTGAATGCTCAACTTCAAATTCTTTCAATTCTTCATACATATTAGTGTTTCAATGATATCCGGTCGCAATCTCAATATTTTATTTGAAATCACATTGACTGTAATAAAAAAAGTAGATTCCGTTGCTATGCTCGACAACGAAGGAGTCTGTAGATCCTATGTCATCTTAGATAATACGGGATAAGTGACCTTATATGATTTTTACTATTATAAAATATTAAATTTCTTGTTATTGTTATGTGGTAAGATTGAGAGTAATCGGTATCTAAGTACCGTGACAGCTCACTTTTATTAGACGGTCCACCCCATTGTTTTTCCTTGCTAACTTAATGGAGAAGTTATTATCTTTGAATACGTTGTCCATATTCGTATTCGGAGTCTGTTACAATTATTATCATATCTAGTATCGTAGTATGTAAATAATTCAATTAATTTTTCATGAATGAGCCTTTCAGGTTGGTGTTCCTGGTTCATGCACAGAGATATATTTGTCAAAATGTTCTCTACTATTTCCACCTTAACCTAGAGTTTATACATGCAGTTAAATAATAAAGAGATGAAATGAGAGATCAGTACTTTAAGCACTTGGTTTTCATCCCAATAGTCATGTCACTAAATATTGATCATCTCTAAATTTCTTTAATATGTCACTAATGTTGCACATGCACTTAAGTGCAATGTAAGTGGTGAGAATATAATTTGACGAACACATATTCGTCGTGTTATAAAAAAATTTTAAAATTTTATAAATGAAATTATTGTATCTCAGTAATTGTCATTAATAATAAGTTCGTCGCTCTTATTATTGACATAGTCAGATATCACGTGTTCATATTCAACAAATGACTTTAACATTAGATACGTGTAATTCAAACGGTATCTCATATTTGTTTGAAATTTCTTTTTCTTTAGAATCACAGATAAACAAAGATTACTAAATTCTTATTGTCTGCTAGGTGTCGGAAGATATTTTAGTGAGTTACGTATTTTTTAAAAGTATGAGGAAATAACTTTTATCACCGCTTGTATTATCAGGTTAATAATGTGATACATACAATCAACGTGAAAAATCTCTTCTAATGACTCATCTCTAATAGTCATAACAAACATATTAATAGCTATTTCATTGTTAGACGTGTTATTAAATGTGATATTATATAATTTATTTTGAATTTTATATTCTCTACAAATTCTCATTATGCACTCATATTGTTTGTCCATCATTAGGATGAAGAATTTTGAAAATCCTAAAAATTTTTTGTTTAGTATTCATTTAGAATTTACATAGTTGGCGATGAGGCATGTAAAAAATTCATCGGCGCGACTAATCCATATATCGGATGTCACGGACGTCATGAAATTATATTTCCTAAATTCATTAATTATAATTTATTTTTCTAATTTATAATATTTTAGTATGTCGTTCTTACATGTGGACCTAGGAATCCTACAATATGCAGTCTAAAATCATATTTGCATAATACTGACTACCCTTAAATCTTCTAAAATACGATTAAGGGGGGTTAGTATAAAAGCTAAATTAAATCAAACCTCTAAGATCTTACCACTTAGTTGGGTTTGCCTATAATATAATGCACCATGTTTTTTGGTGTAATGTTCGACATGCCTTTTTAATATTGACACAAACTTTTTTTTATATAGCTAGAAGCATAGTACATTAGAATTTTGAAAAAAATCAAATTTATCATTAAAGTTTGGTCAAAGTTAAGTGAGATTTTAATTGCTTAAGTTATGTGACAATTTAAAGGCTTAAAATATTGTGGATGAGAATGATCTTATAATCAATAAATACCTCTCTTGTACTAGTATTTTTAATAATTCAAAAAAAGAGTTTAAGCAATTTCTTAAGTGTTCTTTTGTAGAGTGTAGTTTTTTTTTAATCTTTCTCTATCTTCCTACATCTTTCTTCCAACAAAGTGGTATTGGCGAATAGGTTATTGGGTCTCTAAAAATTGAGTATGCTCTGTGGTTGCAATGTTAATTGGTTTTCTTAGAGGTGTCGAACGGGATGTGTCGGGCCAGCTCGACACGTTTTTTTAGGCCTGTCGTGCTTTCGTGATGGGCCAGGCACGACACGGTACAGTAACACTGTCGTACCTGGCCCGACATGATTTTTGTGGGGTTCAAGCCGACATGGCACGAGGCCCGGTTGGCCTCGGCACGGCACGAGCCCGGGCACGGAAAATTTCCGTGCCGGGCTGCCCCAGGCACGGTCGAACCGTGCAGTGCTTCATGGCGGGCCAACCCCGCCCATGCCCTGGTGACACCTAGGTTTTCTATATCAAAAAAAAATTTTCTTGGAATCTTATTAACTTAGAGAGTTAGAGTCTTGAGTCCCTAGGTCTAATAGTATTTGTTTGATTCAAGTCAAATTTCAATAAGAAGATGATGAGTAGAGCATCAAGTTGAAGGTCCTTCTTGGATCACAAGATGCATGAGATATAATAAAGAAATGCTCCAAAAAAATTGAAGATTAAAGATATTCTATCTCAATCTCAAAAGAATAGTTTGAGAGACTCAAGAAAGAGACATAAGAAGGCTCTCTATTTGATTTATCAAGAATTAGATGATGATTCATTTGAGAAAATCTCAGAAACAAAGATGACAAAAGAAGTATGAGAGAACCTTCAAACCTCGTATAAGGGAACATTTTTGGTTAAGAAAGTACGCATTCAAACTTTGGGAACTGAGTTTGAAGCTTTGAATATGAAAGGAGGAAAAATTATTTCAAACTACTTCTATAGAGTCTTAACAGTAACAAATTAATTGAAAATAAATGATGAAATATTAAGTGATATAAGAATCATGAAGAAAATTATTTGATCGATAAATTTAAAATTCGATCATATTGTCATTATTATTGAAAAAATCAAAGACTTAGAGGTTATGGCAATAGAGTAGTTATTGAGTTCCTTACAACCCTATGAGGAAAAGAGGAAAAAAAGAGGAAGGAATCATAAAATATTTATTCAAGACTCAAATTGATTTAACTAAAGAAGATAACGTCTAAAATGATAGAAGGCAACAAGGAAGAGATTGTGGTCGAGGAGGAGACAATGGACATGGACGTGGACAAGGTTGGAGGTCCTATGATGGCCAAAGAGAAGAAAACTCAACGAGAAGATGTGAGAGAGGCAACTATAGATTGAGATATGACAAGTTGTATATCAAATGTTACAACTGTGAAAAGTTTGATCAATAGGCTTCAGAATATAGAGCTTCAAACAATAAAATAGTTGAAGAAAATGCTAATTATGTGGAAGAAAGAAATCAAAAAGATGAAACCTTGCTATTGACTTATAAGGATATTACAACAGATGATGATAACTTATGATACATTGACTATGGTGCAAATAATCATATGTGTGGAAAAAGTAGTATGTTCATGGTGCTTGATGAATTAGTGAGTTGTAACATGGTTTTGAAAATGAATTAAAGATAACAGTGAAAAATATAGGTAACATTCTCATCCGATTGAAGAATGAAAATTATCAATTCATTTTTAATGTTTATTATGTACTGAACATGAAGAATAATATCTTGAGATTAGGACAACCTTTAGAGAAAGATTATGATATTTATCTAAAAAATAATAATCTTTCTATAAGAGATAGTGATAGTAATTTAATTATCAATGTGTCAATGTCAAACAATAGAATGTCCATACTTATCATTCAAAGTTATTTTGCAAAGTGTCTCAAAGTATGTTACAAAAATGTAACATGGCTTTGACATATTCAGTTTAGACATCTCAATTTTCGAGGATTAGAATTACTCTTCAAGAAGTAAATAGTAAGAGGACTACCAACAATTAGTCATTCTGATCAAGTATGTGAATGATGTCTACTTGGGAAGCAATTCAAAAAGAGCTTTCTAAAGGAGTTAAGTTCAAGAGCTTAAAAGCTACTAGAACTTATACATACGGATATGTACGGTTTAATCAAATCAAATTCACTTGGTAAGAATAACTATTTTCTTCTCTTTATAGATGTTTTTTCAAGAAAAATATGGTTGTATTTTCTCAAGGAAAATTTAGAAGTGTTTGAAAAATTCAAGAAGTTTAAAGTCCATGTTGAGAAGAAAAGTATGCTCATAATCAAAACTATGAGATCAAATTATGGATGAGAATTCACATCGAACAAAATTCAAAAATATTATGAAGATAATGAAATTCAAAGACCTCTTACAGTTTCGTGATTTTCCCAATAAATTTTAGTTGTAGAAAGAAAGAATAGAACTATCTTTGATATGGTGTAGAGCATGCTTAAATGTAAGAGATTACCAAATGAGTTGTTGGTAGAATTAGTTGTATGCGTAGTGTATAAATTCAATCGATCTTTGACAAGAAGCGTATAAGGAAAAATACTACAAGAACCTTGGAGTAGAAGGAAGTCATACATTTCCCATCTAAGAGTCTTCTGGAACATATCTCTTGTGCATGTCCTTAATGAGTAAAGAAGCAATAACGGGAGGGGGGGGGGATTCAGAGCATGATTTTAATTATTATAGGGAGGGGGGGCTAGAAGCAGTAACGGGAGGGGGCAGGGGTTAGAGGGTTTAAATTTATTTTTTTTTATATTTTAATTATTATTGTTTGTTTAATATATATGCAAAATATAATAAACAAATAATTTATTTTAATTTTAAATACATGATTTTAAGAATAATAATAAATATGCAATATAAAAATATGGAATATATAAATATGAATATTTTTTGTATATTCCATATTTAATAATATATAATATGTCAGTATAATAGTTTTTGTTATATAATTTATTTTAAATAAATTAATGTAATATGTAAATAATAAAAATATAATAAAAATTATAATATAGTATTGATGGAGAAAAAAAATTAGATTAAATTAATTTTGAAATAATATAGATTATTTAAAATGCATAATTTTTTTTTCATGCAGAATTATACAATAAAATGAGTTGTAATTCTGAGCCTTCAAGTAATCAACAAAATATTCAAAATGACTCTATAATATGGAGATATGTCCCGAAAGATGCAAAATTGGATAAAGGAAAATGAAGAGGAAATGTTACTTTTCAATGCAATTTTTGTAGACAAATATATAGAAGATCATATTATAGAGTCAAGGCTCACTTGTTGAAAATTAAAGGGGCTGAGATTGCATCATGTACTAAAGTAACGAATCAAAATTTGATTGAGATGCGAATGATGATGGAGGAATCTGAACAAAGAATGAAACAATCTAATCCTAAGCAAGTTTCTTTACTCACATTAAGCATTGCAAATTTTTTTTTGAGAATTCCTCTTCTAGTGCTAATCCAATTGATCTAAAATGGAGAAAGGAGACTATGAGATCAATTAAAAATGTATTCAAAATTGGTGCATGTGAAGTAGCTGACAGTGAGATAGCTAGGATGTTTTATTCTGGAGGGTTATCTTTTCACTTGCTAGAAATCTTAAATATACACGTGCCTTTAAAAGTGTAAGTCAACTTCCAGGTTATGTCTCACCAAGATATAATGCATTAAGAATAATATTATTGCAGAAAGAGAAGAATAATATTGATAATCAATTAGAACCAATCAAGAAGATTTGAAATGAGAAAGGAGTGAGCATTTGTAGTGATGGGTGGTCAAATGCTCAAAGAAGATCACTTATTAACATCATGACAGTCTCTGAAAGTTGACCAATATTTTTGAAAGCAATAAACTGTGAAGGAGAGACTAAGGACAAATATTTTATAGCTGATTTATTGATTAATTCTATATAAGAGATTGGTCCACAAAAGACAGTTCAAGTTATAACTGATAATGCTGCAATTTGCAAAACAGCAGGATACATCGTGGAAGCAAAATTTCGACATATCTTTTGGACTCCGTGTGTGGTTCATACTCTTAATCTTGTTTTGAAGAATATTTGTGCACCAACATACTCAAGATATGATGATATGATGGAACAATGTGGTTGGATTGCTCAAGTTTCAAGTGATATTTTTTTTATCAAGAATTTTATTATGAATCATACAATGAAATTATCAATGTTTAATAATCATTGCAAGTTGAAGTTACTTTCAGTGGCCGATACATGTTTTGTTTCAACTATTATTATGCTTAAACGATTTAAAATAATAAAAAGAGGCTCAGAGCAATTAGTGATAAGTGAAGAATGAGAAATGTATAAAGATGATGATTTAGTGAAAGCTAAAGAAGTAAAGGATAAAATCCTAAATGAAGACTTTTGGATGAATGTGGATTATATCCTCAGCTTTATAACTTCCATTTATGAGATGCTTTGATTAGTTAATACTGATAAATCTTGCATTCATAATATTTATGAGTGGTGGGATTCTATGATCGAAAAAGTGAAGGAAGTTATTTTTAAGAAAGAACATAAAGCCCCATAGATAATTCAAGGTATACTTTTAATTTAATTTTCAATTTTGATTATTTTGATTGAAAGTTTTAATTTTAATTGAACTTATATGAATTTCTATGTATTTTAACCTATAGATTTTTTTTATTTTGTGAATGAAATCTTGGTAGAAAGATGGAATAAAAGCCACACACCTTTACATTCTCTTGCTCATTCCTTAAATCCAAGGCAATCTTAAGAGTTTAAATTGTAGATTATGATAATTTTAATATAAATAATATTCTATAGTGTTTAATATTTTATAATTAATGTTATAACTTAACTTGCAAGTATTATAGTCAACAATGGTTTGCTGAGTCTCGTGATCGTGTTTCATCACATTGAGATTTAGAAATAGTAAGAGAAAAAAAATATTTTGAGAGATTTTTCTAATGAAGGTGAAAGGAGAAGAGCAAATGACGAGTATGCTATATTTTCGGCTTTTTTGGAAGATTTTTCTAGTAGTGATTCCATCAATGACATGTGATACATGAGTCCTATTAAATGGTGGGTTGTTCATGGAACTGCCGCACCGATGCTTCAATCTATTGCATTAAAATTGTTAGGACAATCATGTTCATCCTCATGTTATGAAAGAAATTGGAGCACTTATAATTTTATTCACTCCATGAAAAGAAATAAGTTAACACCATAAAGAGCTGAAAACTTAGTCTATGTCCATAACAATCTTTCACTTCTGTCAAGGAGATCTCCAAATTATAATGAAGGCGAATTTAAAATATGAGACATTGGAGGTGATGGTTTGAATCAATGGATATTTAAAATGCTGAAATTCTTGAGATTGCAGATCTTTCTTTTGATGAACCTGAACTAGAAGTTATTTTGTTTGATTCATAAGAAAATATTAATCTTTTATTTTAATATTTCTTATGTTTGTGTTTGAATGTTTGTAAAAATAATGTTTGAGCATTTTGTTTATCTAAATTTCTGTTAATGGATAATATTTGTATTTATTTTTTTTTATGTCGTATCCTAGCCGTATCCTTATTCTAGTTTTTTGAAATTTGTCGTGTCCCTTATTCTGCCGTGTCATATCCCCGTGTCCGTATCTGTGTCCGTATCCATGTCCATGCTTCTTAGATGATCTTTATGGATGCTATGATTTTACCAAGATGAAATGACATGCATAAGATATCATTATATTATAGGTGAGATATGTATTTGCTATTTTTATAAAAATTAATCTTTTTAGTCATGCTCCAATAGATAATCTTATTAATCATGATGTTAATTTCATTTTTAATATGATCTTACAGGTTGATTATATTATTGATAGGAAAATTATAGAAAAAATTAATTATCTGATTATGATTAGATCATATATCATGTATGTTGTGAGTATAGTTAATTATTTTTTAAATTCTCTACATGTTCATCTTGATATAACTCTGCTCATACTAATGTATATGAAGAATGCTTTGTGATTTATGATCTCTTTCATGTATCATGGACATTTTTAGTTAGCTTATTGTTTAGATTTGAGCTGTACACTAATATGCATTAAGATGAGATTTACGACATAGATTTATCTTTTCGTTGAGACAATATTGTTGTGATAAAGTTTAAAATAATGATGATAGTTACTTGTGATATACTTTAAATATATTATCTATTAGAGGATATCGAGAATTTATTCATATTTTTCATTACCCTTTACTATGAAGGTTAGATACGAGAAATATATTCTTTCAATTCATTATTTCACTAGTAGATGAAATACATAGATCTAGATTATTTTTTTTAAGGAAGAAGATTCAAAATTTAATCATAGCTTCGACATATAATTAAACAACAGAATATCTATTGGACATCTTCATGAAAGTCTTAAAGAACTCAGTTTATTTTTTGTTCAACCTTTATATTGTGAACTTGTATGCATAAGTTGTATGAGGGATATTGTAGTTTTTTTTTATTATTTTATTATTTTTTGTAATTTTGATTGGAGTACCCATTATGCGGTTTGTCTAAATCACTTTTGTCAATTACATAAAAATATGTATTATATAAATTTATCAGGATATTAATATGTTTATTTTTTTTTGTATTATATTTTCTAACAATAATTTACAAACTCGCGCGCGCGCACGTGTGTATAATGGAGATTCTAATGCTATATAAATAAGTAAATGAGCAGGCACATGTTGGGTGCTCCTATCATGAACACAATTAAAAGTAAAATTACAAAGAATAAAAACTAAAGAAACTTCACGAAAAAGAAATGATTGGGGCATCTCACAAATTGGATACTCCCATCATAGTCATTATACAAATAATAAAACTCTACAATTTACATGGATTGGTCATGTGTAGAGAAAATTAAACAATGTACTTTTTAGAATGAGTTTTGATTGTCATGATCACAAGATAGAGTTGGAGTATTTTTTTAATGATTATTCGTGTCTTCCCTTATGTCAAAGAGTATGGTATTCTGAATGAGATAATGTTTCTTATTATTTGTTTTGAACACTCTTGGTTTGGCTTATTCACAAATATACCTCATCATCAAAACAAGTATATATTAAATAAATAGTGGTGTGCTGTGGATGATTTATTGCTTTATTGCTTAGTGATGTGTTCTTAATATTTTAGGAGACTGTTTTAAAGGGAGTTGATGTCTGTTCTATATGTCATCAGAATAATGGTGTTTGCATACAGGTGATTTAGAGATTGTTTGCATTATTAACTTTTTTTGTACGGCTTTCATCATGAAGAATGTTGAATTTTAACTGTCTTTGCAGTGTAGCCATGGTAAATGTCAGGATAAATTTCATCCCTTCTGTGCTTGGAGTATTGGTGTTTACATGAGTGTCAAGTCCATGAGTGGAAGGTTGCAGCACAAGGCTTACTGTGAAAAACATAGTTTAGAACAACGGACAATGGTCTAAATTTGCTTGTTATGCTATTTTACTCCACCTCTTGGTTTATGACTTCATGGTTGTGATAGTTGTTTTGCTGATCTAGGTTGAAACACTTGGAGTTGGAGAATTAAGGGAAATGAAGCAAATAAGAGTAAGCACATGTATCTAATTGATGATGTTTTATTTGACATTGTGTGTTAATTCCTACGACATTAGTATATAGAAAATGTTAATCGTATAAGTATATCTAAGTGATTAATGTGAAAATTGTTATAATTGAATCCATATAAACAAAAATCACATTGTTAATTGAATAATCTTGGTATCAAAAATGTATAAGGTAAACTCTTATATAAATGGCACATTAGATTGAGGTAACTCAAAAGTTGGGTGCTTATATCTATAGTGCAATAAAATAAAAAATAATTAAATAAAAACTAAAAATTATAAAACTATAAATTCCAACACTTTCTTTTTTTTAGCTAGTACGTTAAAGTTCAGAACACTATGCTTGGAGGAGAGAAATGGAAGCTGAGATCTCAATAAGGATTTAATGAAAATTTTTACTGATTGTTTTATTATTTGAATTCGTGTTGTATCAATAGTCACTTCTTAACATTTTTATCTGAGAATGTAGCAGTCTATTTCTATGTGTTTTTTTCTACCTGCGAAACTACAGATTGAAGGTTATATTTTTCTATGTCTGACTGTCATATTAAATAGTAAATAAATATTCAGTCTCTTTAAGTAAGTCAGAAATTCAAAGTATCTCGAAGATGACTCTCATTGTTGTCCTGAATTTTATTTATGCAATGGATATTAATATAATTATCTCTTATTTTTTTAGGAAATAATATTACTTCCAAAAAATTATAAAAATTTGTGTAAGTTGGTACCCAACTTGAAGTTGGGTACCCAACCAATTATAAGTGCCTTTTATCTCTAAAAGTGATCCCGAGTTATATAGACTTTCACATACTTCTGTATGTGAAAAATTATGTCTAAATAAACATATTATAGATAATTTAGAAATTAACTAATTATATTGATTTTATAAATAATGTTTGGTCTATTAATTATCATATAGTTAATCATATAATTTGCTGTCCTGAATTTTTTTCACACATTCCATGCTATGCTGGCTTGACTTTGATAATGGGCAGCCTGGCACGGTCCATCAATGTTCATTTTGGCTGGGTCATGCTAGGTTGTGCATTGTCGTGCCAAGCTGAGTTAGGCATGACCAAGCTAGCCCAATTTATTCCAATTTAGTTTAGTTTATTTCAGGTTAGCCTGGGTCATGACCATGCTAGCTTGTTTGACTAGCTGGGTTGAAACCAGCCCTATGGGCCTCTGTGTCAGGTCGTGCTGTTGCTTCGTCTCCCGTGTCAAAATGTTTGGCCTGGCATGGACTAAGCCATGCTGTTGGCCGGATCGTGGCACATCCAAGCATAATTTTGAACTGTGCTATGTCATGCCAGACACGGTTGAACAGTGTCGCGCCTTATGCTGTGCTCGAGCTGATTGACCCGTTTGGCATCTTTATCATAATGTGAATCAAGATTAATAAATTAAATTATAGTCGATTGTTATCTCTTTTTTTCTCTCACACACACATACACACACACACACTCTCTCTCTCTCTCTTCCACTCTCCCTCTCTCTATCTTTCTTTCTCTCCTCCTCCTCTCCTCTGGAAGTCCTTGTGTAATTACAAAGGAGCAGAGAAAAATAATAGGTTCAATATATTTTAAAAACTTCTATTCTTCTAAGATATTTTAAAAAACATGTTATAATCAAAAAAAAAAAATCTCGGTGCCTAATAATTTTGGTACCTATTAAAAAATAATAGGTACAAATATTAAAAAATATTTATATTCTTTTTGTGAATTAGAGTAATCAATATATATATTTATCAAAATTCAATGTCATATTATCCCATTCTTAATAGAGATAATAAATAAAAATATTTTTTCCAAAGATTTTAATAAGCATACTAAATAATATCTTTTTAGGTTGTAGGATCTAAAAGGTCATATAGTAAGAAATGATAGGAGAAGAAGTTCAATTGAAGTAGTTTGTGATTAATATTGCATGTTCCAAAACTACGTCAGAACAATCCTATCAAAAAAAAAGAGTATTTAAGTTGTTTAAACTAAATATATATTCTTTATTTTTATAATTCTATTTTGTAAGGTTAGTAAAAAAAGTCTGATGCTTGATCTCATTATTTAATATATTAAAATTATCATACACAATCACACACACTCTCTCTCTAATATCTTGTTATTATATATTTTTTTATTATTATTATTTTTATTATTTTATTTATTTGTATGAGAAATAGAAAAAAATAGAAAAAAAAATTCTGATGCTTGATCTAGCAAGGGTTATACATGGTGTTCTCGGGTGGTGGTGCACCTCTTGTTAGCTTCTGCAGGGGTTTTTCACCGGTAATTGACACATGTTTCTGGATAATTGTGATAATGTTATTTTCTTTGATGTGTGTATGCGAGTGATAATTTTGGCTGTTACACTCTAAAAGTCTGATGCTTGACACATGTTTCTGGTTCATATTGTATGTTTGATATTTTAGGAAGTTAGTGTGTGATTTTTTTTCAAGTCTTAATTAATGCAAGATCATTGAGAATAATCCAATGAATATTGAGAGTGGATATATGCTCATGGCATTTACATTGGTAAAGATTTGATTTTTAGGCCAAGGCTACATGATGTACCTGTTGGATGAGCCACCCTAGGCCGAGTCAAATGAGTGGTTGGTGATAGTTGCATGATTACTAATATGTCAATGACAATTAATTGACTCAAGTGTGTCCAATATGTTTAGTTCTTCTAACACTCATAACAAACTATGTTGACGTACTCATCAAAGATGTTTCAATATTAAGAGTCTAAGCAACATACTATTAGACCTTCCACATATATACATATTGGTCATGTTATACTTACTCAGAATGATTATTTTATTTTTCTTTCTTAGTATGTTGTTAGTTTAGGTTTGAATACTTATTGATTATTTCTACAATATTTTGAACTTCTGGATCATAGATTAAGGAATTATGCATGACACATGTGATCATATCTTTTTTTACTTATTTTATAAAGTCTAAAGTTTTTGAAATTTGTAGAAACCTAAAACAAAACAATACAAATTCAATGATACTAAATAATCAATCTCCTACAAACAATATTTTACTATAATGAGTAAATCTTTTTGGGAAACTCTCATCTATATTTTTTTGTTCTAATTATCTAACTCTAATCTTTTGGATCATAGATTAAGGAATTAAGATGCATGGCAAATGTGATAATATTTTTTTTACATATTATATGAAGTCTTAAATTTTTGATATTTGTAGAAATATAAAACAAAACAAAATAATTTAATGATAATAAATAATCAATCTCCTACAAACAATATCCTAATATAATGAGTAAATCTTATTGTGGTTGTCAACAAGTTATGTGCTCCCATCAACATAATAATAAATAAGAAAGAATACAATAAATTAACTTATAAAGTTGAGAAATTGAAATTCCTTGTATTAGGATGGTGTGAATAGTAATTATATAATGCTCTCATCATGTATATTCTCTTCAAGGAAAATCATTTCACTTTTATGTATATTGTTCACTCATAAAATTTTAAATTTGAGGCTATTTGTCTCATTGAGCAAGTATAAAATCCATGACTTAAGATCAAAATGATCATTTGTCTCATATTTTTTTAGGAGTTAAAATTATCTCAAAGAAAAGTCTAAAATTTTATTGTAGATTTTCTTTCAATGCATGATGATACAAAATTCAAATCTAAATATACAACTAACTGCAAGATAGTTGTTAAATCGAGATTCAAATTAAAAATTGAAATGTTTGATTAGTGAATCAAGAATCGAGAATCAAATCGAATTGTGAATTATTTTATTTTTATTTTGGTATTTTATTTTTTTTTATGATTTTTTTGGTATTTTGTTAGTTTTTCATGTTAAATTCGTAATACCAAATATTTGAGTTATTTTTTTCTATGTTAATTCTTAGAGTTATTTTTTTTTTGGTATTTTTGTTTTTATTTTTATATTTTTTGAGGATTTTTGTCTCTTGAAGAATTAATATTAAATCGATTCATGTGAATTAATTTGTAATTTAGTGATTCAGTCTTTGATTCATGTATATGTTTAAATTTTTAAAAGAATCGGATCATTTACCCTCTGAATCATGAATCGAATCATGAATCGTCGATTTTGATAATAGTGAATGTAAGTATCCATGAAAACTAAAAGTGATTACAATGTCACTGAGACTTTTTCTCATACATAAGAATGCCAAGAGTTTCGTCTAGGTAAACATGCCAAAAAAATTTAGCAACAAAATATAATGATTGTTTATGTTATTTCTAGTCTGATAATAATTACATAATTAATCTTTCCTATAATTTTTTTATATGTAGAAATATATATTAACTATTTGAGTCGTATCAGAAGTAAAATTAATACATGGATTATTCGAGTATTTACTAAAGCACAACTAATATGCCCAACTCTTGTATGAGTATGAAGTACATATCTCATCTATAATAATATAATATTTTCTTTGAGTAAACTATTTTTATACAAAGAAAATGTTTGATGCTGTCAATATGTTTTATCTGAAATTATAATTGAAGGTGCTCATTGGGATAAGTTATTATTAATTTGTTATCTTTTGTAATTAAAATATTATTTATTTATCCAATGAGCAAAATTATCTAGAAAAGTTAAGAAAAATTTATAAATTATGTGTAAGCTTAATATAATGACTACTTATAAAAATCTCATAAATTATGTTTTTGCTAATAGCTTCATGCCATATATCTTTCGTAATTTATAAATTATGTATGATATACTTCTCTAAACTTAAGTGATTGCTCCATGTAATCTTCTCAAGGTCACATTGAAGAAAAATATTCTTCACATGTATCTGGTATATTCGATGCCTATGTTTTGATGTCAGAGAAATAATAATATTTACGGACATTATCTTGGTAGCTTGAGAGAGTATTCTCGTAGTTCACATTAAATGTTGAGTGAATCATTTCACTAGAAATCTTGTTGTAAGATGATCTATGGTTTTATTTTATTTGTCTTCATAGTAAATACCCACTTGCTAAATAGCACGGATACGCCACTGGACAGCCGTGTCCACGTGTCCGACACGTGGACACAGTATGAACATGCATCGAATACGTGTCTGATATGCCACGTGGCGTATCATTGACAAATTTCGTGTCTGATATGCCACGTGGCGTATCAGACAGACGCGTCGGAGACGTATCCGACGTATTGTTACGAAACCGACGCGTCGGTTACCAAACCGATGCATTTTTACAATTCTGATGTGGTGAAAATACACTATATATTAACGCCTTACTCCTACAACTCCAACAAATCGAGAACACCGCCGACAGTGAGTGGCTGACGAAGTCGATTGCGGGAATTAGATTGTCATTGCTTCTAATGGGGGGTAGGGGTGGTTCAAAGCATGATTTTAATTATTATAGGGAGGGGGGGGGGGGGGCTAGAAGCAGTAACGGGAGGGGGCAGGGGTTAGAGGGTTTAAATTTATTTTTTTTATATTTTAATTATTATTGTTTGTTTAATATATATGCAAAATATAATAAACAAATAATTTATTTTAATTTTAAATACATGATTTTAAGAATAATAATAAATATGCAATATAAAAATATGGAATATATAAATATGAATATTTTTTGTATATTCCATATTTAATAATATATAATATGTCAGTATAATAGTTTTTGTTATATAATTTATTTTAAATAAATTAATGTAATATGTAAATAATAAAAATATAATAAAAATTATAATATAGTATTGATGGAGAAAAAAAATTAGATTAAATTAATTTTGAAATAATATAGATTATTTAAAATGCATAATTTTTTTTTCATGCAGAATTATACAATAAAATGAGTTGTAATTCTGAGCCTTCAAGTAATCAACAAAATATTCAAAATGACTTTATAATATGGAGATATGTCCCGAAAGATGCAAAATTGGATAAAGGAAAATGAAGAGGAAATGTTACTTTTCAATGTAATTTTTGTAGACAAATATATAGAAGATCATATTATAGAGTCAAGGCTCACTTGTTGAAAATTAAAGGGGCTGGGATTGCATCATGTACTAAAGTAACGAATCAAAATTTGATTGAGATGCGAAGGATGATGGAGGAATCTGAACAAAGAATGAAACAATCTAATCCTAAGCACGTTTCTTTACTCACATTAAGCATTGCAAATTCTTTTTTCGAGAATTCCTCTTCTAGTGCTTATCCAATTGATCTAAAATGGAGAAAGGGGACTATGGGATCAATTAAAAATGCATTCAAAATTGGTGCATGTGAAGTAGCTGACAGTGAGATAGCTAGGATGTTTTATTCTGGAGGGTTGTCTTTTCACTTTTGCTAGAAATCCTTATTATGCACGTGCCTTTAAAAGTACAAGTCAACTTTCATGTTATGTCCCATCAAGCTATAATGCATTAAGAACAACATTATTGCAGAAAGAGAAGAATAATATTGATAATCAATTAGAACCAATCAAGAAGACTTGTAATGAGAAAGGAGTGAGCATTTGTAGTGATGGATTGTCAGATGCTCAAAGAAGACTACTTATTAATATCATTGCAGTCTCTGAAAGTGTACCAATGTTTTTGAAAACAATAAACTATGAAGGAGAGACTAAGGATAAATAACATAGCTGATTTATTGATTAACACTATACAAGAGATTGATCCACAAAATATAGTTCAAGTTATAACTGATAATGCTACAGCGTGCAAAACAGCAGGATACATTGTGGAAGCAAAATTTTGGCATATCTTTTGGACCCCGTGTGTGGTTTATTCTCTTAATCTTGCTTTGAAGAATATTTGTGCACCAACACACTCAAAATATGATAATATGATGGAACAGTGTGGTTGGATCGCTCAAGTTTCAAGTGATATTTTTTTTATCAAGAATTTCATTATGAATCATGCAATGAGATTATCAATGTTTAATAATCATTACAACTTGAAGTTACTTTTAGTGACCGATACACGTTTTGTTTCAACTATTGTTATACTTAAATGATTTAAAATAATAAAAGAGACTTGAAGCAATTAATGATAAGTGAAGAATGAGAAATATATAAAGATGATGATTTAGTGAAAGCTACAGAAGTAAATTATAAAATCCTAAATGAAGACTTTTGGATGAATGTGAATTATATCCTCAGTTTTACAACTCTCATTTATGAAATGCTTCGATTAACTGACACTGACAAACCTAGCATTCACAATATTTATGAGTGGTGGGATTCTATGATCGAAAAAGTGAATGAAATTATTTTTAAGAAAGAACATAAAAGTCCCACAGATGATTCAATGTATAATTTTAATTTAATTTTCAATTTTTATTATTCTGATTGAAAGTTTTTAAGTTTTAATTATAATTGAACTTATATGAATTTCTATGTATTTTAACTTATAGATTTTTTTATTTTGTGAATGAATCTTGTTGGAAAGATGGAATAAAAGCCACTCACCTTTACATTCTCTTACTCATTCCTTAAATCCAAGAAAATCTTAAGAGTTTAAATTGTAGATTATGATAATTTTAATATAAATGATATTCTATTATGTTTAATATTTTATAATTAATGTTTTAACTTAACTTGCAGGTATTATAGTCAATAATTGCTTGCTGAGTCTCGTGATCGTGTTCCACCGCATCAAGATTTAGAAATAGTAAGAGAAAAAAAAATTATTTTTGAGATATTTTTCTAATGAAGGTGAAAGGAGAATAGCAAAAGACGAGTATGTTATATTTTCAGTATTTTTGGAAGATTTTTCTAATAGTGATTCCATCGATGATAGATGATACATGAGTCCTATTAAATGGTGGGTTGTTAATGGAACTGTTGCACCGATGTTTCAATCTATTGCATTAAAATTATTAGGACAACCTTGTTCATCCTCATGTTATGAAAGAAATTGGAGCACTTATAATTTTATTCACTCCATGAAGAGAAATAAGTTGACACCATAAAGAGCTGAAGACTTAGTCTATGTCCATAACAATCTCCGACTTCTGTCAAAGAGATCTTTAAACTATAATGAAGGCAAATCTAAAATGTGGGACATTGGAGGTGATGGTTTTGAATCAATGGATATTGAAAATGCTAGAATTCTTGAGATTGCAGATTTTTCTTTTGATGAACCTGAACTGGAAGTTATTTTATTTGATTCATAAGAAAATGCTAATCTTTTCTTTTAATATTTCTTATGTTTGTATTTGAATGTTTGTAAAAATAATGTTTGAGTATTTTTTTTCTTTATCTAAATTTCTGTTTATGGATAATATTTGTATTTATTTTTTTTTTCATATAGTATCCTAGCTGTATTCGTATCCTAGTTTTTTGAAATTTGTCGTGTCCCTGTATCCTGCCGTGTCGTATCCCCGTGTTTGTATCCGTGTCTGTGCTTTTTAGCCCACTTGCAATTAACAATTGACTTTTTTACAAATCATATTAATAGTTCTCAAATCTAATTAAAGTGATGAATATTTATCTCTTCTAACTTGGTATGAGATCTTTTTAGGTGATATGTCTCAGCAGGAGACTTGAGCATCTTAGCATCGTCAATAGAATTATTAAAAAAATTAAAGGAAGCGAGAAAATGTACTTGACAAATCTTATGCGACTAAGGGTTTGTTTAAAAAATTATTAAATTTTTTCAAATCATTGAAAATAAAAATTTTCAATGGTTTTAATTTTTCATTGTGTTTGATAACAAATTTTAGGGATCTTTTAATTAAAAATTTTAAATGAAAAATTATTAAAAATAATAAGTAGGTAGTGGCCTATTTATTATTGAATGGAGAAAATTTTCAACAAATTTTTTTAAAGTGATCGTTTTGTCGTTTTTTTTCTTTCTTTTTTGTTTTCTCATTTACACTACAGTTCAGTTTGTGAATCTGTCTTCTCTTCCTTACTCCACCATCTCAAACTTTAATCCTAATTTTCTTTTATTATTAATTTAAGAGAAAAATAACAAATCAACTAGTTGCTTATTAATTTTTATTTTTATATTAAAAGTTTGAATAATTTTAAAAAATTTAAATTTTATTGGTTATTTTTTAAAAATATTTGTCTTTTTCTGGATATTATGATTTATTAATGGATATATTTATAATGATTTTCTTTAAGTAACACTTAATAATTATAGTGAAAATAAAATATTATTAGAAATTTTATTTATTTTGGATAATATGTAATATAATAATAATAATGATAAATATGTAAAATATGTAATTTTTAGTATTCAGCATTTATAGTTATCAAACAATATATTTATCTTCGATATTTAATTATTCAGTAACTTAACAAACAGTTTTACTATGCAAATTTAATACTTATAAAATCAACTCTTAATTTTTTCAGTTTATCAAACAGGTCCTAAGTATAAAATTCGGCTCGTGTCTTTTTTGGAGAATGATCAAAATTACAAGATCAGAACAATTGGTTGTGGGATTATTTGACTGCTTAGTAAACTTATCTTTAGTTTGAGAAAACTATGTATCTTTTCAAGAAAAATAAAAAATTTTGTTATAGAACTTTTCTTGGTTTATGTTGGTGATCAACTTGCATTTAAATATCTAACCAATAACTAATGTCTATGATTCCTGACAGAAATTTTATGTCTAGGAGACTCATTCAAATACTTTAATATATAATGAGTTATATAAAAAAAACTCGTCGAGGAGAATTTATGAAATAACTAACTTATACTGATATGTATGTTATCTTGTTTATTAATAATTAAATAATTAATTTTTCATAATTTTTTTTACAGTAAGAGTTAATAAGTTTATTTTAGAGTGAAATTAATGTCTTGATCAATGAATATCTATTGGAGTACAACTTAAAAGATTAATTTTTCTAAGAGTATAAATTATATATATTTTTTATGACAAGATGATATTCATTACAAAATAATTTATTTCTATGTAGAAAAAGAATTTTTGAATCTTATTTTTTTCTGAAATTATATTAGGAAGATGTATTCATTAAATTGAATGATTCCCAACTTATATTTTGTAATACGAATGTCATCCATATAGATAATTATTTATGTGGATGATATCATCTTGTAATTAGGGCTCTTTTAGAAAAAAAATAAAGAAAAATCATTCATAAACTTGTGTAACCTAACTGAGATAATTATTTATGAAAATCTCGTAAATCAGACTTTTAATTATTATTTCAATCCTTACGTATTATAAAATCAATAAACTATATTTGATTATGTTACTTTAAACCTAGGTGGTTGTTCTATATATACCTTATTCTTAAGGTCACAATGAAGATATATATTCTTCATGTTTAGCTATTATATTCTCTAACTGTGAGAAACTGTAAGAAAAATAAAAATTCATACAAAGGTCATCTTGATTGCTGAAGAATAATTTTTCTGGTAGTCGACAACATATATTTGAGTAAATGTTCTTATTATAAATCTTACTTTTAGGTGATATACCTTTTTATGTTTATGTATCTTTTCAATAAACATCCACATGTTACTAATAATAAATATTCTTGAGGATTTTAATGCTAGTTCTAAAGTTTTTATAGAGTATATATAATGCATATCTTTTATCATGGTCTAATATTATCCTAAATGAGATAATGTTTCAGATACTCTAATTGGTTTCATGTTTTATTTTTCCACAATGAAAGTGTCCTACGATCTTGCTAATGCTATTACATGTTCTTTACTTTGCTGCTGGTCTCTAACTGCAAGTAAATTTCTTCACAAATTCTATATAAGGTTATCCACACGTTTTCTGTCTGATTGCGTCAGTGAGAGGATGCTTCTTGCACATTGGCCATGGATCAATTAAGCTGCATGTTTGTTAGCTCACTTGAGGAGGGCATTGACCCTCTTGGTTCTTGCAAATTTGTAGTGTGTGATAATGTGTCTCCATCAGGATTTAATGTTTCTTTGATTAAGAGTTACATATATTTTTTTTAATCAAGGATATATTTGCTCTAGCCAAGCAGTGTTCTGGCTAAATTAATGTGTTGTCGGGTATCATAGCTTGTGGCTAAATCATTTATATGTTTAATGTAGATAACTCAGAACATATCCTTTGTTTCTATAATTGCATATTTTAAACCACTTATATGCTTTTCTTGTTTGATGCTTACATCCCCTGGCATTTTGTTTATCATTTCTTGATTATTATTTTGCATTGGGATTCAGTTTCTACCTTGTTAATTTTTCTTTCTATAGATTGAACTTGAGAGATTACGTCTTCTTTGTGAGAGGATTACTAAACGTGAAAAATTGAAGGTAAAACTCTTTTTCTAGAATATGATTAGCTTGTTTGATTCTTTGTTTATTCAATTTTAAGTGGCTCTTTGTTTCGTGGTGGAATCTTGTAGCGAGAATTGGTTCTGTGCTCCCACAACATCCTTGCTAGCAAAAGAGAACATGCCACTCACAATGAGCTTTTCTGCAAACCTTTTTTTCCTTCAGATATCAGTTCAGGATCAGTTTCTATATCTCTATTAGGCACTACTTATGGTTGCAAATCTTCCAGTGGCACTATTCATCAATCAGATGATGTGACAGTGGAAAGCAGCACACCTCCTGTCAAGCGTCGCATTAAAGTTACTTTGTCTAGAGATTACAATCAGAAAACAGATGGCAGCAATTCTGCACAAATTATTTCAGAAAGGGTGCCTCATGCTGGAAAAAAGATTCTCCAGTCATCGATACATCCTAGTGATTTGAATGATGGAGGATGGAGCAACATGCCAAAGAAGGTATTTGATTACCTGCCAAAAAAAAAAAACTTTATTAGTAAAGGAGGTTTAAATACTGTTTTTCTGTGATAACATGAAATATGTCTAAATAGGCTATTTCAGTTTTTTGTGACTCCACCTTGGCGAGCATCTCCAACATTCTTATTTGGGGTGTTTTCCCAAAGTGAGCAAATGTGATAAACTCACTTTAAAACACTCTTGCTTTCTCTTTTTAAAAATATAGATCTTACTCACAAATGGGGAACTGGGATCGACTCCTTTGAAGTATTTTATTATTTAACAATGACGTCTCAGTCAAATTAAACACATATGCATGATAAGGATGTGGAAATCCCATTCAAAAAAAAAGTTGTGTTTAATTTTGAGCAGCTCAATTTTTTGTCATAATGAACTTTGAAGTGTGGTGTATTGTTGATAAATCATCTCTAATGGTACATTTGGAATGTAAATCACACAGCAGCTGGAGACTTTTGCAAAGGAGTTGATTATGACTTCAGACCAGGCTTCCATAAAAAATAAACATTTACCAAAAGGCTATTATTATGTTCCTGTGGATTCTTTTCCAAAAGAGGAGCTAACTCATGAGGAACACGGAAGATGGTGAACAAGAAATCATTTTAATGGGGAATGGTAGCAAGATGTGCCGCATTTACACGTTTGGCAAGAAGTGATCAGGACACATTGTTTTGCATCTTGATTTCAGGGCTTTCGTGACCCCTACTTTTTGATGTAATGGCTGTTCTATTTTTTGTTTTTGTTTTTATTTTATTTTTTTTGTAGCGTCAAGTTGTAGAGAAATAGCAGTTCTATGTTATATTGGTGATAAGATCGGAAAGCAATATTTTTTCAGATAGATATTTTTTTATTTTGCTGTTCTGGCGTTGCCCATAAAATTTTGTGGTAGATTGACAAGGATGTTCAATCTGCAAATTCTATTATGTAATGCTTGGAGCTTCATAAAAACCTGTACTAGGGGTGTATTCAAATAGACTTTTTATTCAAGGGTTCTTTCAGTTTTATTCTCTTTGCATATGGTTTCAGAATTCAGTTGATTTGTTATGATTTATCATAAATATAAATGTATGTTTGATCGTGGAATACAGCCATACAGGTCAATATATAGTCTTTGGTGAAGCTTGTGCATATTCAAACGTCTATATGTATATTTTGTGATAGTAGACTCTAGTTCTCATACTTTACTTTTTTGATTATGTTTTCTTATACGGCAACTTTTCTAAAATTTGTTGTACAAACCATATAAAGTTAGGGGAATTGTGTTTCACAGTGCTTCCTCAGAAATATTTTTAATATTTAAAAATTAGGCACTAAACTTTTATGAAATTAAAATTTGGGATACTCTTTTGTGTTAATCCTAGATTGTCCTTCATTAAATCCCATTGGCCCTCGGCTTTTCTCATCATCAAGTTTCAAGAGCTCGGCATCAAGCTTATTGATGGGAGAGGGCGAGGGCTGATTGACGAGGATGAGGGCTAATTGAAGAGGGCGAAGATTGATTGGAGAGAGGGTCGAATGAAGAGGGTGAGGGACAAAAGGATTTAATGAAGGGGATTGTAATATTTATGTGGTAGAATGCACTAAATTTTAATTTCTTAAGAATTTGGTGATTTTTTTAAAAATATTAAAAAATAAGTTTCAAAATTTTAAATATTTCTGGAAGAACACCCCTAAACACAATTCCCCCCCATAAAGTTTATGTAATGTTATGTTCTATCCATCTATCTGTCAATCAATCTATCAATCTGTCTGTCTGATGTTTATCTTTTTATTTATATAACTATATGGCTATTTATTTATATAACTATATGTCTATCTATATATCTAACTATCTATCTATTTATCTATTAGTCTATCTATCTGTCTATATTTATATATTTTTATATGTCTATTGGTATATGTGTCAATCAGTCTATCTATATATCTGTCTATATCTCTCTTTCTAATTTGTATTTCTAATCTGTCTATCTATCTGCTTGCCTATCTACCTGGCAGGGTGCCTCGGTGCCTGCCTGCCTGCCTCTGTCTATCTACCACTGCCTGCATGCCTCTGCCGATAGACTGATAGTTACATAGAACATTAATAGACTGATAGTTATATATATACATACATATATATACATATATAGAGATATATATAGATAAAGAGAGACTGAAAGATAGATATATAAATCGATAGATGGATAGATAGACTGATAGTTACATAGAACATTTATAGATAGATAGATAGATAGATAGGTTGGTAGATAGTAAGATAGACAGATAAATGGATAAACAAATAGATAAATACTAGATATATAAATAGAGAGATAAAAACATATACAAATAGATAGACAAATAAATAAATAAACAGATAGATACGTATATTGATCGATTGATAGATAGACAGATAAATAGATAGATAGATAGAAATATAGATACATAGATAGATATATAGATAGATAGATAGACAAATAAGTAGATAAATATCTAGATAGATAAATAGATAGATAGATACATACATACATAAATAGAAATATAAATATATAAATAGATAGAAATATAGATAGATAAACAGATAGATAGATTCATACGTACATAGATATATAGGCAGATAGACAGATAAATAAATTGATAGATAGATAAATAGACAAAATGATTGATAAACAAATAGACTGATATACAATTAGATAGATAGAAAGATAGACAAATAAATAGATATACAGATAAACAGATAGATAGATAGACATATATATATATATATAGTAGACAGATTGATATATAGACAAATAGAAAGATAAACAAATACAAAAATCGATAGATAGATAGATAGACAGATAGAAAGATATACAAATACACAGATAGACATGTAGACACATAAATATATATACTGAATAACAGATAGGCAGATTGATAGATAGATAGACATATTGACTTATAGATATATAGACATATAGATAGATAGAATAATTGATAAAATAACAGCTAGATATATATATTGACATATAGACTGACATATAGACAAATAAATAGATAAATAGATAGATATAGAGATAGATAGGCAAATAGATAGAGAGACTTATAGATAGATAGAGAAACTTATAGATAGATAGACAAATCAATAAATGAATAGAGAGAAACAAAGATAGATAGATAGATAGTTAGTTAGATAGATAGATAGATAGATAGTTAGATAGATAGATAAACAAATAGATAGATATATATAGATAGACAGAAAGATAAATAGATAAATAGACAGATTGATAGAAATATAGATAGACAAATAGAAAAATTGACAAATAAACAGAAAGGCAAACAAACAAATAGATAGACAAATAGGCAGATATAAACATTGATAGATAAATAGATAAACAGATAGACACATTGACAGTTAAATATATAGACAAATAGATAGATATACAAATAGAAAGATATACAGATAGTTAGATAGACATATATACATATTGATAGATAGATACACACACACACATAGATAGATAGATAGGCAAACACATTTAAAAAAATTAACAGATAGATAGATAGATAGATAGATAGAGAATAGATAGATAGACAAATAGATTGAAAGATGGACAAAAAAACATATAGATAGGTAAATAGACAAATTGATACTTAGAGACATAAAGTCGAATAAAGAGATAGATACATCGATAGATACGAAGATTGAGAGATACATAGATAGATAGATATATATGTAGATTAATAGATTGACAGATAGACAGATAGACAGATTGACAGATAGGCATATCAATAGAAAGATAGATTGACAGATCGACCAATTGAAAAATATAAAAATAAATAGATAGATCGATATAAAGTTTGATAGATATACTAATAGATAGATAGATAGATATATAATTAGACAAATAGACGCAAAGACAAACAGACAGATACATTAATTGATAGACAAATAGATAGATAATTAGATAGATAAAAAGATAGATAAATAGACAAATAGATATATAGATAAATTGATAGACATATAGATATATAGATAAATTGATGTACATATATATAGATGAATAAATAGACAAATAGACAAATAAACATATAGATAAATAGACAGATAGAATGCTATCCAAATAGATAGATAGACAACTATATTTATAGATGTATAGATAACCATACTGATATATAAATAGACAGATCAATAAATAGATTGATAGGCAAACAAACAAAGAGATAGATAGATACATAGATTGAAAGTTATATAGATAGAATGTTAAATAGATAAATAGATAAATAGATAAATAAATAGATAGACAGATAGGTAAATAGATAGATTGATATGATAATTAGATAGATAGATACATAAATACACAAATACACAGATAGATAGATTTATTGATTGATTGATTTAAAAGTAGTTAGATAGATAGAAAGATAAATTGATAGACAGATAGACAAATAGATATATAGATAGACAGATAGAAAGAAAGATAAATAAGTTGATAAAAAGATAGATAAATAGATTGATAGATAGATATACATTTAGATTAATAGACAAATATATTAATAGACTGGTAGACACATATACATATAGATAGATAGATAAAAAAATTTTCATATAGATAGATATACATATATACTGATAGATAGATAGACATATAGATAAATAGATAGATAAAAAAATAAATAGATTGATTGATAAAGAGAAAGATAGAAAGATAGAAAGATAGATAGACAGATAAATAGATAGACAAATAGATAGATAGATTAATTGATTGATTGATAAATTAATAGATAGATTGATTAATAAATAGATAGACAAAAAGATAGATAGATAGATAGATAGACACACAAAAATATAGACGAAGAGATAGATATGCCAATAGATAGATATGCCAATAGATAGATACATAGATCGATAGATGGATAGATAAATAAATAGATATAAAGATAGATAGATATATATATATATATATATATATATATAGAGTTATATTAAAAGATAGATAAATAGATGGATAGATAGAAAAATAGGTAGATTAATAGATATACAAATAGATAGACGGAAAGGTATTTAGAAAAATAGATAGACGGAAAGGTAGATAGAAAAATAGATAGACGGAAAGATAGATATGCAAATAGATAGATGGATAGATTGATAGATAGATAGACAAATAGATAAATTGATATACAAATGGATAAATATAAAAATAGATAGATAATAAATGTATAGATAGATAAATAGATAGACAGATAGACAAATAGACCAATAGATAGATAGATAGATATATAAATATATAGATAGACATATAAACAAATAAACAAATAGACAAATAGATAAATAGACAGATCAATAGAATTAGATATAGACAAATAATCAAAAAGATATACAGACAAACAAGCAAAAAGATAGATAAATTGATTGATATATAAAAAATAGACAAATAGAGAGATAGATAGATAGACAGATACACAGATAGACATATAGATAGAGAGACAGATAGCCATGTAAATAGATTGATTGATTAACAGATAGATATATAGATTGATTGAGAGAGAGAGAGAGAGAGAGAGAGAGATATATATATATATATATATATTATATAGTTAGATAGATAGGCAAAGAGATAGAGAGACTAATAGATATTTAGATTGATCAATAGATGGATAGACAGAATAATAAATAGTTACATGTATAGATAGATAGATAGACATATTGGAAAATAGACATATATATATATAAACAAATAAATTAATATATTGATTGACAGATAAATGAATAGATAGATAGATATTTAGAAAAAGAGACATATAGACAGATATATAGATAGAAAATAGTAAAATTAACAAATAGACTGATTGGAAAACAAACAAAGAGATAGATAAATAGATATATATATATATATATATATATATATATATATATATATATAGACACATTGACAGATAGACATGTAGACAAATAACTAGATACATATATAGACAAACAAATAGATATTCAGATTGATAGTTATATAGATAGATAGATAGATAGACGAATAGACATATAGATAGATTGACAGATAGGCAATCTATATATATATATATATATAGACGAATAGACATATAGACAGATAGGCAATATATATATATATATTGACAAAGATACATATTAATAAAGACATACATATAGAGAGATTGATAGATAGACATATAGATAGATATACAGAGTTATATAGATAAATAGACAAATAGAAAAATTCAATTAAAAAAATAGACATATATACATATTGACAGATAGACAAATAGATTAATAGATAGATAGACATATATATAGATAGAGAAATAGTCAAATCGACAAATAAATAGATAGACAAATAAAGAGATAGATAGATAGATAGATACATTGATAGATACATAGATTGGTAGATAGATAGATACATATATAGATAGAGAGATAGATAAAGTGATAGTTAGACAGATACACAAATCAATAGTTTGATAGACAAATAGATTGATAGATAGATAGCTAGTAGATAAATATATAGATAAGTAGATAGATAGATAAGTGGATAGATAGACAGATAGACAGATAGACAAATAGACAATAGACATATAGATAGATCAATATATAGACAGATGAATATATAGATAGATAGACAAATAAACAAATTGCCATATCGATAGAAAGATAGACATATTTAGATAGATGGATAAACAAATAGATATATAGATAGGAAGATATAAATACAGATAGATATATAGAGATAGATAAATAGACAAACAAACAAAGAGTTAGATATATACATACATACACACATACATACGTAGATATATAGATACATTGAGATATGGATGGATAGATAATTAAATAGATAGATAAATAGATAGATATAAATATATACTCTAATAGATTGATAGACAGATAGAAAGATTCTCAGATAGATAGATAGACTAATAGAAAAATAGACCGATATAGACTGATAGATAGATAAGTAAATAGATAGAAAAATAGACGGACAAATAGATAGATGGACATATAGACATATATATTGATAATTAGATAAATAAATTGACATATAGGCAGATACACAGTTAGATATATAGATAGATTGACAAGTATACAAATAGACAGATAGACTGACATATAGATAGATAGATAGATAGACAGAAATGAAAATCGAAAGATACATAGATACATAGATAGTTAAATAGATAGATAGAAAGGGAGAAAAAAAGATAGATATACATATAGACATATAGACAGATAGATCGATAAAAAATAGATATATAGATAGACAGACATGTAGTTATATAGATAGATAGACAAATAGGAAAATAGATAGATAAAAAAATAAATTGATAGACAAATAGGAAAATAGAAAAATAGACAGATAATTCGAATGATTGATAGATTAACAAATAGATAGATTGATAAATAAAAAGAAAGATAGATAGATAGGAAGACAGATAGTCAGATAGATAAATAGGCAGACAGATAGTCAGATAGATAAATAGGCAGACAGATAGTCAAATAGAAATATAGAAAAAGAGACATAGAGGCTAACATATAGTTAGACAGATCGATAGATAGATGATAGATTAGATATAGATATATATATATATATATATATATATAGTTTGATAGATAGTTTGTTAGATAGATAGATATGCTTATGGATATATAAAAAATAAAAAGATAGATAAAATTAAATAGATAGAAAAATAGGTAGATAAACAAATAAGTAGAAATAAAATAGATAGATGGATATAAATATAGATAGACAAATTATTAGATCAACAAATTGATCGATAGATAAATAGATAGATAATAGATAATAGATAGATAAACAAATAAAAAAATAGATAAATAGATAGATGTACAAATAGACAGATTGACAGATATAGAGAGAAAAATAAAAGGTTGACAAATATTGAGACATACAAATAAGTAAAAAGATAGATAAATAGATCGATAAAAGAATAGATAGATAAATAGGAAGATAGAAATAGATAGAAGATTACTAGATTAATAGATTACTGGATATATAGATATATAGATTCATAGATATATTGATTGATTGATTGATTGATTGATAAATAGATAGGTAGATACATAGATTGGTAGATAGATAGATATATAAATATACAAAGAGAAAGATAGACAGACATATAGTTAGATACATAGATAAATAGATATGTAGATAGATAGATAGATAGATAGATAAATTGATAGACATGTAGATAGATTGACAGATAGATAGATATATAGACAAACAAGTAGATGAATAGAAAGATAGATAGTTATACAAATAAATAGATATATAGATAGACAGACAGACATATAGATAGATAGATAGATTGATTGATTAATAACTAAAGAGATAGATATATAGACATATAGATAGATAGACACCTAGATAGGTAGGCAGATATATATATATATACAGATAGATTGATAGGTATATAGATAGATAGATTGATTGATCGATAATTAGATAGATAGTTGGAAAGAAAGATTAATAGATAGATATATAGATAGACAGACATATTGATTGGTTGATAGATAGACATACATATAGAAATATAGACAAGGAGACATAAAGAGTGATAAAAAGATAGATAGATTGATGAATAAATAGATAGATAAATATATAGATTGATAGATAGATAGATAGACAGATTAATAAATAGATAGATAGAAAGATGACAAAAAGTTATATAAATAGATACTTAGATACACAAATAGATATATAGATAGACAGACAGACCGACAGATAGATAGATAGATAGGCAAATAGATAGAGAGACAAATATATAGATAGATATATATATATATATATATATATATATATATATATATATATATATATATAGACATAAAGATAGATAGGTAGATAGTGAGATCGATAGACAGATTGATAGATAGACTCATAGATAAATAAATAGATAGACAAAATGATAGATTGATATATAGAAAGATAGAAAGATAGATAGATAGATAGACATATAAATAGACAGACGAAAAGATAGATAGACTTATAGGTAGATAGATTGATTGACAATTATACAGATAAACAAATAGACAAATAGACAAATAGACAGATACACGATAAAAATAGACATAATGATATATAGATAGATAGACATATACACAGATAAATAGAAAGTAAGAAAGATAGATAGATAGATAGATAAACATATACATATATAGATAGATAGACAGATATAAAGATTGACAGAAAGTCAAGATAGATAAACATATACATATATAGATAGATAGACAGATATAAAGATTGACAGAAAGTCATATAGACACATATAGATATATAGATAGACTCATAAACTAATAGATAGATATATAGATAAATATATAGATAGATACACATATAGCTAGATACATAGATAGATAGATAGATAGATGGACATATAGATAGATAGATAGATAGTCAATTAGATAGACATATAGATAGATAGATAGATAAACAAATATATAGATAGACACACACACACATATATATATATATATATATATAGACAAATAGACAAATAGATAGATAGATAAACAGATAGATAGGTAAAGAGAGAGATGGATTGTTATATATACATATATACAAATAGACAGATAGACTAATAGATAGATAGATAGATAGACTGATAGATAAATAGATAATTAGATAGCTAGACAAATGGACACATTGATAGATAGGATAGTCAAATTTTCATATAGATTAATAGATAGATAGATATACAGATATACATATAAATAGATATATAGATAATTAAAAAATAGATAGATAGATAGACATATAAACTGATAGGCAGATAGATAGAAAGATAAATTGATAGATTGATAGACATATAGATTGATAGACATACATACAAATAGATAGATATATAGACACATAGAAATATAGACAAATAAATAGCTAGAGAGATAGACAAATAGACATATAGACAAATAGGCATATAGATATATAGAAAAATAGAAAGATAGATAGATGCATAGATAAATAGATAGTTAGATAGACAAATAAGTAAAAAGACATAGACAGAAGGATAGATAGACATATAAAAAGATAGATAGATATACATATAAATTGATAGATATACATCTAAATAGATAGATAGATAGATTAATAGATAAATAGATAGATATATATGCAGATAGAGAGTTAGACAAAGAGATAATGAGACTGATAGAAGATAGATAGATAGATAGATAGATAGTTGGATAAATAGACTGATTGATTGATTAATCGATAGATATATAGATAGCTAGATAGTTAAATAGGTAGGTAGGTATATAGGTAGATAGATTGATAGATCATATATAGATAGATAGATAGATAGATATAAAGAAAGAAAGATAGATAGATATATAAAGAGTTAGATAGATATACAGATAGGTAGATTGATACACATTTAGGCAGATAGATAGACAGACAAATGGAAAGATAAAAAAATTGAAAAATAGGCAAATATACAAATAGATAGATACACAGATAGACAAATTGATAGATAAAAAGATAAATAGATTGACTAATACACAAATAGATAGATAGAATGTCAGACAGATAGAAAGAAAGAAAGATAGATAGATAAACAGATAGATAGATAGACATATAGACAAATAGACATATAGATAGATAGATAGACATATAGTTATATAGATAGACAGATAGATAAATATATAGATAGATTGATTGATTGATTGATTGATTGACAGATAGACAAATAGACAGATGGACATATAGAAAGTTAAACACATAGATAGATAGATAGATAGATAGATAAATAGATATACAGATAGAAAAGTGTGTGTGTGTGTGTGTGTGTGTGTGTGTGTGTAGACAGATAGTTAGATAGATAGATAGACACGTGCCATAAGAAAAAGCAATTAGAAATGGAATTTAAAATTCCAAATTTAATTTCTAAAATTAGCAACGGAATTGAAAGGGATTAGAAATGGAAAAGACATATAAATAATAAATTAGAAACAGAAAAAAATTCCTTCAATAATTAGCGATGGATTTTTATTAGTTTTTTTAATTCGTCCCTAATTGAGATGTGAAGGGCAATGTGGATACACTTGTGTGGTATTTAGTAGTATATACTTATGTATCAATGTATTATTAGAAATGGAGTGCAAATCTAATACTATATTTAGCGATGGAAATTCTTTCTATTATTTAATGAGAAACATCTTTATCCGTCGCTATATCATTAAAAAGAATTTAGCGATAGAATGAATTTTTCTCATTCTAATAGAAAATGAAACAATTTCAATTATTAAATTATGATAATTAATTTATCGAAGAATACTTCAAACATACTTAGGGTTTCGGGGAATTTTCATTATTATCCTTATTTCATTTGAATTGTTTGTGGATTACCTATCATTCATATATTGATCTTAATTGTAACCAAATAATAACATCATGATAGATAGTTTTTATAGCACAAAGAAGTTAATTTGAGATCTAGGTTTGCTAGGGAAAAAAATACATTGTTGTATTAATGGCTGCATGATATATTGTGGCATTTACAGTTAAAAAATTACATTTAATTTATATAACTATCCTAGCTACAAAAGAAATACAACTTGTAAAAGGAAAAAAATAAATATTTCTCACAAGAAGATGTATTATTTTAGAATGACTCATTATTTACAAAAATTATTTGTATCTGAAGCCACTGATGGAGGTGTCAAACGGGACGTGCCGGGCCAGGCACGACATGGTTATTGTACTATGTTGTGCCTGGCTCGACACGATTCTATAGAGGTCATCCCAACATGGGCTTGCGGAACCAATCCATTGGGTTCCACCCGGTCGAGCTAAACCCCTAATTTAAAAAAATTAGGGTTTCGGCGTGTGGCATAGGGCCGTCGCACTACGGAATTGCGCACTGTCACACCCAACACAGCCGAACCCTAAATTAAAAAAAATAGGGTTTCTTAGCTCATTCCGAAGTACCATGCCAACGGACCAGGGTACCATGCTGGGTTGGTCACGGCACGAGGCCCGGTTGGCCTTGGCATGGCACGACAAGGTTGGTGCCGTGGACAGACACGCACAGGCACGGGCATGGACATGAGAAATTTCTGTGCCGTGCCGGCCCAGGCACAGCCGAATCATGCCGTGCTTGGTGCCGGTCGGGCTGGGCCGGCCCCGTTGACACCTCTAGTCACTGCTAATGATATGAGTTGGCAAAAAGACCATATTATTAAAGATGGCACAATGCAGCAATGCTCAAATTATTCTTCTTGGAAATATTTGATGATTGTCATCCATCTTTTGTTGATGCAAATTATAATATTAGATTAGGATTATACACATATGGATTTCAACCATTTGTACAAAAAGGTTAACAATACTTTTCATTGCCTATTATTATTATACCTTATAATTAACCACCACGGATGTGCATGAAAGATGAGTATATATTTTTGTGTATTATTATGCCCAGTTCGAGAAATCCAAAAGGCAAATTAGATATTTTCCTACAGCCCTTATAGTAGTAGAGCACAAAAATTTGTGGGAGGATGATGTCAAAACATATGATATATCTAGAAAACAAAACTTCAAAATACTTGTTAGAATGGATATAAGTGACTATAAGTGACTTTCTCGCATATTCAATGTTGTCAAAATGGATTACTGTAGAGAAATTATCTTTTCCTTAATGCAGGGAAGACTCAGATGCATTTTATCCTAGCAAAGGAGGAAAGACTTATTGGTTTGATACCCACCATAAATTCTTACTTGTGAAATATCCATTTCAAATGAATAGTGATACATTAAAGAAAGGCAATAATGACGTTAAAAGTGCACCACCTTTGATGAAATATTAAACGTAATTGAAAGATATGACTTCAAAATATTATGGATGTTGATTCATATTACTTTAATACACAAATTTCTAAGAATTATCACTATGGTTGAAAAAATATATATCTTTTGAGATTTTTCTTATTGGAAAACCAAGCTTATTAGACTCAACTTAGATGTGATAGATATTGAAAATAACTTTTTTGATAAAATTTTTAATACTATAATGAATATGGAAGTAAAAACAAAAGATAATGTTAAATCAAGAGAAGATTTGAAAAAGTTATGTTTACATCCAGAGTTACATAGGGACAAATCAATGAATAAGTTCTCTAAGACTTGTTATAGTCTTGAAAATGATGCAAATGAAGCTTTGTGCAAATGATTGATGGAGCTCAGGTTCCCTGATGGATATGCATCTAACATTGGAAGATATATTGTATGAAAAAGTATAAATTATAGGTATGAAAAGACATGACTATCATATGTTCGTGTAGAGGCTAATATCCATAGTATTTCGTGAATTACTTCCACAAACTATTTGGGAAGCATTGACTGAAAATAATATTTTTTTTAAAATCTCAATTGTAATGTCATAAGAATGGAAGAAATTGAGCAATTACAAAATGAAATCCCCATTATTTTATGCAGATTTGAGCATATTTTTCTTCCTAGCTTCTTCAACTCCATGGAACATCTCCCATTCCACTTGCCTTATGAATCCTTGATAGCAGGCCATGTGTAATACAGATTGATGTATCCATTTGAGAGGTTATATATTTTTTATTTGTTAATCTAAAAATTATAATGTATCCAATAAATATTTTTTTTATAATTTATATCTATTTCAAATATCTTAGAAAATTAAAAAAATAATGATTGAAATAAAGCTAAAGTCGAAGGATTAATATGCAATGCCTACTTGGTTGAAGAAGCTTTGGTATTTTGTGTACACTACTTTCAGGCATAATTATATCATCAATATAATAAATTGTCACCAAATAATGTATATGGTATGGGGGATGAATTAGAAGAAAATAACATACTTTCTATTTTTAGACATGTGGATCGATCGTATGGTAGAGCAACATCAAGATATTTTTTGGATGACCTAGAGTATCATGCTGTGCACACATGCATTTTGTTGAACTGCTAAGAAATTACATCTTATATTGAGTAAGATTTATAAAAACTTTATATTCTTATTTATTTGTCATTGTATGCATTATAACATTTTAATAATTCAAAATACCTTTAATGTTATTTTTTTAAGAATTAATGCTAATGAATAAAGGTAAAGAGAACTTTATATTGATGACACTAATAATTTATGCAGAGCTTGAAAGGATTTCATGAATTGGTTTGAAAAATTATTCTGTATATAACTTATCATTCTTGGTTCTAAACATTTATGTGCAACATTATATATGTATGAATTTTTCATTTATCATTTTGTAAGTATAATTTACTTCATCAAATATTTATAATTGAAAAATGAAGGATCTCGCAAAGGAACCTTTATGAAGTTTATAGATGTATCCCATTCATTATGTAAATGGATAAAAATTTCACACTTTGAAACATGATTCAAATAGAGCTACAATGAATAGTAGTATTTATATCAAGGGGTCTAACTATACTGCATATACTACTGATTTTCATGATCAACTAATTAAAATTCTACACGTAGAGTATCCTACTTTACCAATTAAGAGGACAATTTTGTTTAAATATGAAGGTTTGATCTTATTCCAAATATTGATACTAGAATTCATCATCATTATAATCTTCTTAATGTGCACCATAAAAAATATTATCATAAGTATGAGTCATTTATTCTTGTGGTGAAGCCGAATAAGTGTGTTACACTATTTATCCAACCACGAAATGAAATTCAAGTCACTGGTGGGCAATATTTAAAATAAAACCTAGACCAACTATTTAAGTGGTTGAAATGATGTTATTATCACTCTATCAGGTGTATCAGTATTTTAAAAGAATAATTTGGAACTTCATTTAATTGTTCATGGGGTAGATGATGGGCTTTAAATATTACTTGGTGAAGTAGAAATTATATGGACATTGATAATGAACATGTTGAAGAAGATAGTAAGGAGAAATTAATTACATAATCAAATGATGATGAATATGTAGATAGAGATAGATTTGTTTGATTTTTTTGATGATGGCTAGAAATTTATTGACTACCTTATTATTTTGTAATTCTCATTTTGTATTCATTATAATGTGGATGTTAAATTAAAGTATTTTAATTACTTTTTTTTAATGTTAATCTCTGTATTATTATGTTTTATTATTATGATATTTTCATAATATGTTTTTATTGTTTCTATATATTTTGATATTTATGCAACTTGATTCAGTTATCATAGCTAATCATTCAAGTTTTTGAAGATCTCAACATGTGATGAGGTTTAGAAGAAATCAACTAATAGTTCGTGGAGGAAGAAATCTACATGTATTCAGTGATGACAACACTACAAATGGCTCTCTACAAGGAGGGGTGAAAATGCCTTAGAAAAGGAAGTGAAGCATTGATGCTGGTCCTTTTGCGACTAAGCCTCATTCCACTCCCTCCAATAAATCTGCTTAGCCTTAATAAGAGGGGCCTTGCCATAAGTCAGAGTAACCCTCGTAACCTCTCGGAACAGCTACTTTAGATCCTCGTCATGAGAGTAGTGGTATAGCATGAAGGTCAACTTGAATCAAACTAGCACTAGTGGGGCAGTCAGAATAGGGGTTTACATGAATCAACTTTCCCTACATTAGAAGCTCTAATCTTACTTTCTTCTTTCCGCAATCAAGAGCTTACAAAGCTGCTCACTTTTCCCTTGTATGAGCTTATTCTACCTCGAAACTCTTCTTAGATGCCAATTTTCTAGTAGGAGATGAAGGCTTGTGTGCTTCCTTTGCCTTTGCATCTACCTAGAGGCAACAACTTACACCAATTTTTTGTCGAAGTAGTAGAGCCCTTAGGAAGTTTGTCTTCATCTGGCACTTAGCTTTCCTCATCACTAATGGTTGACTCTCCTCCTTTTACCTAATCGGATGAAAG
Source organism: Sapria himalayana (assembly GCA_029783825.1). Taxonomy (NCBI): domain Eukaryota; kingdom Viridiplantae; phylum Streptophyta; class Magnoliopsida; order Malpighiales; family Rafflesiaceae; genus Sapria; species Sapria himalayana. Next base: position 197,838 of record JAREIK010003250.1, read on the forward strand.
CCTTCCTTTCTTAAGCGAGGCAAAGCAAAGCTCAACCGAGGGCCACAACCTAAACTCATAAACCAATCAGTTTTGTACCCTCTCTTTTAATGAATCTTCACTCTTGACTGAGATTGCTAATCCAAATCTATGAACAGAGAATGGAAACCTGCACTATGAAATGCATCCGTGTTCTTGCTCCTATGCTAATTTGGCACCTGGCGAGTGATTCAACGTATTTGGATGCCCTGTATTATCCTATCTATCCCTGACTTGGCTGATTTTGAATGGAATTCCTTTCAACCCTTTCAAATGAAACTTCATTTTTGGCTGAATCTCCATTGATGATGATGTTACTGCTGCTTAAGCCGTGTATTCTCCAGTGACATCTGCTTTAAAGGTTAGCTTGGGGCTTCTCACCGTGATAGCATTAGGTAGCTAAAAAAGCTATTTTTAGTGAAATCTCTACATATTTTTAGCCTCTATAATGTGCTTGATCCTCTATTCATTCTATGTGAATATTGAAAACTCTTCGCATTCTTCCTTCCAACTCCCAAAGGCTAGGGGAAGAATGGGCATACTCCTGTTGAAGCATTACTTCATCTGCACTCCATAGATTGACTCACAATTAGCACCTTTGCTTTTTTTTTCTTTAGGGGATCATAATAGAAACCCTTTTAGATGGGGTAGCTATGTAAAGAACCACTACGAACTCCCCTAAAACAAAACTCCACTTCCATAATTCCTTAACACCTCACCTAGCTCCTAGGAGGAGAGATAGAGGTGGACTTTAGCTATTATCATCCTTTTTTCGTGACATCATATCACTGCAAGTCAATCCCAGACTCAATATATCTTTTAATAGATTCACATGCCATAATGACCAGAAAGGATAAGAGATCACCCAACCTTCCAATATCTCTTAGTTAAGCAACTATAACGGAGGAATAGTTTCCACTGGGAATTTTATCCCTGCTCCTACTTCGGATTCTTGAAAATCATCTCCTACCAAAGTGAACATGTCTCATTGCTTCCTCAAAAGAGCCCACCAAAGGGATATTGAAGTTGTAGCACATAACTCTTCTCAGGAAGGATGGTTTATTCAGAAAGGGACATATCTTTATCATGTTGGACTTGAAAAGTAGGAGAAGTTGATGGTAAATATGGTAGATTATTTCTTTCCCACTCTTTTCTTTTTGATTTTTCATCATGATGAAGGAAAGTTTGCCTTCCCAACAAGTAGATTGGAATAATTAGCTCGTAGTCCACCTAGCTTGAGCTCCAGCCCAAGCCTCAAAATCGAAGCTTCGAAGAGCCTTCTTCCATGTGAAGAGATTCCTTCTGTCTCTCCCTTCAACACCACGTCTGAATTTCTTCAAACCTAATAGCCATTCCTTTCGAGACCCTAGTCAAGGAGGGAATAATTGTATGAAGAGTAGATTTCATTAAAAACAAGACCTTACCAGCTTGACCTAATAGAACGGACACCTTTCTGACCCGAAAACTTCTTGCTGAATTTTTCTGTAACTTAATTCCAAAGTTCATCTCTTCATCTTCCCAGAATACCCTTCCAAAAGAAAGGAACTATTGAATAGCCAAACATATTCCGGTCGGCCCTCATAATGGGAATGGAGGATGAAGAAAGAACACCTTACTTGTTTCAAAAGAATGAAATAGAAAGGGTAGAGCAGTAAGGTTTTCTAATACTGACATGCATTCTTATACTCTTATTTTCATGGATTAGTTTGGACCCAGGTAGTTGCTAAACTTGCCAGTTCATCGGCATTATGATTTTGTGAACATGGATATGCTCGATATTTTCTTTGAGGAATTGACTAAGCATAGGAGCATGTCTTGATGAAAGAAAGTTGGCTCGAGAAACCTCTTTTTTTTCCTGCTTAATAAATAGGGTAGATCAGACGACCTTCTGGCTAGACCTTCGAGACCGTTAATCTCTTTGAAGACCAGATCACCACCACCACCACCACTTCACTTATGCTTTCTTAATCTCTATGAAAATGAGTTTTTACTAGATTTGCATTTTGTAATTAAGTTGGACAACCGAGTGAGTCACTCTTTTCTTTAATTCATTAACGTGAATGTGTGAAGGATCTTCTCTTGTATAGTTATAATACATACACATATTGAGGAAATTTTGGAATCACCTCATCAAGATATACATGGATTTACTATTATAGATATTTCATCTTTGTCTCATTTTACATCGGAAGATACTAATAGTTCCATCCCACCTATCTTAGAAGGCTCATGCATTGGTACTAGAGTAGTGACACTGGTAGGATATTTATAATCCATAATTTACTTGTCATGTTATGAGAAAATCTTCATTCAGCCCACAATTGATAATAAATAGTATGTAGCTTTCTTACATTTACCACATGCATTCATTATCATTTTATAATTTTTTTTTCATTTTAATTAAATATAAATTAATATTTGAATTAAATTATAAGTATATTAAAATATTTGAGTTTTGGTATTTTCAAATAATAATAATGTATGATATTGCTACTTATCGAACATTATCATTTTAAATTAAACTAATTTTTTTTACAAAGTTTTGGATAAAAAAAATAATTAAAATAAATTTTAACTTAGTAATAGTAAAATTTGTATATTTTGTTTATATGTATATGTACAAGCTGATGTTAAATTGCCTATAGGCTTATTCATTCTATTTTTTGTACAATCAAGAAGATATCTAAGGAGAAACTAGTTACGGATGGTATAAAGTGGAGCAAAGTGCCCCAAAGTATGAAAAAATTTTATCATGAAGAATTTAAGGTATATTTTTCCTATATTTACTTGATTTTCAATTTAGTATAATATGATTTAGTCTTGAAATAAATGTATTACAATGTATTATTATTTTATTTGGTTTTTGTGGCAAATATAAAATGTAATAACACTTTGGTGGTCTCGGTGAAGGATACATGAAAATATGTGGTAGGTGTGAGATACAATGACAAGCTTGGAAAATAGAGAAAAAATGATGGTAAAGATGCAAAGCCTAAAAGTCTCACCCTTATTGTTTGGATAAAGTGGTGAGAAATATGAGAATAGTGAGGAATTCAAGGTCTTGTCCTAGATGGCCTCACATAATCATCAATCAGAGAAAATAGATAATTGATAAGGACCTTCAAAATATATTGGAGGTTCAAAAGTGACCTACCAACATATAGTGATTTGGTATAATTATTTTTTATTTTTAGTTATTATTTAAATATTTTGATTCTAAATAATAATATTTGTGTGATAATGAATAATGTACATTTATAGTAACTAATCTTTATTTTCCTGAGGATGAGTTGTGACATCCACCAATACCATTTGAGGTATTCAAGTGAATGCATAAGAAGAAAGATGAATCATTTGTGGACAAGCACTCAAATGATATAAATGTGAGTTTCTCATGATATACTTGAAGTTTCATTTGAAAATTACAAATAATATAAGAAAAAAATTTTAAAAAAAATGTATTATTTGGCATTAACTATAAATAAAATGAAAAGTCATGTATATTTTTTTTAAATAATAGATGATTTATTATTTATGGACTAATTAAATATAATGACTAACTTCCTTTTAAATTTATTTTTTAGTAGCAAAAGAATAGTTTCTTTTGCGTATATAGATTATTTTAATAAAATTATTTGATGAGTTATGTTGTATTTTAACAATTGTAAGAAATAGTGAAAAATATGGTTTCAATTGCTTAACAATTGATAAATTCTTCTAAAGAAGTGCAATAGATTAATGGTGAACATATTGACATTCAGGCTGTTGGAGTGTAACTGAAAAAATGGCTAGTGTACAGTCTTGGTACCCATGCATTTATATTTTATCCAGGTTGTATTTGAAGTTCTTCATCATCATCTTCTAATTATAATAATATGTTTGATGAGAGGTTGAATAAGGAGATGCAAGAAATTCATGATACATTGCAAACGAAAAATGAGGAGTGCAACAAAAGAAAGAAGAGAAACAAAAAAATAATGAAGAAATACAAATGGAAATTGAAGAAATGAAAAAAAAAAGAGCCTGAAAGATTGAAAAGAGAGGAGGAACGAATGAAAAGTGAGGATGGGATACAACATAAGATTTTAAAGATAGAAAAAACAAAGTGTAAGTTGGCATAGGCATCATATATTTTTTATCATTCTGAAGAGGATCCATTAGATCTCTAGATGATAATACTTATTAGGACAAGGACTTGTAGCTGTTTGTGATGTTGTATTATTAATTTTTTACAACGAATGTTTTTGATGTGAAACTATGGTTTTTATGTTAATATTTTTTTAATTAGGTTATGAATTGTGTATTGAAATTTATGGACATTTATATTTATTATCTAATATTTTATTATAAGGTGGATGTTATGTGAATGTATTTGATGAGTAATATGTAGATGTGCTTATTTGGTTGTAGGTCATATAGTTTTTGTATCTAATTGTATATTATATACAGCATATAGAAACTATACAAATAAAACATATTTCTACTATAGACTATAGAAATAAAAAATGTCAACTCTAAATCAATTTCTAAATAGAAATAGATAATGCAATTCTTTGATAATCCATCGCTCATTTAGAAACAAATAAGTTTTTATTTTTTTCGTCAGAAAATTAGCGATAAAATCCATGATTAGTTAGCCATTTCAAGTTTTATCGAATGGATTTATTTTGTCTTTTTTTATAGAAACATCATTGCATTATCCATTTCTAAAAATTTAAAAAGGATGATTTTAGAAACATATTCTTTCTGTTTTTTAATTACATCGCTATTTAACAATAGCAATGGAATTAGAAATATAATAGGTCATTTTTGATTTTATCTTTTCTTGCAGTGAGATAGATAGATAGATAGATAGATAGATAGAAACAAAAATTGATAGATTAATAGATAGATATATTGATATATACATAGGTAGATAGAAAAAAAGATAGAGAGACTAATAGACAGATAGACAGATCGTAGATGGACAGATAGAAAGAAAAAGGTAGATAGATAGATATATAAATAGATAGACAGATGGATAGATAGACTAATTGATGGATAGACATATTGGCGAATAGATAGATGGATAGTTGGATAGATAGATAATTAAAAAACAAATATACAAATAGATAAATAAAAAGATAGATAGATAAATAGACATATTGACAAATATATAGATAGACAAATAGATATATTGACAAATAGACAGGCAGATAAATAAGCAAAGAGATAGATAGATAAATAGATAGATAGATAGACATATAGAGAGATAGATAAATAGGTTGATAGCAAGATAGATAGATAGATAGATAGAACAATATATAGACAGAAAGATAAATAAATAGATAGATAGATAGATATACAAATAAATATATAGATAGATAAATAGATAGACACTTTGAAAAATAGATAAATTGACAAAGAGATTGATAGACATAAAGAAAGATATACATATAGATAGACATATAGACATATAGATAGATAGATAAACAGATAAATATATAGATATATAGATAGATAGATAGATAGATATATAGATAGACAAATAGACAAATATATAGATAGAAAAATATATAGATATATAGATGGATAGATGGACATATAGATAGATAGAAAGAGAGAGAGATAGATAAATAGACAAACATAGACAGATACATATATAGATAAACAGATAGGTAAATAGATAGATAGATAGATAGATGGGTAAAATGATAGATAGATAGATAGATAGAAAGATAGACAAATAGATAGATAGATAGATAGATAGACATACATATGGATAGAAAAATAGACAAATCAACACATAAATAGACAGACAGTCAAACAAAGAGATAGATAGATAGATACATACATACATACATAGAATGATAAATAGATACAAATATTAGTAGATAGATAGATAAATGATAGACAGATAAACAAGTAGACAGATATACAGATTGACAGATCAACTAATTGATAGATAGGTAGATAGATAAATAAACAAATAGACCAATAGAAAGATTGAAAGTTAGATAGGTTAAATAGATACACATATAGACAGACAAACATACATATAGATCATTAGACAGATAGATTAATACATCAATAGTGAAATTAACAAATAGATAGAGAGACAGTTATATGGATATATAAATAGACAGATAAATAGATATAAAGATAGTTAGATAATTAGATAGAACATTAGATAGATAGATAGATAGATAGACATTTAGACATATAGAAAGATATATAGATACCCAGATAGATAGACAGATAAATAGATAGATAGAATGTTAGATAGACAAATAGATAGATACATAAATAAATAGATACATAGATAGACATTTAGAAAGATAGACAGGTAGATAGGTAGTAAGAAATGTAAATAGATAGTTAGACAAATAGACATATAGAAAGATAGATAGATAGATAGATAGACAGACATATAGATAGATATATAGATAGATAGATAAATAAATAGATATATAGAAATATAGATAGACAGGTAGACAGGTAGACAAATAGACAGATAGAAAAATAGATAAGTAGATAAAGATAGATAGATAAATAGACAAATAGACATATAGATAAATAGACAGACATATAGATCAACAAATAGATAGATTGATAGATTTTCAAACAAACAAACAAAAATGAAAAATTGATATATTGATAGATAAACAGATTGATAGCTTGATAGATTGATAGATTCATAGATATATAGGTAGGTAGGTAGCTAGGTTGAGAGTTAGATAGATAGATAAAAATGAATAAATATAGATAGATAGATAGATATATATATATATATATATATATATATATATGTATGTATATATATATATTGATAGAAAGATTAACAGTTATAAATATAGATAAATAGATAGATAGACAAATAGATAAATATACACATAGAGAGATTGATGGATAGACAGATAAATAAACAGATAGATAGATAAATAGATAAATAGATAGATAGACTTTAGACAAATAGAAATATAGAGATATAGAATAGTAGATAGATAGACAAAAAAATAGATAGATAGATAGATAGAAAGAAAGAAAGATAGATAGATAGAAAAATAGATATATAGAGAGATAAACAAATAGACAAATAGACAAATAGATAGATAAACAGATAGATAAATAAATAGATAGGCAAATAAACAAATAGATTGATAGATAGATAGACACATATACAGATAAACAAATAGATTGATAGATAGATAGACACACATACAGATAAACAAATAGATAGATTGACAGATAGATTGATAGACAAATAGACAAATAAATATATAGATAGATAGATAGATAGGAAAATAGATAGACAGACAAATAGATAGATAGACAAACATACGGATAGGCAAATAGATTATTTGACAGATAGACAGATAGACAAACAAACAAAAAGAAAGAAAGAAATATAGATAGGTAGGTAGATTGATAGATATATAATTAGAAAGATAGATAGATAGATAGATAGATATACAAATAGATAGTTAGAAAGTTATATAGATAGATAGATGGATAGATATATAGATAAACAAATAGACATTTACACAGATAGACAAATATACAAATAGATAGATATAAAAATAGACAGATAGATAGATAGATAGATACACAAATAAACAAATAAAAAAAAGATATACATACAGATTGATAAATAGATAGATCAAAAGATAGAAAGATAGACAAATAAATAGATAGAAGGATAGAAAGATAGAAAGAAATGCATATAGATAAATAGACAGAATATAGATAGATAGATAGATAAACAAATAGAAAGAAAGATATGCAAACACTACTAAAATTCATCGAATTACTGACAAATTATTTGGTCGGTAATTTGGTGTTTTATTGGTAGTCGCACTTTACCGACCAAATCATTTAGTCACAATTTTTCCCGTCGGTAATTTTTTTGCCGACAAAAAATAAGTTGGTTGGTCATTTACCGACCATTTACATACGAACAATTACCGACTATATTTTGACCATTTTCCTACAAAAAACATTAAGTCAGTAAATGGTCTCCAAATAGTCGATAATTTCCTACCATTTATCGACCATTTTCCGACAAAAAACATTAAGTCAGTAAATGGTCTCCAAATAGTCGATAATTTCCTACCATTTATCGACTATTTACCGACAAATAATTACTGACTATATTCCGACTATTTTCTGACCAGAAGCATTAGGTTAGTAAATGATCTCAAAATGGTCGGTAATAACCGACGATATTACGACCAAAAACCAACCAAAATTTTTTAATATCATTGGTCGGTAATTGGTCTCCAAAAGTATTACCGACCATTTGGTGACCTTTTACCAACCATTGATATTAAAGAATTTTGGTTGGTTTTTGGTCGCAATTTTGTTGATAATTTAATTTTTAAATATTTTTTTTTCTATTTTGAGGTTTATATCTTGCTTTTAAATATATATATTAAGATTACAAAGCAAAAGAAATGTACAATTAAAACAAGCAAACTAATATATATACTACATATATATAGTAAATAAGTCAAAAGAAAATAAAAATATTAATTCCAAATTCCAAGTTTAAGACGTGAAAAAAAATATGTGTAATATACTCAATCATCCAACCTAGTTTCATAATTGTTATGATGAGACATATTTGGTCCGTATGGTGAGATGTAGGGTACTGGGGTAGAGTTGTCAACTGCTGCTAGACCTGATGTGGTTGTTGTAGGTGTTGCTATAGGTGATGGAGTAGATGCTATAGCTGGAGCATTATGTCGAACAATCCGAGGTAGATCATTAGGGTTGAACTATAGTCCTTCCTGAAACTTCTTTGTAAGCCAGTCAAAATGCATACACAACTCATCCCTATCACCCTCATAGTTGATCATGTGTCGCTTGGTATTGGCTAACTAATACTGTATAGCATTTCGCATCGCGTCTGAAAGTCCTCCATCATTGAGAACAAATTTGAAAATGGTCCTAAAAATGCAGCTTCATAATCTGGTCGTCTATGTGAGTAGAATGATGATGTCAACGAACCAATGCCATAGACGGGCATCTTCTCCTTGCCATCAACAGCCTCATACCAAATCTGATTCATATCAACTAGTGGAGATGATGAATGAGAACTACCTGTTGCACCATCACATGAACCTGAAGTAGACTGGGAATACGCTTGAGTCTTAGTAGCTACTATTTCCTCATATCTTGCATAATAAACATGTACGATAAGTATTTAAATTTATATTCAAGAAAAAGAGAAAAATAATTTTTTTAATGAAACTTAGGTGCTGTTTGGTTTGATGTTTTTCCATTTTCATTTTCCTATTTTCTGCATTTTCCCAGAAAAGCCGTTTGGGTGCTTATTTTTATTTTCCATTTTTGAGAAAACACGGGCTTGTTTTTAAGAAAAGGAGAAAATAATAAAAAATCATTCTCTCCCTTTGCCAAAGAATGCTCTAGCCCTCGTTCTCCATTTGATTTCGCGTGCGATTCCTCCCTTGGGTCTGTGGCTGTGGGTCTGCTCGGCTCTCTTCTTGCTTCTGCTTGTCTCCAGTTGCTTGTGTAATGTCATTGAGCGAAGTATTGGGGTACTAAAAGCAAGCTTTCCAATTATGAAGCACATGCCTAGCTATCCATTGTGGAGGCAACTTCTAATTCCTACCGCTTGTTGCACTTTACACGACTTTATTCGACACCATCACGCATTAGATACATTATTCATGGAATACAGTACAGAAAAAATGCTGATGCGCAATGATGAAGTGGATGGTGCAAGCGGGACCCAATTACAGTAGATGCAAGCCAAACAGCACAAATGGGACAAATTCGTGATGGCATAGCAGAACAAATGTGGAATGATTTTGATCAGAATCATGCATGAACTCTTTTGATTTTTATTTTGTTTAAAATTATGTATAACCTCTTTTGTCAATCATTTTGTCTAAAATCTTGCATAAACTCTTTTGTGAATGATTTTGTTCAAAATCATGTTTAAACTCTTTTGTGAATGATTTTGTTCAGTTATGTATTGTTTTTTTAAGTTTAATTTAACATATAAAAAATATATTTTATATTATACATACCTAACGTATTTTTCTATTTTCATTTTCAGCAAAACATTTTCCAACATATACACCAAATACATTCTCTGTTTTTCAAAAAATAGTTTGAAAACTGGAAAATGACTTCCAGCAAATGAAAAACAGAAAATAAAAAATTTTTTCCAAACCAAATACATTCTCTGTTTAATTTGCTACACGAGATCTCTGATCAACAAAAGTCTGATCATCATGAGCCTTCGTGTGGGTATATCTGAATAAGCGAGGAGCACTAGGCTTCTTACCCTTATTGTGTGTCTATAATTAAATATTTCACAAAGTAATAAACATAAAAATTAGAAATAATACCAATGCTCATTCGTGCTCACGCACATAACGAGATCCACAAGTGTATGTAGACATGCCACTACCCTTCCCAGCCCGCTCTGAGTAATGATTGCCACTCTATTTATCACAGCTCTTCCTATAATCCGGATCTTCCCATATGCTCAGCCACTCCTTGAAAACATGATCCGGGATACTCAAATCTTTTTCTTTCTTCTTCAACTATTTATCTTTGATCTCATACATGATGTCTTTATGCCGATTGACAGTATGTTTGTAGAACACACTTTTGACTATCTCCTTTGGTTGTGTCCACCTTTAAACTTTCTACAATTATAATTAAAATATTTTTTATTAGTGAACAAAAGATTATGTGTCAGTGACTTCTAATTATGTCCATTAGGTTTAAATGACTTCCTAAAAATTATTCTCGGAACCCTAGAAATTGAACCAAACGGCTCTAACTTCATTCTATAACCCAAAATTTAATAGCAAGTAAAAATAAATTAAGAAATTGATATATCATTAGTTAAGTTTGATATCTTACGGATTATTAATTGTCAGATCAAACTGAGTAATAGGGAGAGTCTCGTTTGTAGGGTGCTCTAAGGAAGACTCTCCAATATCTCCATCTTTTCCCTCTCCCTTTCACGTCTTTTGATCATTCATCAAAATCTTAGGACCATTATGTGGATCAGTCTCTTGATGCTGTTGCTGTGGTACATTAACAACCTTCTCTGTCTGCGGTGGCATCTCATCCACCCCTGACTCTCTACCTGGATCGGGCATACCTGAGGCCTTGCTGCCTATACCAGAACTGGTATGACCTTGTAACGTGCTGTCTCTACCTCGTCCACGTGCCATATCTGTTAAAAATAATAAACAGCACATTATTGATTAGTAAGCTTCAAGTAAAATACATAAGGCAGTGAAAAAAATGAAATTGATTAACAATTAAAATAACATAAAACTCATTGTCTACTCATTATCATCATAATCATCCAAATCTGGTTCGTCTTCTTCTTCAAATATAGTAACATCATTTTCAAACACTTCTTCATCACTTGTTCCTTCCTCATGATTAATTAAATGTTCATCAACATCTACATCTCCACTTGTATCCATCTCAGAAGATGTGATTAAAAAGACGTCTTCGTCCCCCACCACAGCTTCGATTATAACATCATTGTCATCATTTTGAAAAGCTAGTTCTATGACATCAATACTTGGGGATGTGGGGATGTCAATTTGAGCCCTTGCTTTGATCTTGCACACATCTTTCCAATCCTTTCTAGGAATGGTCTGACCCAAATATTCACAATAATAAAATTGTGATGCTTGTACTGCTAAGAAAAAAATTTCATACTTGTTGAATCATTTTTTATCATGAACATCGATAAGTTTATATCGAGGATGGTCAACAATACTGATATGTGGTGTTGGGTCGAACCATTCACATTTGAATAACACATTTTTTTAACCGAGAGGGCTTCAAATTCTAACTCAATCACTTCGACCAGAATCATGTAATAGTCAGATTTGGTTTCATTGTATATGGATCCTTTAATGCATACCCCCGTATTATTTGTTTCCCGGTAACTACCATATGATTTAATGTGAAATTTAAAACCATTCAAACAGTAACCTTTGTAAGTTCTAACCTCTCTTAGGGGACCTCTTACTATACTTCGATGGTAATGAGTGGAAATTTTATTTGCGTGATTATTAACGTGTAATTGGAAATTCGTGGATTGTTGAGATTACAATTATAAATTTGTATTAGAACATTATAATTATTTTGTGATTTTCATGTTTAGTAAACATACGTATTTTTCAAACAATGATGAAAATTCTTACTCCGTCACGGCATTGATAACTTCCTCATTCATATTTGGAAACTATTTATGTTTTTTTGTAACAAATTCACTAAAAAAAGAAATAAGAAAAAATGGATACATTTATAGGAAATAGTAAATTAAGATACTAAATAGATCTCATTTAAAATTTAGGAAATACTTACTCTATGAAAGGTTAAATATCTAGATAATTCAGTAGGACATATAGATGAGCTGTAGTATATTCATTATCTGCTAGATATCATTTCCCTTCAGCACCAATTGCTTTACCCGGAGGCTTGAAAATTTCAAACATACAATTATCAACAATGTCATCAAGATAAATCTCATTACACTTTTCTTTAAGTGGAAGAGTTTGATCTCCTTCTTTAATATAGAATGATGTGAATTTGGCAGCCTCATCCATAATATAACCAATTGATATAGAACCCTCAACCCGAGCCTTATTCATTATTGAATGCTTTATTTCCTCAAGTATCTATAAAAAGATTATTGAATATTACAAATCATTTTTATGTGTGTGTATATATAGGAAAAGAATTGGTTGAGTGAATTAATATTACCTTTCTATAGGATACACCTAATGATAATAGACTGGACCAACAATCCTAGCTTCGTAAGCCAAGTGCACTTCAAGATGTTATATTGAGTCAAAAAAACTCGGAGGAAAGATTTTCTCAAGATTGCATAAGATAATAGAAATTTTTTCATCCAGATTCCTTAACTCCTCATCAATCAAAGAAGAAGAAGTCAGTTGCTTGAAAAATAAAGAAATCTCAGTTATTGGCTCCCATATTCTATTTGGCATGAATTCTCAAAGAGCAATTGGTAACATTCTTTGCATGAATACATGACAAGCATTACTCTTCATGCCAAACATCTTAAATTTGTTCGCATCCACACATCTCCCTGAATTAGAAGCATAACTATCTGGAAATCTAAGTTTTTTTACCCACTCCAACACATCCTTATTCTGTGATTTATTTAGAAAAAATGGCACATCAGGATATTTACTGGTGACAAAATTTTGTGTAAATTGAAGATGACGATAATATTTATTCAACTCATCTCTTGACTTGTACGTGTCCTTAGTTTTTCCTAGAATGTTAAACATTGTATTAAAAATATTGTTAAACACTTTCTTCTTGATATACATAATATCAAGATTGTGCCTAAGCAAGTATCCATGCCAGTAGGGCAAATCCCAGAAAATACTTTTTAAATTTTACCCACAAGTCTTAGTTATAGTTGCATTCACAACCTCAGCATCAACATCTATCACCTTCCTCAACTCTCTATTATTCAAATCCTGCAGAATTTCTTCCCCAGATCTAACCCCCAGGAATTGTTTAGTAACCTTTCTATTCTTAATGAAGTCTTTGGTGTTACGTCGATACGGATGATTAATGGGCAAAAACTTCTGATGGTTGTCGAATAATGACTGTTTTTCACTCTTAATTAATCTAAAAGCATCAAAATCTTCCATACAATATGAACATACCAACATACCAGCTGTACTCCACCCAGACATCATAGAATACACTGGAAAGTCATTTATGGTCCACATGAAGGTAGGGCGCATCTGAAAATTTTACTGTTTGGAAATATCATAAGTTTGAACCCCAACACCCCCAAAGACTTTTCAACTCTGCTATCAATGGCTGCAAGAAAACATCTATCTTCCCCTTTGGATTCGTAGGCCCCGGTACTAACATAGTCAAAAATATAAATTCCTCCTTCATACATAAGTTTGGAGGCAAGTTATACGGCATCACCACCACAAGCCACAAAGAATATTACTATCCAGATTGACCAAATGGCTAAAAACCATCAGCAAATAAACTCAACCTAACATTTCAAACTTCAGAAGAAAAATCAGGGAAACACCCATCAAAATGTTTCCAAGCAGAGGCATTAGAGGGATGATACATCTTACCATCCTCCATATGATGATATAAATGCCTCCTGATTTCATTAGCTGTTGTGGTTGATGCATACAATTTCTGCAATCTAGGTGTTATTGGAAAATTGTGCATCTTTTTATACGGCACCTTCAACTTCCATATATACAATCTATTTCCAAAACCCCTAACCTTTTTCTTGTACTGAGCATGCCCACATATTTTACAACTGTTAAGGTCACTGTCATCACCCCAGTATGTCATACAGTTATTCACACATAAATGAATGACCTATATGATTTTTTTTTATATTTATACATATAATTATGTTTAGGTATAGATATAGTAAAATACTTTTTTATATTATACTATATACAAATATAGTTTAAATATAAGCTGTAAATTTAATATTTAATATAATTATGCATAAAACTTTTAAAGTTATACACATAGTAAGATACAATTATTTATAGTTATATATTATTTTACATATAATATATATAGTTATAAATAGTTATATATAATAAAATACATAGCTGTGAAACCCGGACCGACCCGACCGATCCAACAGGAAAAACCAGGGATCGAGCTGGGAATTGGTCCAGTTGAACCGGAAAAACTGGGGAGAGCAAAAAACCAGGATAAAACTGGCCACCCACTGGTTGAACCAGTAAGCCGGTTGACTCGGTGCCAGGTTAACCGAGATGACCCGTCCAATTTTTTTTTCTTTTTTTTTGATCATGCGGCACCATTTCTGAAAAAATTACACAATTTTTCAACTTTTTATTTTTTTTAATATTATTAATCAAAATAATTCATTTCCTATGCTTACTGAGACTTTCAATATTGTTGGCACCCAAGGTAATTTTTTTTAAATTTGTGTGTTATTTTATTTTGTTATATGTATTTATTTATTTTAAGTTAAATGAGTTATTTTTAAAAAATTTTTATGACAACGATTTAGGAGTGGATATATTCAGAGCAAGTGATATTTGAAGTAGACATTCAAGTAATTCATCTTTACTACTTCGAGATGGAGATGACAATGTCCAATCTAATATAACTTGCTAACCGTCTAATTTTATTATTATATGAAGTATGAACTTGATTATGTATTGGATGTATCTCTTTAATGTGTATTAGATGTTTCTTTTTAATCTTATTACTCAATGAAAATTAAGTTTTATATATAAGAAAAAATATATATTTTATTTTATATATTGACCGGGTCTATCCCTCCGGTTGAACCTCTGACCCTTTGACCATCTCCCCTCCCCGGGTCAATACCCTCGGGCTGGGTCTAAAACCCTTGATAAAACATATAGTTATATATAGATATATTCATACAAGTAGTTATCAGTGGTTATACATAAATATAAACAACATTATAAAAAATATTTTGCTTTAATTATATTAATAGATAAACATATGAACAGTTACAAATATAGATATATATAATTATATAGACATTTATTTAGTTATACATATATTTATATATAGTTATACACATATAATTTAACATAATGTTGTGTGTTGTTATACATGTAATTATAAATATTGTTACATGTGGTTATACATATAGTTACACATATAGTTAAACTTATATTTATACATGTAGGTTTATATATTTGTTAATTTAATTTTATATAATTATACATATAGTTATGTATAGGTATACATATAGTAAAATACTTTTTTATATACTAATATATACAAATATATATTAAATATAAGTTATGAATTTAATATTTAAATATAATTATGCATAAAACTTTTAAAGTTATACACATAATAAGATACAATTATTTATAGTTATAAATATGTGTGTAGTTAAAGATATAATTATATATAACATTTATATAGTTATACATTTAGTAAAATTTAATTATATATAGTTATATATTAGTATACACATAGTATATTTTTTATTAGAAATATAGTTATATAGAATTATACATATAGGTATAAATTATTATATAGTTACAAATTAGTTATGTATAGTTATAGATATAGTTATAAAAATAGTTTACTTTATTATAAATATAGTTATAAATACTTTTATATAAAATGACATATGATTACATAATTAAACACGTGTATCTATATATTATTTGTGAATAAAATATTTTTTTAAATGTTACTTAAATATTATTATATTTAAATATATCACTTTTATAAATAATATATAGTATATATATCACATTTATATAAACATTATAAATATTCTATATTTATATAAAAAATAATATGTAATATAAATATTTACAAATTTGTATAATCATTTAAAATTACATAATTATTATATTAAAAAATATATAATGGATAGTTTAATGTTAATTTTGTATAGATATTTATAAACATTAATACATATTTATATATAAAATTATATGTTTATACACACATTTTAATGTGTATTTATAATATAATACGTTTATATATATTAAAGTATAGGCATTTATACATAATGTCATACGATTATATATTTTTTGAAAATTTTTAAAATATTAAATAGTAGATGAACAAATGTTAAACATTAGATAAACCATTAACATTAAGATTATTCGGATGCAAACATCATATAATTGAAATCAAAATCACTAAAATCCTAAAAATATAAATAGTTGATGAACAAATTTTAAAAAATGAAAAATTTTAGTTTAATTAATTGTGTCGAGTCAAAATCATGTTAGTTTAAGTGAAATCGAAGCACAATTTAAGAAATTATGAGGGAAAAAAAACCTAATACCCGAATATACTAAAAAACGAAATTCTGGATGTCTATATATAATTCAGAGAGATGGAGATGTGTATAAGCAATTTGAAGGAAAAGAACAAAGAAAACTTGCCAAAATTCAGAAGAAATATCAAATTTATGTGATTTTGTGATTATAGTCGGCTCTGATTTGGAAAAATGACGGAGTTTCGATGATTTTAGGTTATAATGACTTAGCAAATAATTTTCAAATCAAAAAATTAAAACATTGAATTACCAACCAAAATTATGGTCGGTAAAAGGTCGATGAGAACAAATTTATAAGTATTTAGAAGTCTAATTTACCGACCAATTTTAATGGTAATATGTTATTGGTCATTAAATGGTCGTTAAATGGTCAGTAATTAGTCGATAATTTTTATTTGCTATTTTAATCCTAATTTACTAACCAATTTCCGACCAAAAATATTTGATCTGGAGATATGGTCGGTATTCAGTCGTGAAATGTTTGGTAATTACCGACTTAAATATTCGATCAACAGTTGGTCGGTAATTATGACGTTATAAATATATATGATAACCGCTTTACCGACCATTTTTTATGGTTATATATTTTTGGTTGTTAAATGGTCGGTAATCTTTCAGGAATATTTTTCGCTAATTCCCTCCTAATTTATAGACCATATTCCCGACCAAATATATTTGGTCGGGAATATATGGTCGGTAGTTGGTTGGAAGTATTTTTTTTCTGATGTGCCTCTTTGGATCTCTAAATTGATCATGAATTGGACAGTAATTACCAGCCTATATATTTGGTCGGGTAAATGTTCAGTATGTACGAAGCCATAAATAATTTGAAAGAATACTATACTGACCAATTATAATGATAGGTCATTAAATGGTCGGTAATATATTCGATAACCACTCTACATATTGATTTCCGACCAAAAACATTTGGCGGTAATTATAGTTGGTCTTTGGTACGAAATTTGGTCGGTAAAATTTTTTTTCGATACCCTTTTTTGGTCGCTAACTAGTCGTATTTTGGATAGCAATTACCGACCAAATTTTTTGGTCAATATTTCGGTCAGTATTATCGTAATTTTTAGTAGTGAATGGAGAAGTAACGAGTATCAAATGTCTAGTATTTCAAATACATTGGCTCTATATTAAGTAAATAGGAGATCAATGAAGATGTATCTCATAGGATTAACATTGAATGGACAACTATTCTTTCAAATTAGAAGATATATAAAGAATATATATTAAAAATGAATTTTTAGAATGAAGTGAATTTTGGGCAACCAAGAAGATATATAAAGATATATAAACATTGAATGTCGAGTATCAAATGACTAGTCAAGATTTATAGTAGTAAATTTTGGGCAACCAAGAAGATATATAAAGATATATAAACATTGAATGTCGAGTATCAAATGACTAGTCAAGATTTATAGTAGTAAATTTTGGGCAACCAAGAAGATATATAAAGAATGAAGATAATAAACATGAGAATGATAAGATAAATATACTTTCAAATTAGAAATAATAGAATTAAAAATAAAATTATTAGAAATAAAATTAGAATAACTATTATAAAAAAATGAAGAAAAAAGAGAATCACATGAGATGATTTAGTCATGTACAACATAAAACTCATAAGGTTAAAAGATAAGACACCAATTAGAAAGTGTGATGCTACCGCCTACCGGGATGGAAAGAGAATAGATAACAAGAGATAGGTTTAGGAAGAATTGGGTAAAAGTTGTAAATAATGATTTAATAACTAAAGGATTAAAAGTGTACTTACTTTTTAACGGGAAAATTATGTTTTGGGGTGCTCGCCCAGAAAAATTTAAGAATTTAAAACTTATATTTTTAAGTTTCAAAAAAAATCACCAAAATCTAAAAATATTTAAATATAGTGCACTATATTATGTTTATATTAAACTACACTCGCCCTCTTTCATTGGCCATCGCCCTCTCCCATCGAGCTCGATGGAGCTCGACGATGAGCTCCATCGATCTCCTGGAACTCATGGTCGAGCTCTTGGAGCTCGACCGAGAGCTCCTTTGAACTCCAGGAGCTTGGCGTCATCCTTCATCGAGCCCATAGAGCTCGAATGACGAGCTCGATGGAGCTCTCAGTCGAGCTCTAGAAGCTTGGCATCGAGCTCCGTCGATCTTCAGGAGGTCGATCAAGAGCTTTGTCGAGCTCTTGGAGCTCGACCAAGATCAACGTTGAGCTCCTGGAGCTTGACGACGAGCTCCTGGAGCTCAACGACGAGCTTGATGGAGCTCTCATTCGAGCTCCTTCGAGATCCAGTAGCTCGATTGAAAGCTCAACGACGACTCCACAAAGGAGCTCGTGGAGACAGGCAGGGGGAGAGGGGTGGGAAGAGAGGGGCGAGAGGTGAGGGCGATGGGCGAGGGGAGACAGGCAAGGGCGAGGGTCGATGTCGTGGGCGAAGGCGAGGGGCAAGGGCGAGGGGCAAAAGCATGGGTAAGGGTAGATTATGACTTAAAAAATTGGGTGCACTTATTTTTAATTTATTTTTAGTTTTGTGACTTTTTAAAAAATATCAAAATATTAGTTTTAAAATCTTAAAAATTTTTGGGGAAACACCCTAAAACATAATTCTCCCATTTTTAATCAAGTAGATTGAAAATGTTGGATTCAACTAATCTCAAGTATTTGAGACAAAATTTAATTAATTATGATGATAATAATAGTATTTTATTAATACACAAGCCCAAACTTTTCAAGTAATGATGCTAGAAATGAATAGTAAAAATAATTCTATGATAAGTTATCACAAAAAAATAATTTTAAATACAAAAGTTATGAACTCTCTAACATAGGTAGTTAATAACTATGATCCTCTGGCTGACTTTGTTTGCATTAGAAATAACTTCCATAATAGTAGAGGTGTCAATCATGTCGGGCCAGCCAGGCCTAGCATGGGGGGCACAGCACGATTCGGCCATGCTTGGGCCCGTGTCGGGCACACCCTCGGCCCCGGTCATGCCATGCCGAGCCGAGAGAATTCGGTATGCATGACGTGCCAGGCACGACACTCGAGCCTATCACGGGGGCACGACACAAGTGACCACACACCGAGCGTGGTCATGGTGAGCAGACGCCCGATGGGCAAGGCTAGCCAAGCCCCAAATGGGTGACGGCGACACGGAGGCATGGCGGCATGTTTCTAAACCCTAATTTTTTTTATAAATTAGGGTGTTGGCCTAGCCCGAACCGGTCCGAACCCGATGGATTTTGGGTCGTGGGCCCATGCCAAGCGTGACCTCATCTATTCGTGCCAGGCCAGGCACGGCATAATACGCTAACCACCCAGCACTGAAGCACGATCGAGCTGCCTAAAACCGTGACGGGCCAACCCGGCATGGGTTTGACACCTCTACATAATATAAAAAGTTAGCATATTGAAAAACTTTCATTAGGAATGGTAAGAGATTTTATTTTACCCCTCAAAATTTTACTAAAATTCTCAATCCCAATAATATTATAGGAGGATGAACATATGCATAAGAGAGATTTTTCCCACCTAGGTTCATAGAATCCATGACATTTTTTCCATGACTATAACTCCTTTATTCCAGAGATCTTTTAAATTAAACATGGAACATTGAAAATGATTTCAAGTCTACATTCCAAGAAATCATTACACACATTCAGAATCTATCTATAGACTATTAAATGACTTTTAGAATGAAGATATCTTACATGAAACCTTCAAATTGAGTTTGCCAATATAATGTAATTTTTTTTTAAAAAAAAATAAAAGCCTATTAGCCTGGGTGTTCCTCACTAAAAAGGAATGAAACAAATATATCTCGACATGCTTTAATCTAATTTTCATCTCCATTAATATTCATTTGTCCACATATTCATACTAAAATACATGCCACGAGTATATAAAAACAAAAAAAAAACTTCATTTTTGTAATATGATAGATGGCATATGTGCATATATAAAATTATTCATCCATGTGCATATGTGCATGCCACAAGGGTTTGTACTCGCTTGCAGTTGAAAATTTGAGGTGAAGGTTCAATAAAGTAGTTTGAATATATGCATATATGTATTTTTCTTTTTGAAATAAAAAATATAAATGACTTTAATTTTTAAAGTTACTAAAAAGCAAGAGTTTTCTTGTCAAAGATCATTTCAGATTTTTTGGAAAACTCATTTTACAACAATTTTTTTCAAATTATTATAAATATCTTCTTAAACCTTAGAGAATCAATTGCATTGTGTCTCAATCATTTCAATCCCCCATATGATCCTTTAATATATATATTTATTTTGCATCAAATTCATTGTCTTCAATACATTTACATATTTTATTTTATTTTATTTTTGATAACACATAGTCTTGTAGGTAATAGTAATTCTAATTTGTACTTTTATTTATCCTTTTCATTTTTTGATTATTCTTTTTGATTATTTTTAATTTTCCACATGCTTTCACAAAAAAAAATGATAAATTATATTTCTTGGGAAAAACCTAGATGGGCTTCATGCTCAAACAATACTCATCTTCCTGCATGCCTATCTAAAATAACAAAAAATTACATTGATTACATTTCTAGCTCTTAACTAATTTCATAATTTCTTTAATATATTCAATTTTATTCATTTGAATTAATTATCTTATACAATTATTTGTGGTTATGATACTTTCATATACTTTCACTTAAGCAGTAGTTCACCTGAATTTTACTCGTATGTATTTTTATTTTGATTGTATTCCTGTGTAATTCAATACACAATGAGTTCTAATTTTTTTGCTTTTTTATTTAATTTTGTGTTTTATTTGAGCTTTTTTTTTTCTATATTGGCTCATATTCTTAGTAGGGTGCCTTTATTAACATGTTTGCTTTTCACCAAGGCAAGCCAAACTTTCTTCTCTCTTATTAATCTAATTTCCCTACTTCTTCATCCAAAATGTAGCATATGACATTGTTTTCATAAGTAAATCAACCTACTTAGGAATTATCTTCTTGCATCTAACATTTAAATTTATGGACTTCTCATTTTCTTTATATAAATATTCACTTGGGTAATGCATTCCTCCATGCTCATATATAGGTGTCAAATGGGACGTGTAGGGCTAGTATGACCCACTTTTTTAGGCCTATACGGGCATGAGTGTTGTGCATGGCATGACATGGTTCACTAGAGGACAGGCTCGGCATGGCCCATAGCCCGAAATCAGCCCGATTTTGGGCCAAATCATGCCGGGAATTGGGGATACATGTGCTCCCCAAATTCGAGCAGGCACTCTCGCTGACCTGCTTGACTCATTGTGTCGCTCATCAGGCATCGCTATGTCGGCCATCGCCGTGTTGAACATCAAGTGTCACCCATCACTGCGTCGCCCATCGCCACGTTGCTTGTCGGGCGTCACCCATTTCCGCATAGCCCTTTGGGCATTGCCAATCACCGCGTCGTGCCTGGGTCGTGCCTGGCACTACACGTGAGCTTATTTTCCTCAGCATAGCACGATATGATTCATGTTGAGAGTACGCCCAGCATGAGCCCAAGCACGGCTGAACCGGGCCAAGCTCTATGCTCTTACTCATATATATTTATATTCAAACATTTGAATATTTATGGTAAAAACACCCATTATCCCATACTCATCTCCTCTTCCTATTTTATAATCAAAGCCCTTTGCACTTAGAAAAGAATCCAATAATGCTTAAAAAAAATTATATTTGTATACAATCTCACCTTGTATGAGAAAAGATGAAAGAAGAAAGTAAGAATTTTCAGAAAATTAATAAATAGAAAAACCTAACAGTTGTATACACAAATCGATTAGCAAGAAAAAAGTTTTGATGCTGATTCTTGTTTGGCCTAGTAAATGATATGAAACATGTGGTAGAATATTACTTTGGGTAAGCGAACTTTAAGGGGCTTCAAGTGTGAGATTGTTGTGCGTCAAGTCCCACATGTCTCAATTGTTTTTAAACACCTTTTTCTTTCCTATAAATGAGTTCCATCATTCTTTTACCATCATCTCAGTCCAAAGTGACAATATCTTGTATATTCTTCACTTAGGTATTTTATTGTATTATTTCATTCTTATTTGTTTTATATTTTCAATTAAAATTATTTATATAAGTTTTTTTTTGTTTCAGGCCATAATTTCAAATTATCACATGATAACTGAAGTATAATAGAATAATTTATGAAAGAAAGTTTCTAGGAATTATAATATATTAATTGAAGCAATAAAAAAAATGAAATAGGAAGGGGATAGGCCACTTATATGACATAAATATGTTTTTAGGGGTGTTAAGTTTTTAAGGGATATTTACACCCTTACTTTTCTTCACATTATAAGTATGAAATAATTAATAATGTAATAGAATCAAAAAGTGAAAACTAGATAATAACTCAGAGTCTAATCATTAGAGAATTTAACTAGAACATTGATAGAAAACAAATTATGAGTTTCATAATGAACATGCTAGTGTTTGAGGTAAAATGGGTTTGAAATAAGTCATGAGTTATAAAAAAAATTACAAAGTGGAGATAAAGAAAGTGCATGTGACTTGCCCTAAGAGAGAAATACAAAACTTCTAGGACAACTAGATTTTGTTCAAAAAATATGGTTGTCATGCGGTGTTTTTGCTCAAAACACCATGGTAAGGAGTAATAATGCATATAAGTGAGAGCATGGGAGAATGTAGCATTAGATAGTAAAAATAGAATCAAAAATCATGAGAAAGAAAGTTTATATTAATAGTTGTAGGAGCATTCCAACTTTTCTCCTAGAACTACCATAGGAGGATATAATTAGACAAAATAATGTCATGATATATTTTTGTGAATCATGGAAAAATGATGCTTGAGTTGCTGCTGCCATTTTAGAATGAATGCAAATTTAAGTAAGCACAGAAAATTTAGAAAGGTGAATGTAGGCAAGAAGTTTAAAGATAAAGTATGAAAAGTGAGAAAGCAAAATGAGAGCTTAGGAAACTTGTGATGCTACATATGTGAGTTGTAGTAAGAATGTTCATTAGGCTAGAAAAATAACTTGGATTATTTTTGGAAAAAAAATCAAGTGACAAGGTAAGTTTGTATATATTTAGATGTTAATTGAAGAGACAAAAAGGATCAAAAAAGCAATCAAAAAGTGATAATATGATAAAATCAACAATGATTCTTAACTTTGGATAGTCTAAGTAAAGACTACTAATAATGCTAGGAAATTAGAGTTTTAAATTTTTAGCTCAATTTCATAAAAAAGAATGAGAATTTTTATTTTGAGTATTGACACACACATAGTTTCATATTTAATTTCTTTTTAGTTTTAAATTGTATCAATCCATGTGTGGTAATACTAGAAATGATAACATTAGAAATGAAATTATTATAAAAACAATTAAAATAACTCCAAAAGATGGCAAGATAAAGATGGATTGCTTGAGATAGTTTTGTCATGTCCAATACAAATCTTATAATGCAATGGTTATGAAGTGTGAGACAATAAGAGTGGAAGGAAAAAAAAATTTGAGGTTGGCCTAAAAGAAACTAGGAAGAAATTATAAATAAAGATTTAACAATGAGTAGAGATAAGGCTTTATTGATGATGATGATGATTTAACAGAAATTGAGCTATTATAATGTAAAGAGTGGGGTTGGCTTGTGATGATTATATATATATATATAAAAGATCAAAAATAGAACAAATGAGTTTTTGTAGAGAGTTACAAAATTGGAAACACAGAGAGCAAAGAAAGGGAAATCAAAACATACACACACACACACACATAACACAAGATTAAGAATTATGAAGAGCAAGAATAATTTTATTTTGTATGGCTTGAATTCAAAACAAGGGAAGTGAAGTTGCATGTTACAAATACAAAAAATACACAAAATGATAGAGAGCCACATGAAGAGAGTAGTTTCGAGATAATGACATATATAGAGAAAATAAACTCAGATACATGAGAACTTTAGAAAAAAAATGCAAGAAGGGGCAAAAGGCATAGACACAAGAAGAATGCAACAAAAAAAAAGTGCTCTAGTGAAGAAAAACATGTGACTTATAAAGCATACATAAGGAATATATGAGAGGAATACAAAGAGTTACAAAGAAATGTGATAGAATAAGAGAGAAGAGAAACAAAATAGGCAGTCACACCAAGTTAAGGGAGACATAATCGTGTGAAGGATTTTGGAAAGGTTAAGATGAGCATATCTAAGTGGAATGATGCTTGTTCAATAATTTGAATTTTGAAAATTTGAAATTTATAATCTGTTAGTAATATATGAATATATTATTTACCTTGCAAAACCCAAAGAACTAGTGTTTTTTATTAGAGTTATTCTTGCTTCATTAGCATAGGAATATATTTAAACTAAATTAAAAACTATGAAAAGTTTATTAAATTTGGATACTATATGTTAAATTCGAAATATAATTTAATAGGAAATATTTGCTAATATAATAGGAAATAAAACATAAAATAATTCACTAATTCTAGCATAGGTCATTATATATTTGTTCACCACACCATGTACCAACTTTTTTGGGTTATTTGGTGAGTTTTTTCTTATTTTGTGTGCACTTATTCTAGAGATTTTATAAGATCCTTATTTGTAGAGAAATTGACAAATATTAGTAAAATCATAGTGATTTCGGTGGAATTAGTAGACTCAGTGGAGAAAAAGTTTGGAGAGAAAAGTGATTTAGATTCATGACAATTCCTTTTATAGAATTATTGGAGAGAAAAATAATTAAAATATTTTTGTTTTTAATATTCATTTTAATTATTTATTAGTTTTTTTTATAGAATTATAAATTACAAAATAAATTATGAGTAAGACAAATATAATTTAAATAATTTATTTTTAAAAACAAAAATATAGACTTATAAAAAAAGCAAAACATTAAAAAAATTATTATTTAGAAATATATTTTACTTTGATTTTGAATAAATTTAGATTTTGCAAATATATTTTAAATAATATTCATCTTATTAATAATAGTTTATTAATTTTTTTTTTCATCGTTATTATAATATCTAGCGATGTAATTATTTATATTGAATTTAAATGACTTATAATTATTAAGATTATTATAACTTAATATTATATTTCTTGAATAGTTGTGGCATCCTTTCTTGTCAAAACTTTACAAAGAATAGTTGTGGTCTTCTGTATATACTATAATTCTTCAACCAAGTTGATACAATGATTTTATACAATATAATAATAGTTGGAATAATATTTTTTGGAGTCACGACTAAACTATCTTGAAAATACTTCATGATCATGATATTATTTTCTCATCATAGCAGTCACGTACCCCACTAGTAGAAATAGTCATGATAATTTTTAGAACTATGACTTATTCGATATAGAGTCAAAATAATAAGTGTTTTGAGTTATGACATAATTTTTTATAATGACTTTTTGTTCCAAAGAGCATTACTCTAGTTGTGACCATAAAGAAAATATGAAAGTTATGGCTAATTTTAGAGCCATAACTATGTTATAAAGATTAATTGTCTCAATCATGGTAATTCTAGTGCTATGATATTTTGCTCAGAAAGATAATATCAAAGTCATGATTAATTTTAGTATTGTAACTTTATGTTATATAGATCAATTATCTCAGTCATAGTAATCTAAGTATTATGATACATTGCTCAAAACGCCAAGACCAAAATCATGTCTAATTCTAATGTCATAACTTTGTGTTATAAAGGTCATAGACATCCATCACAATCATTCATAGTGATGTGATATCATTGCTCTTCAGAAGATCCAAAGATATGATAAAGTCACGATCTCAAGTCTGTCTTGACTTCTAACTTAAATTACCACACATATCCATGAAGTTTAAAAGTGATACTTAGAAGAATTGAATAAAGAATAGAAAAAATGAAAGAAATTATGAATCACACATACCAAGAACCTTAGGAGATATAATTATAACTTTTATTTAGGGAAAATCCAATGTGAATGCAAGCAATCTTCAATTGGAATTAGGATTTTTACTTAGATTTTGGTATTCAATAAGAACCCTCAATCTATGAGATATCACTCATTTTATCTTGTGTGATTTCCTTCTCAATGTCTAGATAAAATAAGATCTAGGATTGGTGAATAATCTTGTGTTATGATGAATTAATAAATTTATGAGTTTATGTTTGTGTTTTGATGTTGAATGATATAGTTTCAAGTTAGAACCAAAATTTAGGAGTTTCATGGATATGTAGGTTTATGTCTGTCGGTTATGATAGATAATGACAAGTAAGCTATTGGACACACTCACTTAGTATGGTAACATTGAAGTTATAACACTTTTAATCTTAAATTGGGGATTAAGTAGAATATATAACTTAGGAGTTCCATTATAGTATGTGATTCATATTTTACCCATGTTAGACTATGATAGGTATGTCATAGGACATATGCAAGTGAGCAAGACTAGCATGGTGGTGACTTTCATATGTAAGATTCATACAAAGAAATATATTAATTATCATGAGTATGATACTTGCAAAGTATAAAGCATAAATATATTTAGTACTAGAATATTTCATGTCTTTAAATAATTAGATCTTAGAGAATAAAAGTGCATACTCAAAATAATTATTAAATATGGTTTACATATTTCCTAAAATATATAGATGTGAGAGTAACCCTTATGTAGAACCATATGTTACTTTGGTGTTGAAATACTGAAGAGACACTATAAGGAAATCATCCTTGGTAGTGATAGTCCAAGGATGATGTAAACCTTATATGCTAAGAAGATATATGAGCTTTTTCACACCAATCTACTCTTTTTCTAATGATCAAACATGATTATGACCAAATACTAGAGAAAAATCATCATACATATGGATGTGAGCCAATCGTAAAGTTTTAGTATCTTTCCAAAAACTAAGTACATTTATTTAAGTATCTTTCCAAAAACCAAGTACATTTATTTAACTCAAATAGCTATTAATTTATTATTAGTTGATCAAACTATCTACATAATCCTTATGAGATTGATATATAGACTAATATCCACTTTATTACTTATATGACTTGTAACCTTTTGGTACTAAGCTGATCCTCTCCCAACAAGGTTATGAGATTGTGTCGACTATGATAGTTTTATCATCCTTACAAAATCACAACAATATTAAATGCATCCTTAATTTTAGCTATCATATTACTTTTTTTGTTAACTTTTAATACTTGTTTTATCTTAATTTGGTTTAATATGTTTTATTATTTTATTTAAACATTGTAATTATTTAATTAAAGCTGGTTTTTTTATGTATTTTTTTTTTCACACATATTTAATTTTCATAGAGATGGTACTTAACTCACTTCTATTTTACTTATTAATCACATGCACTTTCAAAAGCTATAAGTATTTCACAATATCATTTGAAAACATTAATGCATTTTTGGTGTCATTGATTGATATTAGGATTAGTGAAATTTATTGTAGAAACTAGTTTTTATTGCATCTTTAATTATTTTAATTTTTTTTCTTGAGCATTGAAATTAACAAATGAATGAGTAGCAATAACATAAATTACTCTCCTTAGACCCTAAAATTGATCACACTTTTAGAAGGAAAAGAAAAGATTAATTCGCCATAGATGGAATTGATGAAATTATTGCACAATAAAGTTTTAATTCTCCTAATCAAACTATAACAATAGTTAATTCCTAAAACATAACTATAAGGAATTATGCCATCAT
Organism: Sapria himalayana; assembly: GCA_029783825.1. Lineage (NCBI taxonomy): Eukaryota > Viridiplantae > Streptophyta > Magnoliopsida > Malpighiales > Rafflesiaceae > Sapria > Sapria himalayana. Next base: position 226,416 of record JAREIK010003250.1, read on the forward strand.
AATCTTTCATGAGTTGAATCTGACCATCGTGAGACTATAAATTCCTATAGTTTGAGTTAAACTATAAGAAAATTTAGTGGCATACCCATGGAAGATACTCAACTTCATCTCTATTTGTTTATGGAAATTAGTAATTCATTCAACCAAGAATGTCAAACTGAGTAATGACATTATTTTTGTTCATCAATTTGAATAAAAAATACATTATGATGCATGGGAGATGATCAAAAAGTTATTATGAAAATGTCTACATCATAAGATTCCTCATTGGATTCAAAATGAGACTTTTTACAATGAACTTAATGATTAAACTTATATTGTGATGGATGCTTTAAGCAAATGAAATTCTTCTTGCCAAATGTTACAAAGAGGCGTGATTTTGGAGAGGATAACTAATAATAATTAGCATTACCTTGCTATATGGATGCTTGCAAGAAGAAGAGTTACTGTAGTGCATAAGGTTAATGCTCTAATAACCTTGATAATAAATGTTTGGGTCCTAGACCACAAATAGACAATTTAGTTGTATTATATTGTCTATACTATGGGCATGGGCATATAGCTGATAATTGTCTATCCAATTTAGATTCTATATGCTATATTTGAAATTATGATAAAGTATATAACTAATACTCTAACTATTACAATCTAGAATGAAAGCAACATCCTAACTTTTTTGGGAATAACCAAGTAGCATGTGCACGACCTTACTTGAATAGGATCAGTTCTATAGGTTGTACTGCATTATCATTTAAAAAAAATAATTAGAAAATGCTTTAGTTGTGCCATCTTTTTGTGTCACAACATTTTCCTCGCACGAGCATAATGATGACATAATATTTTCTGTGACATTCCATGACATGATGTTATAGAGGTGATTCAATTAAATTATCTACAAACTTTTCATCATGACTTAAAAGTAATTAAAACTGCTATAGTATTGATTTAAGACCCTTGAAGCATAAGGGACCCGAGGATATAAAAGATGGACTTAACAAGAAAAAGAAAATTAAGGAAAGAAATAGAAAGCAAAAGAAAGTGATGTACGACAATGCCACCCTGAGTAGGGAAATGGAAATAGAAGCCAAACACAAAACAAAATGTAATGGAAATTAAAATTAAGTCCTATATCCTAAATGCATGTTGCTTTTGTGGATAATGATTCAAGAAGATAATTTCCAAATTGCACCACTTGAATCCCTCCCTAATGTTATGCTACTTTTAGAATTCAGAGTTGGTTTATGTAATTGGGTATGATAAATGTGATTCATATTGAATGATTTGTGATTTTATGAAATATTAAATGTTTATGGATATGAGAGTATTTAAGAATGCCTAACCTAGGGTTTCACCAATCTATGGAAGACTTGTGTTGGCTGGGATAGATAATGACATGTAAGTCATAGGAAACATGTATTGGGACGTGCATCAATAGGAAGTGATAGCTTTCTAACCACCTTTTTCTTGTGATGAGTTCCATGGGTGATTTTGTTTGGTTGGCACAAGTTAATTGATGTAAGTATGGTACTGATGAATCCAAAAGTCCGAACACTATTATGACTATATATCATTATGTATTATTTAGAAGTACTGGCAGGATAATATAGATAAGCATATTTGAAGTAACTATTTAGGGGATTAGATGAATTGTTTAAAGGGAATAAGAAGTGTGAGGTTGCTAATTATTGGAGGTCTTGTATCTTTTTATTCGTCATCCTATAATTATGTATTACATTAACATAACACCCAAAGAGGAAACATCATGATGCACAAGGAAAAAAACTAACTCTAAAGTCTGAGTATCCTTTTGAGACTTAGTAAAATCAACTCTAAAATCTGAGTACTTTTTGAGACTTAAGTAAAACCACTCTAAATTCAGAGTATCTTTCTGAGACTTAGTTGTATCTTATTAATTTAAACAATTTAATTAATTCATTGAAACTCAATCAAAAGGAAATACAAATTTACATGGGATTAATATCTAGACTTATGTCCTTTTTATTAGTTCTATGACCTATATACTTGAAGAATGCAATAAGTGCACATAGAATATGCCTAATGAGTTCTTGGCGACATTGTGAAGAAACATTAAGTTTTTGGTATTTGTTTATTTTTTGGTACTATTACTAGAGATTGATTTTATTTTGATTGGGTAACTTTGAGTTGACCTAACTACTTGAATGGAAAGTAATTCTTGTTGGTAGTTGATTAGATAGCTATTTTATTTTGTATTTGTCTATTTTTTTTGTAGCCATAAAAATTATATGAAAAAAAAATTTGAGACTGAGCCAATAATGCTTGACTCAATTTAGAAAGGACTAGGAGATAATTATTGAGATAGAGATGATAGAGAAACTATGGAGAAAATTATAGTAATAGATACAAAAAGAGAGGCGATGAATAAGATGTCCAATAACTTTTTACTTATCGAACCCATGGTGATTATTGGAGGCTATTACAACTTTGTTAAGATACCTAATTTTTAGGATTAAGTAATATCCCAAAAGCTCATTGGGGTGAGAGTCTCTCATCCAATATAATTCCACAAGTATAAAAGCCATACAAGTAGAAAATGGACATTTATCTAGATAATGATCCCACAAGAATTATGTAGGTAGTTTGATCAACTAACAATTATTCAACTATTACTCCAGTCATAAGGATCAAACTAAGGTTTTGGCATGACTCTTAGATCCTATAATTTATCTATTTCATTATATATAATTGCATGTCTAAATTTTCAATTATTATAGTGCATGGTTACAAAACAAAAGCTGGATTATTGTAAGAATGCTCTAGTGCCCTACTAGCATACATGGTAATCATTTATTGGGCCCTCTCCAATGGTGACCCTCTCATAGTTGTCATCTTGATACTTTACTACCAAAATAATAAATCTACTATGAGGGTAATTCACAAGTCCATATCTTTTAGGTTACTCATCAACTCTCCATAATAATTACTTCATATGTGCATTCTTAATCTTGGACCTTACATATCATAAAAATGTGAATTGATGTGATATTAATAACATTTATACTTTTGACTTCGTCAGAACCATATTCATGCCAATTAACTTAAACCTTCTCTCAAACCCCATTGGTGGTAGTTATATGATATAATATAGTTGGTAGGGCTATCACTACCTTACTACTTATTAGTCACCTCCACTTGTGCATGTCTTATGACATATATATCATCATCCACTATTATGACGCGTGACACATCTACTAAAAGTAAAACCCTCGGTAAAATATTTTATAAAACTCTCACAGCAATTGAGAGTCAGTTCAAATAAGATATGCACAATGGATTAGCTTATAAAAGTATTCTTACTTTTGGTTTCATAAGTATTATACTCACAATGATTAACCTTATCTCAATTTCAAGTTTTTATGTAAAGGTTTATCTTGCATGACATGATCAGAAGATCTTTTACTTCCTTACTACCGCTATACATGAGTGTGCCTCATAGCTTACCTATTATCATCAACCATGATAACACATACAATCTTACTAGTAGTAAAATACTAATTTTAGTTCTAAATAAATATCATATCAATCAATAACCAAACTATAACACAACCCAAATATAAAATTAATCAATTATATTTATATCACACATAACAAAATACAATAATCATAGACCTCAATTTAGCCTGATATTGGGGAGAATTTCACATTAGATAATTTGAAATACATCTTGGAAAATTTTGAGTTCCCAATGATAGCACTTAGAAGAATCTAGGGTTCAATATCATAAACTCTTAATTCTCATGTAGTATGCCTCGGATATACCTTAAGTGGGTGTTAGAATCTGTGCCTCTTAAAGTTAAAGCTTCTGTCTTGCATCATCTCCTTGCTTGTAGATCCCTCTTGGGTATTAGGTCTAAGTCTTTGTTTTATAGTCACTTGTTTGGATGCATTTTTTCAAGTTGGAAGTCATGGTATTGAGAAATGACTTTGGCTTTAGTTTTTCCTCTCAATAACATAAAGTCATGATACTATAAATAGTCATGGCTTTGATCTCTTTCTTTTATTAGTTTTCCATGGCACTAGGAATAATCATGGCTCATGCATTTGTCTTCTATAATACAAAGTTGTGCCGTTAGTAATGACCATGCCTCATGTATTTTTTTTTATAATACAAAAGTCATGGTGCAAAAAATAATCATGATCATATTTTTCCTCTATAACCCAAAATCACAACATTGGGAATTGCCATGGCTTTGGCTTTTTCTCTAGAATAAGAAGTCATGGCTCTAAAAATAACCATGACTCAAGTAAATACTTTTTATAACTCTTTGTAGCCAAAGTCTTGGTACTGGAGAATTACCATTACTTTTGCCTTAGTTTTTGTGGCTCTTGAAAGTGAAAGTCATGACAATGGAGAATGTCATGGTTTTTATCACTAATGGGTTACTTGGTACTATGATATAAAATTAATATCTTAATCATTTAAAGTATTATTGAGCTAGTGTATCTATGACTCCAAGAAAGTTTTACATCCAAAAATATATATTATATAGTAAAATAATAATGTCAAAGAGGTGGTAGAGTCATAACGTATGAAGATTGTCATGACTAATTATCTAGAGTTCTGCCAAGAAAGAATGCCAAAACTACTCTATATACCCTTGAAGGTGTAACTAAGTCATATTATATAAAATATTATGGCTTTACATGACTTTTTACTATCCACCACTTAATATTCCTAACAAGTCTTACACTTCACACATAACTACTCAATTTCACTAATATTCATCATAAATAGTTAAAACTAAAATTTTATGAAATCATTCTATTTAAGACATTTTTCATGCAAACATACCAAGAATAAGCACCAAAATAACTAATAATATTCAGTATTTAGCATACTAACAGAGGCCAACATTAATGCATAACTACTTTAGGATTTGATGCAATATATTCAAGCAAATTACTTTGAATTAAAGCTAAGTCTTAAGCCATGGTACACTAAGATTAGTGTGAAGGATATATTTTAGAATATCCAGATAGCCATATTGTGACATTTTTAGAGTCCTGTGATATGTTGAAAAATATTGGAGTTAGATACAATGTAATTAAATTGAGACTATTTCTATTTTCTTTGAGGGACAAAAAATATATAGTTTTTGTACTTATTACAAGAATCAATTGAGAGTTGGGATGAGTTGATTCAAGTATTTAGCTAAGTTCTTCTTACCTTAAATCACATCTTAATTTAAAGATCTACTAAGAGATACCCATAACAAGAATTTGAGCAATGATTCTAAACTCGAATCCTCTACAATGAGCTAACTATATGATAATATATATGATAAATATACCCTTGGGTAGTTTCATAATGAAAAATCAGTAGGGAAGATATAATATTTATTTGAAGAACTAACAAAATATAACTATCAAACTCTAAATAAAAGAGCAGATAAAAAAAACAAGCTAGAATTTTAGAGTTATATAGATTTCAACTATACATGCCACGATGCATACATTTCATAGCCAAAATTTAGCCCATCACAAGATGAGACAAAGCATGGGAGGAATTATAGCCTTGCAATAGTAGGGTGAGTTGTTTTGATCCAATTTATCAAGTGGAAGAATCAAATGCACTAAAAAATAAAATATACATTTTCAGACTCAACAACAACATCCCTACACACTATCATCCAAATATGAGAAATAATGAGAATCTATTATATGAGAATCAAGTAAATTTATAGTATAACTTTGGTCCATATCATCAACGTAGTAGAAGTAGCTTGATAGAGTATCAAACATAAGAAGCTTCAAGCTCCAATTACACCTAGTATATGGTAGTAAAAAAGTTATCATTTAAAGATTGTATTCTTGGGCTATTGATGGAGACAAAAATAAAAAATAATGCACAAGAAAATTAAATGGGATGGATAGAAATGAGGTTGGATCACAAGGGCATGACTATAAAAACTATTGACAATCAAATTGGAATGATTGCAATCATAATGAAGGGGAAGAACATTAATATATTATCTAGTGATATTGAGATGAAGTTGAAGAATGTATGTCCATAATAATAAGAAGTAGCAAAAAAGTTGTGTTAGGAAATTCCACTTCTACCAATTGTGATTTCATTAGATTCAGAAGAAGAGAACAACAAAAAATAGCAAACGATATATATATCCACAACCACAATCCAATAAAGCCGTGACATAATCAAAACCACAATAGAAAACATGAAGTAACGTGGTTCACTAGTCGTTCAACATGACTAGCTACAACCACCAGAAAAATGCTTATGCATTTACATATTATAACCATATCAAAAGGTTCTTATAGTTTATGAGTAGAAACAGTCACAATGAAAAGCATGTAGAGAGAAGAAATCTGAAGAAAGATCAATAGTTCAGCAAAAATTAAAGCAACCCTAAAAAATAGAAATAAAAACAATTTATATTAATAATAGTTGCTCGGTTTAATTAACCAGAGTGGGTCGGATCACTCAGACGGGTCAGGCTCTGCTCCCAAAATTTCTTCGACCTGCCGACTGGTCGGCAGGACCTCCGTTATTGTGCTATTACTACATTCCCAACCTCTTAATATTTTCTTTCATACACATATATGAAAATATTAAAACAGAAATATTTTGGTTATACAGTTTATCAAAACAAACTACACGTATACAACAAGTTGAAACATATAAATCAGAAGAAAAATTAAAAAAAAAAAGAATATGATGCATAAGAGAATGTTGTGACAGTGGATGTCACGACATCTAAAGTCACCACATCCAATGTAGTAATATACCGTACTTCAACACATACTAATTCAATTACCTAACATATCCCAATTATTAAAGCACCTCAATATGAAGTAGAAAAAAAGATGGAGATATAAGTGAACTATCACAACAAACAAAAAAATGATATGGGTAACATAGAATATGTAGACAATTCTCACTTTCTCTACCAATGTCTTCCCTTTTCACAATAATTCAGAAAAAAAAGATGATGGATGAATAGTTAGGAATGTTTCTTAATATATTTAGAAGAATAAAGATTACTATACTATTCATAGAAGCTATATCTCATATGTCACATTGTGTAAAGTTTATGAAGTATATAATGAGTAGCAAGAAAAAGTTGGATACTTATAAAATAGTAAGTATGACTAAGAAATATATTGCAATAATTCAAAGAAAACTCAATAGGAAACTCAAAGATTCATGAAATTTTACAATTCTATGTATTATTAAGGAGCACACATTCCAAAAGGCCTTATGTGATTGTGACTCGAGAGCATGTGTGAACTTAATGTCATTATCGATAGTCCTGAGAATGAATTTAAATGAGATTATTCCTAGTCCAACTTCATTTTCTTTACAAATAGCTGATATATCTATCAAGTTTCCAATGTAGATAATTAAAGATGTGCTAGTTAAAATCAGAAAATTTATCTTTCATGTAGACTTTGTGGTGCTAGATATGAAAGAAGACTTGCATATACCATTAATCTTAGGAAGAGTATTTTTGGTAACTGGATAGGTATTAATTGATATCAAAAAGTATGAATCCAATATTCAAGTGAGAGAAGAATAATAAAATTTCAACCTATATAAAATTTTATAAATTCTAGTTGAAAATGAGGAAAACAACTGAAGAATAAATAGTCTAGAGGTATCAGACGGGCCACGTCATGCCACGTCATGCCAGCATGGCCCATTTTTGGGTGGCCTAGTTTGGAAGTCGTGTCGTGCCTCTGAAATTATGCCAGGTTGGCATGGCCTAACCTGCACGAGCCAAGCAAACTCATTCCTTTCATGTTGAGTCATTTCGGGTGTTGCCGAATAATGATATTTTTTGGGCAGTCGCCAAGCCTTTTGCTTGCAGTGGCACCTGCACCATCCTAGTCCAGCTCTAATATATGTCACCCAATCACCACCACCATAATGAATATTTTTTAAAATTTATGTTGTTCGATTAAAAAAATTTGACAAACAAATACAACAATAAAATGGGAAAAAAAATAATCATTATTAAGCATCAATCAAAAAATATAAGTATAATAAAAGTCAAAATATCAAAAATCAAAATTTAAAGATACGAGCAATCATTCAATCTCAATCCTAATACAAATTGGTGTCTATATGTGTATGCAAATCATCATTATCATCATCATGTAAGTATATCTAATGGTATCGCTAGTGATATGGGTGGCCTTAACATACTCTAAGTCCAACTAGGCATCATCTACCTCTACTAGAAACTCATCAGCTCTTGCTCTACGTTTTCAGTACAGCTCTATCCTAGATGCATATCCTTGAATCTTCTCAATCCTTCATGCATGCATTTTCCTCAATGATATTTGGCCGTAGTCTTGATCTCTTATATAAAATGATATTCACTACAATAAAAAAAAGTAGACTCTAATGCTATGCTCAATACTAGAGGAGTCAGTAGATCCTGTGTCATCATAGATAGTACGGGATAGGAAGATTTATATGATTTTCATCATTATAAAATATCAAGTTTCTTGTTATTATTATATGATTGGATTAAGTAGTATTTGATATCTAAGTATGGAGATAGTTCACTACTATTCGATGGACCGCCCCATCATTTTTCCCATTCTAACTGAATGGAGAAGTTATCATCTCTAAATATGGTGTCCATGTCCATACTCGGAGTCTGGCTACAACAATTACCATACCTAGTATCATAATATGTAAATAACTCAGTCAAGTTCTTTACCCCTTCCACCTTAACCTTAGGGTCCATGTAGGTAGCCAGACAATAAAGAGATGAAATGGTGGACCAATACTTTAGATACTTAGTTTTCATCTCAATAGGCATATCACTAAAGATTGGGTCATCTTTAAACTTGCTTAACATGGAACTAATATTGTATATGTACCTGAGTACAATTCAAGTGGTAGGTGTATAAATAGATGAACATATATTCGTTGTGTCATAAAAAATTTTCAAAAAGTTTATAAATAAAATTTTTGTATCCTAGTCTTTTTCGATTGTCTTCAATAATAAGTTCGTCACTCTTACTTTTGACATAGTTGGATATTACATGTTCATATCCAACTCATTACTCCAATATCGAGTAAATGTAAATATAATAGTGTCTCACTTCCTTTTGGAATTTCTTCTTCTTTAGACCAACAGACAAATAGAGACTGTCAAACTCTTATTATCTGCTAGGTGTCCAAAGATATTTTAGAAAGTTCCATATTTTTTCTAATATGGGAGAAACAATCTTTATCCCTACTTGTAGTATCAAGTTAATAATGTGACACATGCATTAAACATGAAAAATATCTACTAATAGCTTGTCTATGAGAATTTTCTAACAAATATATTAATGACTACTCTATTATTAGATACATTATCAAATATGATACTAAATATTTTATTTTGAATATTATAATTACTAAATATTTTTGACATGCACTCATATATGGCAAGACCATCATGGGAATGGAGAATCTCAGGAAATCCTAAATTTTTTTATTAAGTTTCCATGAAGAAACAAAATATTGAGAAGTGAGACATGCAAAAGATGCATCATCGTGATTAGTCTAAATATTGGCTGTCACAGACACTACTCAACTATATTTCTAAATTTCTTTGATTATTAATTAATTTTCTAGGTTACAATATTTTAGTGTGTCATTCCTACATATGGACATATGAATCCTATGATATGAAGGTTGAAAATAAATTTGCATAGTACTGACTACCCTAGGATCTTCTAAAAATCTAATCGAAAGACTCATAATGGTAATTAGTTTGGTATGTCTTTCCTTCCTAACTCATTTTGGTATATGAAGGGGGTCAACAAAGAAGCTGTACTAGATCCAGCCTCAAAAATTTCATTGCTTAGTTGAGTTTGCCTAGGATTTAATGTACCATATTTTTTGTTACATTGATTAGCATGCCTCTTTAGGTGGCCCGTGCTACCCATACTTTTATATGTATATACTTTTTTATAATATATATATATATATATTTTGTGTCGATTCTTCATCGACACCCTTTGTATTTTTACTTTGTAATTTGTTAAAGTGAGCTCAAACTATAAATGTTCTTCTAATTTTTTGTTTTACAGGCATTTGAGTTTGGGTCGAGGCCATTAAAGAAATCATGGTTTCGGCCTCAGATCTTTCTGTAGGGTTTTCATTATGATCTATGTCTACATCAATATTAATGTCATTATTATTAAATTTACTATTAGCTATTTAAGTTTTTTTTAGTTTATGTTTTAAGTTAACAAATAAATTATATTAAAAAACTAAATAAAAAACAATATTTGATTTATGGAGAGGCGAGAGAGAAAAAGAAAGAATAAGTCATAGCCCACACCTGGTAATTTAGGTAATGACATTGAAATAGCAACACCAAATCTCCACTCCACATTCTTTAATCATTATAAAAAAACTTCTAAATTTAATATCTTTAACTTTTGAGAGAGAAGAGAGAGAGAGAGAGAGAGAGAGAGAGAGAGGGAGAGAGAAGAGTTGAGCTTGAGATTTTCAGAATGAAAAACTCAATTCTGTAAAATAATATATATACTTTTTTAATTAAAAAAATATATTGAAACAAATAAAACATGAAGCTTGGTGGAAAGGAATGGCTTCCAAGTGGATCAAGATTGGTGAGAGAAATAGGAATAGAAAGGAAAGTGAAAGGTCAAAAAAAGAAATGAAAGAATACCTTTCCATGGGGCATGCATTTGATTTAATTTTTTTAAAATTTCAGAATAAAAAAATTTTAAATTTATCTTCTTCTTTTCTCAAAAATGTTGGGATCCGAAAAAATGTTTTAACTTTTTTTCTATTGGAAAATGCTCAACTCGAGAAAAAACATTGGGGAAATTGTGTTTTGGTGAACTCCCCACAAAATAATTGAAAAAAATAACCCAACTTAATATTTGAAACAAAGTATCCAAGACTCTTGACAAATTGAATTTCGGTGCACTCAAATATATTAATAATAAAATACTTTTATTTAATTTTGACTCCCCTTGTCCACTCGCCCCTTCCCTATAAAACACACCCCTCGCCCCTCACCCTTTTGAGGTGCCTCTAGCCCCTCTTCCCTCTCCCCTTGCCCCTCGCCCCTCTTCCCTCTCCCCTTGCCACTCACCCCTCTTCCCTCTCCCTTCGTCCCTCTTCCCTATCCCTCACCACTTGCCTCTCCCCCCCTCCCCCTCAGCCCATACATATACTTCATCGATGCCGGTACAAAAGTTACAGGTATTTCAGAATTCTGTCATTATATTTTTCCATAGTTATTGATATCCAACAAAACAAATATGCTTGCATTCAAAATTATAATGTCTTCCTTGCATCTTCTTCCATTCTTTCATCGGCAAGGTATGTATACAAACATATACATCTAAAATTGCATATCATCTTCGCACTGATAACTCACCTCCTTCATCGATATCTCATGACTTTGTTGTTTGTTTAATATTAGGTTGTCCATGAGTTTATGTTATGAATATTTAAGTTTATGTTTACATGTATATTAATGTTGATTGGGTTTGATTTAGTTGTTTGAGTTCCTGGTAGAATTACCAATATGCCCTTGGTGATATTTAATAAAAACCACATTGGAATTACTGTAAAGTTGGGTTGCTATTTTATTTTTTATTAATTATTAAGCTTTGTATATAAGCATATTTTTTTTCTTTTTCAATTACTGTTGGACACATTTTATCAATCTGATGGATTTTTTACTATTGTTTCGTGATTTCTTCTCCCTCCCAAACCCTTCTCTTCTTCTTCTCATGTCTGAAGTCCTTGTTGTAGCAAGGGTTTGTTGTTATAATACAACATTATGGTATCAGAGCTTCGTATCTATCTGAGATCGAAGTTTGTTTCGAATGATTATTCGAAAAAATTTCTCCAGAATAGACGATTCTCAAATATCATCTTTGACATAACTTTTTTCTTCACAATTTCTCTAGATCTAGTATAGATCTGACCAGATCTTTCTAGATTTAAAGGATTTGTGTATTTTAAACTAAAATTTCTACCAGTTCCCCAAATTTTTATTCAAATATTTTCAAAAATTTTTCAAAACAAAATGTTATCCAAAAATCTAAGTTCATCAAATCAGGTCAAAGTTGATCCCCATACCCCTGTTTGATGGTGATAACTTTGATTATTGGCTTATTAAAATGAGAACATTGTTTATATTAAAAGATATTTGGGAATTGTAGTTAATGGATATACAGAATCACCTAATATCTCTTCTCTAGAAGGAAAAGAGCTATTAGACGAGAGAAAGAACTAAGGAAATTAAATACAAAGACATTACTATTCATCCAAGAGGGAGTCAATAATGTCATATTCCCTCGATTTCTGGGATGTACTGAAGCCAAGGAGGCTTGGGATCTCCTAATTGAAGAATACCAAGGAGATAAGAAGGCTCGAGGAGCTCTTCTACACTCCCTGAGAAAAGATTTCAAGAATCTGAGTATGAATAACTCAGATTCTTTCATTGAGTTCTCAACTCAGTTTCTGGATATTGTTAATCAACTCAAAATGCATGGAGAAAACATCTCAGAAATACGACTAGTTGAGAAATTATTAATATGTATGCCTGAAAGTTTGATGCCATTGTGGCAGTAATAGAAGTGTAAAAGGATTTGACAAAGCTATCTGTTTAGCAAGTTTTGAGTTCCTTGAAGTCGTATAAAAGTAGATTGCTCAAGAGAGTCATATCATCTAGAGAGACAGCAATGCAATCGAGATGGAAAAACCAGCCAGCAAAGGAAGAAAATCAAGCAGCAGAGACACGAAATAGAAGATAAAATTCAAGGTATATTCCTAAAAATAAAAATAGAAACAAAAATAAAATCAGTTCTTCTTCATCTATACTTTCAGTTGCCCCACATAAAGGCTCACACATCTTTTGCAACATATGCAAGAGATCAAACCACACTACGACAGAGTGCTAGTTTCGAAAACAAAACTAGTGTCTAAACTATAAAATTTTTCGGCATGTCTCCAAGAATTGTAGGCAAAAGCACACTCAATGTGCTAGTTGTGTAGAGAAAGTAGTCTCTGTAGAACACTTGTTCTATATAAATGAAATAAGTAATGACCCTTCACCCTACATGTGGTTTCAGGATAGTTGTTGCTCAAACCACATGTCTGGTAATCAAAATTTATTCTTGGATTTATTTTCTGTAGTAAATTCACAAGTGAAATTGGGCAATGGAGACCTTGTTGAGGCAAAAGCCAAAGGAAGAGTTTATGTTCCAACACCCAATGGATTCAAGATTATAAGAGATGTACTATTGGTTCCAGCACTAGACCAAAACCTTCTAAGTGTTGAGCAATTGATGGAGAAAGATTATATACTGGTATTTAAAAATAATACATGTGACATATTTGATAATGAGTTTGAACAACATTCATGGAGGATAGTGAAGATATCTAGTAGAAGGAGCTTTCCACTGACACTTAATCAAAAAATAAATAAGACATTGACTATGAAGTCTTATCTGAAGCCTCATTATGACATAGAAGGGTTGGGCACCTTAATTATTTCAGCCTAAAAAATATTTTTCAAAAACAACTGGTAAAGGTGTGCCCTCAAACCTTGTCATTCCCACTACTGTCTGTGAGGAATGCTCACTTGGGAAATAATCCAGACAAAGTTTTCCAAAAAAATTTACCTGAAGAGCCTCTAAACCACTAGAACTAATGTATGCAGACATATGTGGACCCATGTCAGTCTAGTCATTAAGCAACATTAGCTACTACCTACTATTTGTTGATAATTGTACAAGACATATGCAAGTTTACTTCTTGAAGCATAAGTCTGAAGCACTTGATTGCTTCAAGAAATTACTGACCCTTATTGAAAGACAGTCTGGACTAAGTATAAAAACACTTAGAATAGCCAGTGGGGGTGAGTTCCTTTCATAGAAATTTATTAATTTCTGTGACCTAAAAGGCATACTTAGACATTTGACTACCTCTTATTCACCCCAACAGAATGGTGTTGTGGAGAGAATAAATAAAATAATTATGGAAATGGCTGGAAGTATTATGAATGAGAAAAATCTACCTAAAGTCTATTGGGCAGAGGTAGTGAACACTGTAGTATATCTGCTCAATAGATTCCTTACAAAAGCACTGGATAATCTCACTCCACTGCAGGCTTGGAGTGGGAGAAAACCTAGTGTTAAACACCTCAAGGTATTTGGGAGTGTTTGTTACTCCCACATACCGAATGCCTTTAGAACTAAATTAGACTCCAAGAGTATTAAATGTGTTCTAGTAGGTTACAATCTTCAATCCAAGGGTTATAAACTGTACTCACCAGAAACAAAATCATTTTTGGTGAGTAGAGACATAACTATTGATGAAAACAACAAGTGAGATAAAAAATTCAGTGAAACTAAAGTTGAAAATAAAAGAATGGAAGGTTGTAGTACTAATATTGCAGCAAGCAATAAATAGATGTGCAATCAAAGGTATGATTTCTATTCCTTTTCTGAGTCATAGTCTAAATTAGAGGTAATGCATGATAAAACTACATCCATTAAATATAAATCCCTGACTGACATATACCAAAGATGAAACTACGCCTCAGTTGAGCCTCTCAACTATGAAGAGGCTATAGAATATCAATTCTAGATAAATGCAATGAAGAAAAAAATGTCTATCATTGAATAAAATCAAACCTAGACATTAGTATACCTACCCCCAAATAAACACAGTGCAAGGGTTAAAAAGATATTTAAAATTAAGACCCGACCAAACTCCAATTAGCCTATGTATAAGGCTCAATTAGTGGTCAATGGCTACTCCCAAAAAGCTGGAACTGACTATCTTGAAACTTTTGCCCCAGTAGCAAGGTTAGAAATAGTAAGGTTTCTAATAGCCTTAGCTTGACAAAAGGGTTGGAAACTATTCCAACTAGATATCAAGTCTGCCTTCTTGAATGAAAAACTCAAGGAGGAGATTTATGTAAAACAACCCCTTGGGTTCATAAAATAAGGGAGTGAACACTGTGTTTATAAATTAAACAGGGCTCTATATGACTTGAAACAAGCTTCTCATGCTTGGTATCAATAAATAAACTCATACTTGTTGAATCAAGGATTCAAACGTAATAAGAGTGAACCTACACTTTACATTAAAAAGGATAGAAATTCTAAAACTTTAATTGTGTCAATATATGTAGATGATATAATTTTCACTAGCAATAAATCAGAATTGATAGATGAATTTAAAAGAGAAATGGAAACTAAGTATGAAATGTCAGACCTAGATAATTTAAAACATTTCTTAGGACTTGAGATTTTTCAAGACTCGAGTGGTGTGTTCATCTCTCAAACTGCATATATGCAATATGTATTGAAAAATTATGGAATGAATGAATGTGAACTTATTTCTACCCCTCTGGTCATAAACCAGAAATTAATTTTTCCCAAGGAATAAAAGTGGACGAAAGAATATGCAAAAGTTTAATTGAAAGCTTGTTGTATACATCTGCGACAAGACCAGACATAATATATTCTGTTCATTTATTATCTCAGTTCATGCATGCACCTAATCACATACACCTTAGTGCTTCCAAAAGAGTATTAAGATATCTCAAAGATACTATAGACTTAGGTCTAAAATACTCTAGAACTAACTACACTAAAATATCTAGATATTGTGATAGTGACTAGGGTGGATATCCAGAGGATTACAAAACTACCTCTAGATATGTATTTAATTTAGGAACTATGGCTGTTTTTTGGCAGTCCAAGAAACAATCCATAATTACCTAGTCTGCCACTAAAGCTGAATATGTTTCATCTTCAGTAGCTACACCTCAAGCCTTATGGATGAGAAAGTCGCTGACTGATTTGGATGAAACATTAAAATATCTAACCAATATATTTTATAACAACTAATCAACTATATCAATTGCAAGTGATATGATTATGCATAGTCGAACAAAACACATAGGTCTCAAATATCACTTTATTAAAGATGTCATCGAGACTGATGAAATTAATTTGCTATTTTGGAGAACAAAAGAACAAGTGGCTGATATTTTCACAAAGCCTTTACCTAGAGAGAAGCTTGTTTACTTTTGGTATAAGCTTGGAATTACACCAACTTCATCAAATGGGAGAGATTGTTGATTGGGTTTGATTCAGTTGTTTGGTTTTCTAGTATAATTACCAATATGCCCTTACTGATGTTTAATAAAAACCACGTCAGAATTACTGTAAAGTTGAGTTGTTGTTTTATTTTTTATTAATTATTAAGCTTTGTATATAAGCTTATTTGTTTTCATTTTTAATTACTATTGGACACATTTTATCAATCTGCTGGATTTTTTGCTACTATTTCGTGATTTCTTCTTCCTCCTAAAACCCCTTTCTTCTTCTCATCTCTAATATCCTTGCTGTAGCAAGGGTTTTTTGTTACAATACAACATATATGTGCACACTCACACACTCACTCACTCACTCAATCACATCTATGTATGTATCTAATTTTTCAAGAAAGTGTGACAATATTATATGCGTGTGTATATATATATGCACTCACTACTTACTATACTCCTACACGTGCATATATATACATATAGACATTAGCTATTTTAAAATAAAAGCATCAAACTATTTTATTTATATATGTGTGTATGTATGTAAATATGTATATATATTGACACACATTTACATACATATGTATATATATGAAAATAAAATTAAAAGTTTTTGACATTGTAAATTTATTTAAAATAAATTATTGTAACTTATTTATATTAAAAACAAATATAAATATGTGTGTGTGTGTGTGAATAAATGTAATTAAAACTTTTTGATTTTAAAAATTTATTTAAAATAAAATATTGTAAATTGTTTATTTAAAAAAAAATATATATGTATATTTATGTATATACATATATATGTACATGTATGTATAGACATATAAATGTACATGTATGTATAGACATGTGTGTGTGTGTGTGTGTGTTAATGTAATTAAAAATTTTTAATTTTGAATATCTATTTAAAATAAAATATTGTAAATTGTTTATTTTAAAAACAATTATATATGTATATTTATGTATATACATATATATGTACATGTATATAGACATATATATATATATATATATGTGTGTGTGTGTGTGTGTGTGTGTGTGTGTATGAAAATGTAATTAAATCTTTTAAATTTTAAAAATTTATTTATAATAAATTATTGTAAATTATTTGTATTATAACCAAATATATGTGTCTGTGTGTGTCTGTGTGTCTGTGTATCTGTGTGTAAATGTATTTAAAACTTTATGATTTTGAAAAACAAATATAAATATACATACATACATACATGTATGTATGTATGTATGTATATAGATCCATTTGTATATTATGTGCATTTATATACATGAGTATAATGATGTATTTTTAAACAATACTTATGTATATATTGATGCATTGATAATAGTGTATATATACATGCACACATATTCAGGTTTGTATGTAAATTATATATTGTTTAAGTATTTATGTAATTTTACTTATGTTAAATATTGTAATATTTCTCTTAATTAATTTTGCTAATTCATATTTGACTTGACTATCATAGAATTTATGAAAAATGTAGATTTCTTTTACATATTGAAAGAAAATGGATAGTGAGATGTTTTTCTTCATTAATGAAGGTGGGGATTTGATTATAAATAATGATGGGTTAGTTGAATATAAAGGTGGTGATACCAGATATATTGTTATTCATCGCGACATCATGTTTCACTCACTTGTTAATTAGATATATGTTGAAATGAACATGGATTTAAATTCATTCAGCATTTATTTCACTGTGAAATTTGATATGTCCTGAATGCTGGCACTTGAAGATGATTTTTCTGTAGCAAAGATGCTATGTTTTATTGAAATATATTGTCACATTTATCTGACCCCAATTGCTGTTGCAAATGAAGACGTCTGTGAGATAACAAGGTACTATGTTATTAATTTTCATTAATGCCATAGTAAATATTTGATGGTATATTCAACAATTTTTATTTATTAAATTCATCTATTTTTCATTTGTATACAGCCCATATGGTTTTTATTATACAAATGGTGAAAGTGCTTGTGTCATTGTATCTACACATAGGCAATCAGATTCACTTATTCAATATCGTGGTCTTTTATCAAGATGTCCTAAAGTATATGGTTCTACACTTGAGGTAACTTAGAATGATAATGCTTTTGGGTGGGGGCAAACATTTTCAAGTGCAAGTAAATTTCGTGATGTAGTTTACTTAATATCTTTAGCTCGAAGATTTAAATATAAATTTAAGAAGTATTACCTAAGACACATGATTGTGATATGCAATGTAATTGAATGTCCTTGGAAAATTACTTGCCGAGCAATTAGATATTTTAAAATTGTTCAACTGTATACTTTCAATAATATTCATAATCATTCTTTGGGTGATATTATTATATCTATGCCTATTGTTCGACCTAGTAGATCATTAGTTATCAGTAATAATGTTATCCAGTCTACTCCAGATTACCTACCAGGACAAATAAGCAAGAATTTTATTCAAAATTATGGATTGAATATTTTTTACAATCAAGCATGACATGTAAAGGAGAAGGCGAGGGAACATGTATTTGGAGTTCCATGTAATTATTATAATTGTTGCCTTGGATGTGTGAGCATATTGTGCAAACTAACCCTGGAAGTATTATTAAGTATACTAATTATAAAGATGAGCATTTTGAGTACCTTTTTGTTGTATATTCTATATCTATTCAATTTTAAGTTTTCTTATGGGTTGTCAGCCAATTATTACTATTGACTCATCTCATATGAGTGGACTATATAGTGAAACTCTTTTCTCTACAACAACATATGATGCCAATGATTTAATGTTTCTTTTAGCTTTTGGGGGTAATGAGTTTGGAGAATTAAGATAATTAGTTTTAGTATTTAGAAAATCTAAAAACAATTATTAATAATAGAGATATTGCTGTTATATCTGATAGACATCTAGCTCTTTTTCATGTAGTTCCACAATTATTTGGTATTGAAAAGCATGCATATTGGTATCATCATTTAAAAAAGAATTTTAGTAGTTTTTTGGGGAAACATAATAGTAAAGGTTGGAAGGGGAAAGAGAATGCTCTTAATTGGCTAGATAGTATTGCATATGCATGGTTGCATTATGATTATGATATATGTTTTATATAACTTAGAAAGTTTAATAAATATTTTAGCAACTTGAGTTGAATCAAATTAACTAGAACATTGGGCCATGTGAAAATTCCCCAAAAAAAAAGATGAGATAAAATGACATCTAATCTTGCTGAATCTTTCAATTCTTAGGTTCATGTGGAACGACATTATTTTATTTGTAGTTTTTTAATGGAGAATATGACAAAGTTATGTGCAATGTTGGTTAAGCATAAGGAAGTGACGTTTGGTTGGAAAGGAAATATTGGTCCCAAAATTGAAGATCAAGTAATTTCTTCCAAAGGAAAACCATTACAATTTTCTCAATTTATGAATGATATTTTTGGAGTTTTCATTAGGCCGACTTATATTAATGTTGATATTATTAACATGGAATGTTCTTGTCGAGTTTGGAAAATGTTGGGTATCCCATGTGAGTATGCATGTGTAGTGTTACTATCAATAGGTCAATCCATGATTGATTTTGATAATTGATATAAATTTAAAATTAATATAATCAAGATCATGTTCAAAAATAAAGAGACATGACAAGCCATCAGTATGTGAAAATGGCATTATACATGACCAAAAAATGTATTGAATCTCAATTGATGAACAAACAAATTGTATATTGTTCAAGATGCAACAAGGAAGGACACTATAGAAAGACTTGTAAAATTTCTATTGTTTGATGTATTTTATTTGTTACATTGTTGCCTTTTGATAAGTCTTGTTTAACTCTTATTTATGACATTTTATTTGGTTATCATATTTTTGTTGGACATTATTTCATTTAGTATCGTTCATATATGTTTTCATTGGATTATGTATAAATCAATGATATGTATCCATGTATTTTAGGAAGTTAAATATAAGTTTTTCAGCATTTTTCAATATTTTTGTAATTATATTTTTCAATGTTTGTATAAATCATTCTGATTTATATATGCTTAGAGTTTGTATGTTTTATTTTCACTTAATAAAATGTAAGAATAATTTATTTGTAATAAAATATTTATTGGTTGAAATTGATGTTCGAAATGTCAAAATGAAATATAATACATGTGTGTAATAAATGTTTAAAAAAAATTGCTATATTATCTATGTGATGTATTTTGTATTTACAAAGAGGAAATTTTAAAAATAAAATTCATTTACATTATAATATATGCACCTCATTTAATAACATGCAATATGTTACATTTATTATAAACAAAAAATATTTCGAATTTCATTATTACTTACAATAAATTATATTGTGAAGTATTTGTTTTGAAAATAATTTCAAAATATAATTATTTAAGAAAACAATTTCATATATTTATATGGTTATTTTTTTAATTTAAATTCAATAAAACAAAATAATTTATAGAAACATGAACTCATATATTTATATGGTAATTTCTTTTTTACATATATAAAGAATTAATAATTTTTTTTTTCAAAACATTAAAGGTGTATTTATATTCACTACATTATGATTGAATATTATAGTTTCAAAACAACATATTAATAACAATATATTATAAGTGGAAATATACCTTTACATTAATATGTTTACACAATTTATCTTTTAATCAACTACATTTTCATTTTCAACATAATTATAAAAAAAAATTATGATATTTTCATATATACACATATATGAATTTTAATCATATATTTATTTTTCAACATTAAATCTAAAACAAATTTTTTAAAAAAATTTTAAATACATTTACACACACACATGATATATATATATTAATATACATACATACACACATATATACATACATACATACATATATATATATATATATATATATATATTTGTTTTTAATATATGATTTATAAAATATTAGGAGCTCATCGAGCTCCCCTGAGCTCCTCGACCTCGATGGAGAAGGTGAGAGATATGTTTTATGAGGGAGGGACGAGTGGAGAGGGTGCGTGCACCAAAATTAATAAAGGGTATTTTATGATTAATATGTTTAAGTGTATCAAAATTCAATTTGTTAAGTGTTTGAGGAACTTTTTTCAAATATTAAAAGTTGGGCTTTATTTTTTCAATTATTTTTTTGGGTAGTGTACCAAACACAATTCCCCTTAAAAATAATTGCAAAAATCATAATTTATAATTGATTCTATTTTTGATAAATATTAAATTTTGATGAATGTAGTTATAAAAAGCTCGAGAGAAGGATGGCAGGGTGTCAGAGCTCAAGAGATATCTTAGGATGGAGAAACATTATCTTCCTATCACATATCTAGGTTTCCCTTTATTCAAAGGTAATATTGATGAGCATGTTCTATGATAATGTTCTTACAAAGTTCTAATCTCATATAGAAGGATGGTCCAATAAGCTCTTATCTAAGGGAGGAAACATCATGTTGATAAAACATGTGCTCACCTCACTCCCAACATACCTAATCTAGACGATGAGACCCACACTCATGGTGATCAAGATGATGGAGATATACATGTTGAAGTTCCTATGAGGTCATGGGAAATGAATGAAATATTTGAGATGGACGAGATGGGTGAACCTATGCAAGCTGAGAGAAGAAGGGGGCCTAGGGTTCATAAATATTTGTGATATCTTGAGAGTGATAAAATTAAAGCTATGGTGGGAGTTCCACACCAAACAGACTCTCCTCAATAGATTCCTGAAAGATAAGTATTGTAGAATGGTACTCCCTGACATGAGGAAAAGATATATCGATACGTCGACGTGGAGATGAATTAAGAAAGAAAGTGTGACAACAGAGTACATCGCTTGGAAGATGGATTCTGATGATATATAATTTTGGCATGATAAGTAGATGGAGTCATAAAAGCTAAACTCATTAGATTGAATGGTCCCTGAGAAACACTAGTCTAAGAGTTTTTCAAAAGGGATGAATGAGATACCGATAAGCTTACTATAGCTGTTCCTCTAGGCATTGTGGAATGAATAAGGAAGATCAGAAGGGGACTAGTGGACAAACTAGTTTGGCTTCCGAATAAAGGTGCATTCACCTTCAATTCAGCCTGGGATATGTTTACTAGTGTTGATCCGACATCAAATCACATAGGCACATGGCATAAACATATTCTGGTTAAAATTTCCTTCTTTGGTTGGTGCCTGGAGAATGATTTCATCCCAACAGATAACATATTAAAGAGGAAGAATTTTTACGTGACATCCAAGTGCAGCAACTACTTTGAAGAAAAGATATGTATACACTTGATTCTTCACTATGAGGATTCACAGTGAATTTAGAGAGAATACTTTTCCTACCTGAATACCTTGAACATTAAGATTAAGCAAGCATTCAAGTTGGATAAGCCGTCGAACATAAAAATCTCATCTGATTTACCATGGATTAGAAAATACGTCTCTCTGCTGATAATGTGAGAAATATGAAAAGAGCACAATGCTGTTAGATTCAAGGAAAAATAATTCATGATCGATAGAATCATTTTCCATATTGACACATTAGCCGAAATATAATGCTAGCGTGTGAACCAAGAGTTAAATGGTGGGGTAGATGACTCGTGACATAGGTGTTCTAGTATTATTGATCTGACGGTCCCCTTGAGCTCCATTTTGCACATCAACGGATTTACTTTTATGGCATGGGAGCAAGGCTATTGCGTCAAGAACCTAGGTATTTTATGATATATTGCTTCTTGGTTCTTGGTGTATCTCTTGCTTAGTAGGATTAATAGGAGGAGAACTAGGGTTGGTAGAGCTTTGGTAAATAAGTGATGCAAGAAAAGAGTATTTGGGAAAGCATGTTCCTCAAAGTTTAGATTTTTTACATTTTTGAATTGTTATAGTTGTCGTACCATTTTGGCGGTAGATTTCTTTTTTGTGGTTTTATGTGTATTCTGAGAATAGAAGCAAAGGGTGCATGGATTTGATGGATTGGCCTAAATCGACCACTCTTTAACTCAATTATAAACTGTATGTGCTTGTGATAATAAAATTGTGTGTTAAAAAAAAGAGAATTATCATCACTTACTTCCCTCTCTTACAATATACAACCATGGTGTAATGTGTCAAATATGAAGGCTTAAATTGTAAAAAATGAGAGTTGATTATTAAAGTCTACCTTCAATCTTTTCTTTCTTGTTAGGTTACTTGCCTTTTATTTCTCTTATTTGGTGGATAGCCTAAATTTAGTTACAACCCTCTCATTTTTACTATAAATAGAGATATTGTGTAGAGAAGAATATAATCTCACACATCTCTTGGATTCTTGTAATTCATGTTGAAAAATAAAGAAGGGAAAAACAAAAAATGGTAAAGAAAGAGAGATGGGCTTAAATAGAAAAGTGTGAAGGAAGATAATGAAGTGAGAGAAAAGTGAGAACAATTTTCTCGAAGTGTTGTAAACACAATATTTTTCTTCTTATAGTGAAAGATCATCAACATTCCGTTGAGTACATAGGAAGGTGATAGGTTAAAAAAAAGAAATGAAAGTATACTTTCCGATGGGGCATGCATTTGATTTAAGTTTTTCAATATTTGAAAAAGAAAAAAAAAGACTTTGATTTTAACTTCTTTTCTCAAAATATGCTCGGATCAAGAAGAAAGTTTTCACTTTTTCTCTTTGGAGAAATGCTCACCTCGAGAAGAAAATAATTACAAAAAGGGTTCTATTTAATTGTTTATCTTTTTGGAAAATATTTGGATTTTGATGACTGAGTTATAAAGAGAATTCTCATCAATTTCTCCCCTCTCTTACTATACATAACATGGTGTAATGGATGTGAGTGCTCATATGCTCAAAATTATCCATCATGATGCCTAGAGGAGCATAAGATATAATGTTGTTGGATCCATAAATACATCAATAAGATAATTTTGAGAATATCAAGTGTTTTTTATTACAATTTTTTGTTTTCATTAGTTTAAGCATCATCATGCTTGAAATTGGATGTTTATTTCATAAATTATTTTGTGTATCTTTTTTTTTGTTTTTTGCGTGATTATATATTCTACCAAAATTTTATAGAATTTAATTTATGTGTTTGAGAAGAATTATTATTTATAGTGAAAATATTTATTGTTAAATGTTTTAAGAATCAGCTATATATTTTTTATTAGAAAATATTTTTGATTGTATTCAAAAATTAATTTTTCTGATATAAAAGAAAATTGATTATTGTAGAATTAAAAATTAAATTCTTAGATTATTAAAAATTTAATTATAGAAGATTCTGAATTAAATTAGGTAAAATCTAAAATTTAATTTTGTTATGACAATTCTAGAAAAAATAAATTTTGGCAAAATAAAAGTTTAATTTTGTTAAAAACAAAGAATACATTTTTGGGAAATAAAAAACAATTTATAAAGGATTTGAAATTTATCTGTATTCTATTAAATTATAAAAATTTTAAATATTTAAATTAAAGGATTTAACATTAAAATTGTGTAACAATAAATTTGCCATATTGTGGGTATAAGAAAAAGTTTGGAAATTGGGTTTTGTTATTCGGACTTCATTTTATACCAATAATATATATATATATATATATATAACACACACACACACACTTCTATATGTTCATACATATCAATACCTCTACAAGTTTGTACATGTATATTTATTTGCAAATATACCTCAGCATGTTTTTATATCTATGTGCGTGTATGTATCCTTATATATATAATATGCAAACACATATATAAATGTATATTTTCAAGTATATTTATATATAAATAGATGTATATATACATATATGTGCATGTACACACACATATATCTATAGGCACACAAAAACACACATATAGATGAAATGAATGTATAGATGTACATATACATCTATATGTATAGCTTTATGCATATGTACATATAAATATACATTTATATACATTTATATGTATATCTTTACACATGAATATATATATATATATATATACCCACACACCCACATCTATATGTATATACATCTATGAGTGTGTGGGTGCCTATGTGTATGTTTATATGTGTATTTGTATCTACATACATATAGATGTACACACACACACACACATACATGAGAGTCAATATATATATACATATAAACACATACAAGCACACATACACATACATGCATATCAATATTCAAAAAAAAGTGTGTGTATAGAAAAATATACATCTACTAATATGTGTGTGTGTGTGTGTGTGTGTTCATCTATATCCGCATATTTATTGATGAACACATACCTATATACATACATACATAGATACACACAAACAATCACACACACACATATATATGAGCTTGTGTGTATCAACATATATAGATACTTGCATACACATATAGACATCTTTATATACATACATACATACATACATACATACATATATATATATATATATATTGATACACACAAGCTCACTAATAAAAAAACTTATATATATATATATATATATGTATGTATGTATTTATATAGTTTTGTGTTGAATTTGTCTATCCAAGATCATGATAAGGTTATGAAACCTTCCATTCCTCTATTAGGAAAACCATCATTTGCAATTGAGGTGAAGGAGGATCATCAACATCGATGATAACTTTAAAGTGTACTTCATTTAAATGAGAACCATCAATATTCTTTCCACAAATAGAAGTTGCTTCATTGGCAGAAACCTTTGAAGTTCTTGCAAGAAAAGAATTTTTCCCATGGTAGATTATTTATTGATATCATGGGAAAGGAGTTTCTTGCCTTAAATTTGAATGAGTAACTAATGGTTGGAGTTATTGGTTACAAGCACATCTTTATTAATCATGAAGAAGATGTCCATTATTTATCATTATGAGAAATGACATATGTCAAGCACTTTCCTTTATGCTTCTTTAAGTGGATAGTGGATTATCAGCCCATAAGAGGAATCTCTCATTGTTCCTATCTGGATTGAGTTGCCAAAAATAGCATTCCACCTATTCTAACAAAAGTTGTTATTCAACTTTATTTCCATGGTTGGAAAACTTAACACATTGGATGCTACCAACATGAACAATTCCAAATCTAGTGTTTCTCATGTCTGTGTTGTGTTCAATGTTTAAACCTGTTTAAAAGAGGTTGTATATTAGTTGTGGTAGCAAGCAATTATGGAAAAAGATTGAAGTGACAAGTATTCAACATTTCTATATACTTTTAAAAGGCTAGTCTTTTTGTAATGAATGGTGTAAGACATTGATATGCCATAAAAAGATAGAAGAAATGACAATTCACAATGAAAAAGGGGTGAAACTTCCACATACAACATGGGTTAAAGTTGAAAAATGAAGCAATATAAATGTACCATTTATTGTGCAAAGGGAGACCTAATGTGAAAGATTCATTGGGTCTTCCTGAAATTATGCAATATTCATGGACTACTTGGGTGCTTTTATGGTGCCATAGGACCCAAAAGAATGACAACAAGGAAAGAATTCTCCATAGTGTCAAATGATGCATAAGCTAATGCTATATTGAGGAAATATGAAGATTGACTTTCTTTGCCTATATTTTAAATGGATAATGGACAATAACCACTTCTTTTGTGGAAGCATCAAGAGAAATTTAGAAGGCAAAGATAGATCATAGAAAAGTGAGGAATACAATTTAAAAGGACTTTCTTGAACAAAATCAACCGAAGAAATAGTTGATAGTGATAACTTAAATGATTATATTCCAAATTATTGATAAAAAAAGGTTGAATTCTAGCTCAGAAAAAAAGTGCACAAGAAGGCCTAAGGGTAAGACAATTTTTGAACCATGAATACTTTCAACAAAAGCCTTTATAAATTTTTACAATGTGAACCCTTCATTCAATTAATGTTTAGTGAAATCTTTAGGAATGTGATATGAGTGGGTAATAAATTGGCTATGAGGAAATTGAGAAAACTTATAAGAATTCATAATCCTTCTTTTGTCTTCATCAATGAACCTATTAACTAGACAAATTAATAGAAAATTTTTAACAAAATTTGTAGTTAGATTTTGTTGCAATAAATTTTAACAATGAAATCAAGTTCAAGGCTTGCATATAGAGATGTCAAACGGGACGTGCCAGGCCGGTCCGACCCATTTTTTTGAGCACGCCCATGCTTTCATGTCGGGTCAGGCACGGCATGGTTACTGTACCGTGTTGTGCCTAGCCCAACACGGTTTATCAAAGCCTGGCTCGGCATGGCTTGCCGGCCCGGCGATTAAAGTGTCATGCTGGGTCAAGCCCGTACGGGCCTGGTTTAATAAAAAATAATTTTTTTTTATTTTTAAAGTATTGTATTAAACTTTATATAAATTATATATTATATTATATATAGATAATGTATAATATATTAAATTTGTAACATGAAAATTGTTAAAATTTTAATAAATTACAAAGTCTAAATTTTTTTATTAAAAATATAATATAAATAAATTACAAAGTTTAAAATTTAAATTAGTAAATTGCCAATTATTAAAAATTTTGTAACTTGAAAATATTAATAAAGTTTAACTTTTTTTTAATAAATTTTTTAAAAATTTAGATTATATTTTATTAGAATTAAATAATAAAGTTTTAATTTTTAAATGAAAATTTTAAACAAAAAAATAAATTAAACAAAAAAATTCGTTAAAAAAAATTACAAAGTCAACAAAACAAAAGCAAACCAAATGCCCAATCAGCCAATAGATACCGAACCAAAGTAAATACAAGTTTCAACATAACGTAAAAAAAAGCATACATGTACAATCAATAAAAAACAAAGCATCAAAATCAAAAAGCAGAATCAAGAATAAATCACAAAAATCATCAGCTGTGTCCATGACCGTGAGGCATCAAAAATCAAAATCAAGTGGCAATGACAAATGGAAATGGAATGTGGCATGGCGTACTGGCGTGGTGTGGTATTGGTAACTGGTGTCTGGCAATGGGTAGGGGAAACCGGCAACCACGTCAATCGTCAATCGGCATATCATGAGCATCATCAACCGCAACATCAAGATCACTATCATATAGATCATCATCATCATCAATCAACTCCTCCGCTTTCGCAGCGGATGCTGATGCAATCCCTGTCCCAGCTCCAGCATGACCCTAGATGCTAAACATCGAATCCTCCCAATCCTTCAAATAGGCCAAGGGCTCAATAATATCTGGACGTAATCTCGATCTCCTATCCGTAATCACGTTTACTGCAACAGAAAAAGCAGACCCCGATGCTACGCTCAACACCAGAGGAGTCAGTAGATCCCGTTCCATCCTAGATAGCACA
Organism: Sapria himalayana; assembly: GCA_029783825.1. Taxonomy (NCBI): domain Eukaryota; kingdom Viridiplantae; phylum Streptophyta; class Magnoliopsida; order Malpighiales; family Rafflesiaceae; genus Sapria; species Sapria himalayana. Next base: position 254,826 of record JAREIK010003250.1, read on the forward strand.
GGAAATGTGGACTCATATGATTTCCACCACTAAAATATATCAAGATTCTTAGTATCCAAATGTTATTGGATTGAGCAGTAATCAGTATCTAAGTATCAAGAAAGCTCGCTCCTATGTGAAGGTCTACCTCATCGTTTCTCCCTCGCTAACTGAATGGAAAAATCATCATCTCCGAAGAAGGTATCCATGTCCGTAATCACAGTCTCACTACTACTACCTTCATACCTAGTATCGTAGTATGTGAATAGGTCAGTCAACTTCTCGTGAATGAACCCTTCAGGTGGGTCTTCCAAGTTCATGCACGAGGAAATATAAGTCTGGGTGTTATCTACTTCTTCCACCTTAACCCTAGGGTCCATGCATACAGCGAGATAATAAAGAGATGGAATGGTGGACAAGTACTTTAAGTACTTGGATTCCATCTCTGCAACCATATGGCTAAGTGTCGAATCATCTCAATACTTCCTAAACATGCTATTAATGTTGCATATGCACCTGAGTGCAATGCAAATTGTGGGAGTATAAATTGACAACACATGTTCGTCGTGTCATAAAAAATCTTCAAAATTTTCATAAATGATATTTCTGAAGCCCAATCTGTGTCGTCAACAATAAGTTCGTTACTCTTACTATTGACATAGTCGGATATCACGTGTTCGTATCCAACACATGACTCTAACATCATGTATGTGTAATTCCAATCCTGTCTCACATCCGATTGGAATTTCTTCTTCTTAAGATTCGCAGACAATCAAGTTAATCACGTGACACATGCATCTGACATGAAAGATCTCTTCTAATGGTGCGTCTCTAATATTCCGAACAAACATATTAATCGCTACTCCATTATTAGATATGTTATCGAATGTGATACTAAAAATTTTATTTTGAATTTTATATTCCCTAAAGATTTTCATCATACACTCAAAAATGGTCGGGCCATCATGAGGATGAAGAATCTCAGAGAATCCTAAAATTTTTTTTATTCATTGTCTAGTTAGAATCTACATAGTGGCTGGGGAGAAATGCATAAGATGATTCATCGTGACTTGTCCAGATATCAGACGTCACGGACACCACTCCACCATATGCCATAAATTCATTAATTATTTTTTTTCTAACTTATACAATTTTAGTATGTCATTCCTAGATGTGGACCTAGGAATCCTACAATAAGCAGGCTGAAAATATGTCTGCATGATGCGCACTACCCTTGGATCTTCCGAAAATCTGATCGAAAGACTCATCAATGTGATAAGTCTGGCCAAGCTATCCCTACCCAACTCGCTGTTGTATATGAATGGAGTAAACTTTTAGACTGAACTCGATCCAGTCTCAAAAAATGCAGTGCTAAGTTGGATTTGCTTAGGATCTAATGCACCATGTTTTTTGGTGCATAATTCAGCATGCTTCTTAATGTGCCCAGTCCCAAATGAACTCTTACAAGTTAAATTTCTCATTCAATATTTACACTATGTCATTTCTTCTTCATCACTTCTAACATTTTTTTGTTTTATTAAATTAAAATGAGTCCATAATACAGAAGTGCTAGTTTTTTTTATATGTTTGGGGCGAGACGACTAGAGAAACCAAAGTTTCATCAGCCTTAAACCTCTGTGTAAGATTTTCATTTTCTAAATTTAAATATGTTTCGTTATTATTTGTCATTTTTTAGGATTTTTGTTAAACAGGACATAGGAGGTAGAGACAAATGATAGATTTTAGATTTTACTATTTTAGGATTAGAGAGAGACCGAGAGAGAGAGAGAGAGAGAAAAAGTAAAACAAAACTTAAAATAAATTACCGGGTAAAGCAATGAGGTAGATCACTTGCACAATGCACCATAGTCTAGTTCAAAATTCCAAACCCGAGTTGAGATTCCTGAAAAGCCGAGCCGAATGAATAAATCCCGAGTCCCGAGAAAGAGAAGAGCAAGAGTTTTGAGAGAGTGAGAATGTGAGATATGAGAATAAATGTTTATGAAAAACATAAATGTTATAGAGAGGTGTGTGAGATTTTATAGATTAAAGGATATAATTTTTTTTTAAAAGTATTTTTTTTTGTTTTTTTTTAATTTTTTATAGTATTTTAGGGGGCAGAATCGTGAGGTCCATTGAATTCTGCCCAGACGAAATCCAACGGCTATTTTTTGATTTTTTTTAACCGTTGCCCGTTGGGGGGGGGGGGGGATTCGAGTCGGGTGGGACCGTGGGTCGGGTCGGATTGGACCCGTACCAGCATGTTTTCTCTTCCGGCATGGTGCTACGCTAGTGTGGTGATGGGGTGCAGGTAGGGACTTGATCACTCGGGTGGGGATGGGGACTTGGGTCGTGGGGTGCCGGGTGCGGGTCTGCAGGACATGACCCATGCCGATGGGCCGTGCCACGGGCCACAGAACCATCCCGGGTCATGCACAGCACAAGGCCTAGTTGGCACGGCACGACATGATAGGTGCCGTACCCGGGCATGGGCCTGGGCCCGAATAATTCCCATGCCAGGTCGGCCCACGCATGGTCGAATCATGTCGTGCCTTGTGTCGAGTCGGCCCGGTTGACACCTCTACTTGAATAGTGAGTAGCAAAACCTTGGTCCAAAATGAGTATCAAATTATATCATTTTCAATAGTCTTTGATTTTCTAGATAACCCGTTGAATTTATTAAGATTTTATGGTAATAAGAAAAGGTACTCAGAAAAATAATTATGAGCAACTATAAACCATTTATCTTTTTATGAGTCATGGTTAATTAGCAATGAATTTAATGTTGTTTTAAGAGCAGAAGAAAAGCTATGGGGTAATGGTATTTATCTAAATTTTTCATTGAAGTTTGTGCACAATATTTTAGTTGAATGTGATATAGTGGATTTGAAGGTCTTTGGCACTAGATTCACCTAGTGTAATGAGGTGTATGGATGCCATCAAATGTAATGTTGCCTTTTAAGAATCCTTTTCAACTTTGTTGGTTAGACAAATAGATTATGTCTACAATCATGCATCTTAGTAGAGTAAATGCAAATTATGCACACATAATCTTTAAAGTGGTATTTTGAGATATTTCAAATTTCAAATTTTTTATAAATTTATTAGGTCATTCAAGAAAATAGTGGAGAAATCTTAAAATTAATTGATGAAAGCACCATGAAAGCTCTCTCTAGAAAGTTAAAATGGCTCAAGGGACATTTAAAAGGTGAAACAAAGAGATGGTGATAGATGTGTATTTGAATATTCAACAAGTAAAAAAGTTGGTATTAGATAGATAAAATATTTTTGAAACTGTCTCTTCATACAACATAAGAATAGTTTATAATGTCACATAAGCTAAGCTCGGTCAACATGTTTGAATGAAAAAAAAAATTGCTAATAATGTTCTCAGATCAAATGTTTGGAAGATGGGTGCAACAATACAAATGTGTTTCAATCCTTACTCAAAGATAAAGAAATAAGCTACATCTTGTTAGATAAAAAGATGTACATGAAAATAGTTATCTATTAACTATTTAAATCAACATTTGGTGTGAATCTACAAGGCCTAATCTCTGAATCATGGAAAACAAATGATGCTTTTTTTTAATAGAAACAATACAAGGAAGCAACCCCCCTGCATAAGAGGAAATAACGAAGATACATCATACATTTATTGAAGCCTCGAAAAGTCTACAAGAAAGAATGGCGCCTTTCACCCACTTGAGGTATAGTGAAGAAAGGGAAGCTTATCAAGAAAGCTCAAGATACAAGGATGACACTTCAAAAGGGGTGGAAAAAAAATGCCAAAGAAAGATATACAAGCAAGGCCAAGAGTGCATCACAAGATCTCATCCAAAGATATCCAATTGATTAACACCATTATTTGGAACTTAAGGGGCATAGCCAATACCTCGACAATTAGAAGATTAAAAAGACTAGTTAAAATGCATAAACCCAAGATATTTGAAATATTGGAACCGTTGGTTGATAGCTCTCAATTATTGATCTTCAAAGACAAGTTAATATTTGGATAAGGCATTGCAAATGAAGCCGGTAATATATGAGTCTTATGGAAAGAAGATATCAATGCATCCGTAATCAGAAATTCATGCCAAATAGTAAGCCTAAACATGCAAAGTAAGGCATTTGTAGAAGAAGTGGTGGTTTCTTTTGTTTATGCTAGAAAAGACAAAAAAAAAGAAAGGTACTTTGGGATGAAATGGAGAAAATGGCAATGATTAATAAATTGTGGCTTATAGGAGGGAATTTAATCTAGTATCAAATTCCACAAAAAGAAAGTAAGGCAAAGGCTTGGATAAGAAAAGCAATCCTAAAACCCAATGAATCCATTGAAAATTGTAAGCTATTAGATCCGAGGTATGTTGGACTTAATTTTATATAGTTCAATAATGGGAGAAGGGACAAAAAATGGGCAAGACTTGATATAATTTTTCAAAATTGTAATTGGTTAGTTGTCTTCCCTTCCACCACTATCACTCATCTAAATAGAACATGTTCAGATTATAACCCACTCTTCATCTCTATATATAAACCCAAACCTAATACTCAATCACAATTTGTCTTCCAAAACATACAGCTACTACATGAAGAATTCAATCAAGTCATAAAAAGCTCATGGCAAGAATAAGAAAACAGAAACCCCTTCCAAATTGTCTCAAGATAAATTAAAAGAATAAAATTCAAGCTTAAGGAATGGAACAAGCAAAAGTTTGGTGATGTGTTTGAAAAAATAAAGTAGCTGAAAAAATAGTGCTTGATAGAGATAAGGCATTGGAGGAGAAGGATTCCATGGAAAATCTTGAAGAACTCAACAAAACTCAAGCTCAACTCAAGCTAAGCCTCAAAATGGAGGAAGATTTTCTAGCCCAAAGAGCAAGGATAATATAGTTGAAAAAAAGAGGACAACAACACAAAGTTGTATCACAAAGTTCTATCACAAAGCTATCCAATCTTTATAGAAGCAAAAGACACATACATGGAATAAAAAATAGAAGAAATCTTATTGAAAAATTTCTAGCATCATCTCATGGGTGACTAGCCAACAAACTGTAATACAATGCTAAATCAAATTCTATGATTGATCAATGAAGAACATGACAAGGAGCTAATGGCTATGCATAAGGAAAAGGAAGTGAGGGAAGCCATTTCAACTTTGAAAAAACTAAAGTGGGTGGACTAGATGAAATGATTACTTATTTCTTCCAAAAATGTTGGAAAATCATTAACAAGGATATGCTCAATGCTGTCACTTATTTCATCTACAGATTTGAATTGCCCAAAGCATGGACAAATATGCTCATTACTCTCATTCTTAAAAAAGATTATCCTAAAATAAGTGACGACTATAGGCTAATTAGTCTTGCTAAAAGGGTTGAAGTGGTGCTACCCCATATAATCTCTACCGAAAAAGTGGCTTAGGTAAAAGGATGAAACATTATAGAGAATATCTTATTTGGAAAAAAAAGGAGAAGACACAATGTGCTACTCAAATTGGATATGGCCAAGGCTTTTGATAATGTTTCATAGAGTATTCTATCTCACACAATGAGGAGATTTCGGCTTGCAGAAGAATGAATTGATATGATATGATATTTAGATGCATCTCCAATAATTGGTTTTCAATAATTTCCAACGGAAAGGATTATAGTTTTTCAAATCTTCAAAAGGAGTCTATCGAGATGGCCCTCTTTCACCTTCGTTATACATCCTCCGGGTACTCTCCTTATCATGTATCTAACATTTATAGATGATGTTATAATCTTTACAAATGGAAGTAAGGTTTCACTTAAAAATCTATCCAACTTTTTGGAAGAGTATGAACAACAAACTAGATAGAATTTTAACATGAAGAAAAACCATATTTTAATGTCATTGGTAGCACCCCAAAATGCAAAAAAGAAGAGTCAAGGAAGCCACAAGATTGTAGGGGGGAAGAATATGATGCTCTACCTAGGATGCCCAATCTTCTTATGTAAAAGTAGAGGTGTCAAATGGGCCAGGCTGAGCAGGCCCGATCTATTTTTTGGTGGCCGAACCGAGCCACCGTGCCATGTCTGGCATGGCCCGGTATAGTAACTATGTCGTGCCAGGCATGACACAGCTTGAGAAGTGTTGGCCCAGCATGGCCTACCGGCTCGACTCATACTTGGGTCATGTTGGGTATACCTAGTTTTTCTAGCTATATTTAAAAAAAATAACTAGATCCCCATGCTGGTTTACCATGCCGCTAAGCCAGGCACACAATACGAACCTGACCTAGCACGAGACATGGATCATGCTGGCCCGGCTGAACCTGGCCATGCTCAGGCTGCCTGACTTGTTTGACACCTTTAGGTAGAAGAAAAGCTTCGCACTTTGAGCTATTGATGAGGAAGATGCAACTCAAAGTAGCAAGGTGGAAAGGAGAGATGATTAATATGGCAGGAAGACTTAGCCTCCTCACAAACTTGATGCAAAAACATGTCCCTACATGTTTTCATGGCAATGGAGCCTCTGAAAGAGATTATTCATTAGTTGGAAAAGGCATGCGCAAATTTTCTAAGAGCCAAGCATGAAAATAAAAAGAAGCTACATTGGATGAAGTGAAATCATATATGTTACCCAAAGGAAGAAAAATGATTTGGACTAATGAGGTTGTCAAAAATCACCAAAGCATGCACTTGTAAAATGTAGTGAAAAATCAAGACCATAAAGGCTCTTTGGGAAAATTTCATGCATAACAAGCATCATCTAAACACAAAGATTAAAGAGTGTAGAATTTCACCTAATGCATTATTGACATAATGAAATCCTCCCCACATGAGATTTTCACATCCAAATCCACGAAAGAGGAAATAAGAGAGCATAAAAAGAAAAATGTCATATTTCAAAAGATTTGGGGCAAGGATATCCCACAAAGATCTTTCTTCATATGTGTAAGGTGTTAAAGAAGAAAATACCAATAGATAGCCTTATCCAAAAATAAGGCATATATTTGGCTTCACAATGCTTTTTTTTTTCCTTAGCCGAGAGGAAACTCACAATCACTTATATTCATCTGGAGAGATTCCTTCATTGTTATGGAACTTTTTTCAAAAGCTTCTTTAAATAAGATCATCCAGAGTGTCACTTTTAGTTAGACTTACAAATTGGTGCATTCAAGAAAATCTAACCCCATTGAAAGATGACTTATTTATATACTCTCAATGGTTATTGTTTGGGAACTATGTAAAGTGAGAAATGAAGCAACATATGAACGAAAGCAAATGGATGCTAATTGCATATTCAAAAGCATTTGAAAGACCACATTTCAAATTTCAGCCTTCCATGACATCTCAATTCTAGACGAGGAATGGAACCACTATATCATCAATGCTTTCAGGCTAAAAGTGAAAAGGAAAAGAAGGAAAAACCCTAAATTGTTTATATGGAAGAAGCCTCCCAGGAGAGTAGGGAAACTAAACATGGATGAAAGTTATGCTAAGGGTGGAATCACTGGAGATGGAGTCCAAAGAAATGAAAATGGGGATGTTATTTTTGGTTTTGCAAAGAACCTAAATGTTTCTTCAGTTCTTCATATGGGGAAGCTCGAGCTTTATAGATGTGTTTAAAAATTAGCAAACAAAAAGGAACAAAAAAGATTGAAGAGAAAGTGGGTTCTCTATCATTATATCACCTCACCTCCAATTCTCAGCACATTTGGTAGTTGAGTGAGGAGATTGAAAAAATAAAGGCCCTCATCTGAGACCTAGAAGTTTCTTTAACACACACATTTAGAAAAGGAAATGAAGTTGTAGACAAGGTGAGGCTTTTATTGAAAAAGAATGCCTTTACAAGTAGAAGCAATAATGTGGAGAGATAAAGAAGGATTCCAAAGCATAGATTGTAAAATTCAGCTTGAAATTTTCTCAAGTATAAACCCCTTATTTCACACCCAACCTTTTTTGTTTTTATTTTTATTTTTTTTTCAAATTTTTGGATAAAAGACTATCAAGAATGAACAAAAGTTTTTCCTCTGCCACGGGTAGGGTTTAAAAAATGAGAAGAAAAAGAAGATGATGATAATGATAATGATAATGATGATGATTTGAAGTTGAAGAAAAAAAAGGTGAAGATGTATAAGATAAAGATGAAGATGATGATGATGATGATGATAAAAAGTTGAAAAATAAGAAGAAGATGATGATGATGATGATGTTGTTGATGAGAAAGAAGATGAAAAAAAAGAATAATAAAATGATGATGATGAAGAAGATGCTGAAGAAGAAGAAGAAAGAAAAAGAAGAAGAAGATGATGATGATGATGTTGAAGATAGGGTAGAAGAATAAGCATATGATGATGATAAATAATTAGATGAATAAGAATAACATGAAGAAGAAAAAGGCATAAAAGAAGAAATGAAGAAGAAGAAGAAAAAGAATACAACGATTAAGAAGAATAAGATGAAGAAGAAGATTTAGAAGAAAAAGAAGATGAAGATGAAGATGAAGAAGAAGAAAAAGAAGATGATGATGATGAAGAATAAGTAGAATAAAATGAAGAAGAAGAATAAGTAGTAGTAGTAGTAGTAGAAGAAGAAGAACATAAAGAAGATGAAGTTGAAGAAGAAGAAAATGAAGAAAAAGAAGTTGAAGAAATTGATGATGATGAAGAAAGAGAAGAAGAAGAAGATGATGATGATGATGATGATGATGATGAAAAATAAGAAGAAAAAGAAGATAATGAAGAAGAAAAGAATGAAGAAGAAAAGGATGAAGAAGAAGAATATGAAGAAAAAGAAGATGAAGCAAAAGAAGATGAAGAAGAAGATGAAAAAGAAGATGATGAAGAAAAAAAAGATGAATAAAAATATTAAGAAGTAGAAGAAGAATATGATGATAAATAATAAGAAGAGGAAGAAGAAGAAGAGAAAGAAGAGGAAGAAGAAGAAAAAGAAGAGGAAGAAGAAGAAGAGGAAGAAAAAGAAGAGGAAGAAGAAGAAGAGAAAGAAGTAGTAGTAGTAGTAGTAGTAGTAGTAGTAGTAGTAATAGTAGTAGAAGTAGAAGAAGAGAGGAGGAGGAGGAGGAAGAAAAAATAGAAGATGAAGAAATAGAAAAAATTAATGAAGAAAAAAAAATATTAAGGAGAAGAAGAAGAAGAATTTGAAGAAGATGATGATGAAAAGAAGTAGTTGAAGATGATGATGATGATGATGAGAAGATGTAAAAGAAAAGGAACATTAAGACTAATAATAAGAAGAAGATGAAGATGAAGAATATGAAGAAAAATAAGATGAAGAAGAAGATTAAGAAGAAGATAATGATGATGATGAATAAGAAGAAGAATAAAAAGAAGAAAAGATAATAAAGAAGAAGAAGACGAAGTAAAAAATGATGAAGAAAAAGAAGATGAAAAAGAATAAGATTATGAAAAAAAAAGAAGAAAATGAATATGAAGAAGAAAGAGAAGAAGATGATGAAGTAGTAGATGATGATGAATAAGAAGAAGATGATGATGAAAAAAAATAATTTGAAGAAGATGATGGAGAACAAGAAGAAGAAGATAATGAAGAACAAGAAGTAGAAGATAATGAAGAAGAAATATGTAAAGATGAACAAGAAGAAGAAGAAGAAGAAAGAAAAGAAGAAAAAGAAAAATAAAATGAATAAGAAGAAGAATATCATGTTGAAGAACAAGAAGATAAAGAAGAATACGCAGATGAAGAAGAAAAAGAAGAAGAAGAATATGATGATGAATTACAAGAACAAAAAGATTAAGAAGTAGATAAAGATGGAGATGAAGAAGAAAAAGAAGAATAAGAAAAAGATGATGAAAAAATATAAGAACAAGAATATGAAATAGAATAATAATATGAAAAAAAAAGAAATAAAATATAAAGAAGAAGTAGATGAAGAAAAATAAGAAGAAGATAAAGAAGAGTAAAGTGAAGAAGAAATAGATGAAGGGGGTGATGAAAAAAAAGAAGAAAAAGAAGATGATGAGGAAAAAGAAGAAGAAGAAGATGATGATGATGATGATGAACAAGAAGGCAGGTGTGAAGATGAAGAAGAATTAAAGGAAGAATATGAATAAGAAGTAGAAGAACAAAGAGATGAAAAATTAGAAGTTAAAAAAGAAGTAAATGTAGTAGAAGAAGATGATGAAGAAAAAGAAGGCAATGAAGAAAAAGTAGATGAGCAAAAAAAAGATGTAGAAGAAGTAGATTAAGAAGATTAAAATGAAAAAAAAGATTTATAAAAAAAGAATAAGAAAATGAAGAAGAAAAATATGTTGATGATGATGATGATGAAATAGAAGATGATGATGATGAAGAATACGAAAAAGAAGAAGATGATGAAAATATGCTGAAGAAGAAGAAGAAGAAGATGATGATGATGATGAAAAAGAAGAAAAAGAAAATGATGATGAACAAGAAGGTGAAGATGGAAATGAAAATGAAGAAGTGGTAGAATATGAAGAAGAAGAAAAAAAACAACAAAAAGAATATGAAGTCTAAGTTAAATAAGAATAAGATGTAATAGAAGAAGATGATGAAGAAAACAAAGATAAAGAAGAAGATGTTAATGAAGAAGAAAAAGATAAAGAAGAAAAACAATATAAATAAGAAGAAAATGAAAAAGAGACGTTGAAAAAAAATTAAGAATAAAAAGATGAAGAAGAAAAATATGAAGAAGAAGAAGCAAATGAAAAAAAAAGAAGAACAAGAAAAAGATGAAGATTGAGAAGAAGAAGAAGAAGAAGAAGAAGAAGAAGAAGAAGAGGAAGTAGAAGAAAAATAAGAGGAATTAGAAGAAGAATGAGAATAATATGAGGAAGTAGAAGAAGAATAATAGAAAGAGAAAGAGGATGAAGAATAAAAAAGAAGAGAAGGAGGAAGAAGATGAAGAAGAAGAAGAAGAAGAGGAGGAAGATGGAGAAGAGGAAGAAGAGGAAGAAGAAGTAGTAGTAGTAGTAGTAGTGGTAGTAGAAGAAGATGATGATGAAGAGGAGGAAGAAGAAGAAGAAGAAGAGGAGGAAGAAAAGGAAGAAGAAGAAGAAGAAGAAGAGGACGAAATAAAAGCATAAGAAGAAGAGGAAGAAAAAGAAGAAAAAGAAGAAGAAGAAGAAGATGATGATGATGATGATGATGATGATGAGAAAGAAGAAGATGAAGAATGGGATAAAGAAGTAGAAAAATAATTTGATGAAGAAATAGAACATGAAGAAGAAGAAGTTGTAGATGAACAAGAAAAAGAAAAAGATCATGATGATGATGAGGAGGAAGAAGAAGAAAAAAAATTAGTTGAAGAAAAATAATATGAAGATGATGATGATGAAAAAGAAGATGAAAAAGAAAAATAAAAAGAACATAAAAAAGAATTTGATGAAGTAAATGAGGAAGAACAATAAGAAGAAGAATAACAAAAAAGAATAAGAAGATAAAAAATAATAAGAATAAGAATAAAAAAAATGAGAAGAAAAAAAAGAAAATTATGATGATGATAAGCTGATTAAAACAAAAAAGAAGAATAAAATGAAGAAAAAGAAGTTGATAAATAAGATGATGATAATGATGAAGAAAGAGAAGATGAAGTACAAGAACAATTAGAAGAAGATGATGAATAAGAAAAAGATGATGAAGAAAAAGAAAAATATGAAGTAGAAGAAGTTGTTGACTATGAAATAAAAGAACAAAATTATGATGACGAATAAGAAGAAGAAGATGATGATGATAAAAATTAATTGAAAAATAAAAAAAAAAGAATATGAAGAAGAAAAAGCTGATAATGATGAAGAAGACAAAGATGTTGATGAAGAAGAAGATAAAGATGATGATGATGCTGATGAT